>JAJOZX010004736.1:80000-157500 GCA_023014485.1 Bathynomus jamesi
TGAGGAAACACAGATTTTGTGGTATTTCTGGAAATGCCCACCAGTGGACGTCACCAAGGTCTATAAAAATGCGGGTTTTTTCTCAAATCACTCTCACTTGCCCTATCCTCGCAATTGTCGTCCCATATTGCTCTCAGTAGTTTCGTCAGTGCGCCACTCGTCACGTCACCCGCTTTCCGGCCTTCGCCGGAGAGGGGCCGCTGTTACCTCAAGGCTCCGGTCGAGCATACATGAAGTCTATTATTAAGGAAGGCCCTCTGCAATTTCATCCCGCAAGAAGCAATATCACTGCGGCAGGAGTTTCCGCTAAGCCCCTTTATAACAAGTCTCTACCGGACCTCAACACTCATCCTCTCACCGGTAAGGCCAGTCCGCCTTCAGATGAATCACCTTCGAAGACTAGGTCCGTAAACCTTCTCGGAGGCCACAAGCCTACCTTCTGTCTTCGTGTTAAACAACACATAGTGTTACATAATGTAACATAGTTAAGTTACATAGTGTAACCTCAGCCTAGCGAATAGGCTATATCCAAAAGTGTCCCCAAATCCGGCAAACTAACTTTCCCATTACGACTACAGTAGGCGTGTTAAATTATTTTACGTATTCAATTATCTTACTGTATTTGTATCCGCTTGTTTATTTGCTCATTTAAGTATTTTATTTTACTTGCCTAATCCGTTTACTGTACCAACACCGTACTTTTATTACCTCCTTTATTATCATATTTGGCTTAATTACTTATTATTGTGTATTCACGTATTCACTGCCGCATATCTCCTTAGCCCACCTCAGTTAGTGTTTCTGTAATTATTACATTCACTTAACGCTTATACTGTATAAATCATTTCTCATTACTAAGAATCAGCCATTGTAATATAGCACAATTACTGTTTACAGAATTGTTAATCACTGTGAATAAATAATTCATTTATTTTTCCAATTAAACACAAAACAACAAAGTAATTTCTCTCTCCTTATTAAATATTGTTTGTTTGGGCTGTGCCCCGAACTGGTGACCCCTAATTATTCATTTCAATTTAATTCATAAATTATAGTGAGCCTACTTTCTAGGCCACTATAAATTGGTGATCCGTAAGCTAATATATATATATATATATATATATATATTGACGAGGTGACCCTTATAGTACGTTAGTACTTTCATTTAATAATATGAACTTGATCACAAATACTAATTTGTACCACAGATGCTCTTTCACTCTTCCCAGTCATACCCAGAGAAGATGAACTACGGCAGATACCGTCTGGAGAGGTTAAAACTCCAAATGGATTTGGGATTGTTGTCGACCCCGGGGTGGTGATTCTCTCTTTTGCTCTTCATCTCAGTGGATATACGAAACAATGACCTGCCATCATGAAGTGAGGGAAACCCTTATAGATGAAACTTTTAAAACAACGGGATCAATATGGTATTCCAGTAAATTGCACAATTACCCGCCAACTTCGAGTTTTACAGCATAAAAGTCAATTACCCACTTCAAGAGTACTTCAAGCCTTCAGCAATCTGAAGGTCTAAGTAGAAGTTTACTATGGAAAAAGCACTCCCTTGAAATGTGGGTCTAATTGTCTTTTTACAAAGTGCTATCTCCAGTGTTTTGTTGGAGTGCATTACAACTTATTGTTGCCAGGAGCATGTACAAAAAGCACAGAATCAGAACCAATCGTTAAAGTTAGTAAGTCCATTGCTAAGAATTTTGTTGAATTCTCCTGGGTTTGAGACAAGTGGGGAGGATCGTGCTGCAAGGGTGGATGGAACATGTGTGGAATTTTTACATTTCACACCTATTTCAGAAGTAGCTAATGTTGCCGACCAACTCCAAAATGAAAGTGTGGTGTCCCATGAAGAAATCCGAGTATTGCAGCGTAATAACTCTCAGCTTAAAACTCTTAAAAGTCTGGTAATAGACAAATCTCCTTCATCACATTACGGGGAACAGCTGCAACCACTTAAACGTCAGAAGTCTCGGTTGAAAGTCCACATTGGTGATCTTGTACATCAGAACTCAGATGGGGTTTTCAAGTAGGTTGTCTCAGACTTTTTCATCAGGCTAGCCATCTCTTTACATCATGAACAGGTTTATATAGCGAGAAATAAACTGATTGCCTTGGTTGGAAACCACGTGTGGCATCCCAATATTAGTGTAGTCAATAAGCTGCAAAATTTTTCACGTTTTAATAAAAGCGCCAAATTTGGCACAGATGTTGTTTGACGCATATTACTTCATATAAGGATGGGTGCCAAGAAAAATCTTAAGTTAAAGTGGTGGAACCTTTGAAATAAGAAAAATTAAAAAGTTCGTTCTAGAATGTTTTTCCAGAACTTAGGTACATTTTATATAATCTCCAATACCCATTTAAATTATTCATATGTCATGTCTGGGTCACTTCAAGTACATTAGGAATTAATATGGAAGATTTTTTCTCCATAACAACAAAGAGCATTAAAAATAATGCCATTTCATAACGATGCTTTAATCCAGGGCTTCTCAAGCTTTTTTCACTTGCGACCCCTTTGGATCAGACAAATTTTTTCGCGACCCTTCACTCAATGTCATAAAAGCAATAGGTACTAACACTGTATATTTATGAAAAAAATAATATTTTCAAATGTTTCTGCGACCCCCAATAATATTTACGCGACCCCTAGTTTGAGAAGCGTGGCTTTAATCGATATCTATCAAAAGAGGTACTTTCAAGTTATGTGGCAGGTATTGCATTGCTTGCTATCATTTTCTCTACTATTTACTTTAATTTTCTTTATTTTTAAAGCAAAAAAATATAATCAATTACCCCTTCTGTAGAAATTAAGTATGCATAATGGCTACAATGTATAATACACATTTTGCATACCGTACATATGAGCAAATATTTCAGAGAATACACAGCAGTATAATTTTCAGGTTTAAGAGGAGAATCACTTCCTTATTAATATTTAGAATTTGTAGGTCCTTATTTCTTCTTCTATGGCCAAAATATCACAGCAACAGATTGTTCTGTTGCGATACAATTTAATGGCCTACATATTCAATATATATAAGCTAACTACAATGTATTGTGATACATTTTTGATGGTAAAAAGTATGCTTTGCAAAGTGGTGTTTTGTATGTACACTGTACAGCATTAAGTTGCTATTATGAGAGTCAACATGTACAGTTTTACAATTATCAATCAACAAATAAAAGGTCAATCAATCAAATAAAAAAAATATCAAATAAAAGTGCAATAATGTATGTATTTCTGCTTCAGATTATGTACATTTCGTCTACAGCCAGGGCCGCCGAGAGGGCGGGGAAGCCGGGATAAATCCCGGTGCCCGGACCTCTAGGGTCCCGGAAAGAGGGGGGATAAAATCTAAAAATATTAATAAAGCAATTGATAAAATATCAGAGAGGAAATATAATTAATGAATATACATTTTATAGAGATTATTATAGTCAAACTGAAACAGATAAAATATTATCTGCGGTCCACCAATGCTCAAGACCAACTGACAGATCCGGGAACCATTGTAATTGAAAACCAGTTAGCCCGTACTTTAAATTTCATCAGAATCATTTACCACTTTGCTGGAGAGAAGGCAAAGAAAGTACACTTCTAATTATGAAAATCTTGCAGTAAACAATTGTCTTGCCTGCATGGACTGGTACAGCATTTGTAAATTGTATGGTGATAGAATTAATATAATTGATTCGAAAAATAAAATGGTCATTTTCTTCTGAGTTGTTTATTCATACTGTATGTTTTGAATAGTGACTTGGACATATAATCAGTTTGCTTGTTATGTACACAAAAAACGTTCATAATAAAATACTGAGTAAGCAGGGAGGGGCCCCAATACCAATCCTTCCCCGGGGCCGGTGGCATATCTCGGCGGCCCTGTCTACAGCTACACAACAGGACTCAGATGAACTAATTCACACAGAAGAAGAATCAGCCTGTAATCAGCCTAATCCGCTAAATAATTGGTGTTGGATATTTTTTATAGCAAACATGGCATTTCAGCAGAGTGAATCTCATGAACCACCAGTACCTTACAACAAACAAATATATATATATATTATATATATACAGGGTGTAACAAAAGTTCGTTCTTATTGGGAAATAAGATATAACAGAATTGATCGTGATGAGTTTGTATCACCACAATTATCGTTACTGGAGCGACGAAAATCCGCATTGGGTTGAAGATGCACATTCGCAGGTTGATCCCAGGATTACGGTGTGGGCAGGAATTCATAGAGGAACCATGATAGGACCATACTTTTTTGATGAAACCATAAACGGGAATTCTTACTTCAACAACATTCTGGAGGGAATTTTGCAAGTACATTGACGAAATATCTTTGGTTGCTAGACGAAAGTTTTGGTTTCAGCAAGATGGTGCACCTCCGCATTCCGCTCGTTCAGTTAGATGAGAATCTTCGTGGCAGATGGATAGGACGCCGAGGTTGTGTGGAATGGCCGCCCCGAAGCCCTGATTTGATCCCACTTGACTTCTTGTGGGGCCACTTAAAGTCCGTTGTTTATGAGTCAAGACCTCTGACGATCCAGCAGTTAAAAGGAAAAATTACAGATCATTGTAACAGAATTAGTGCGGAAACCCTTCAAAACGTAACCGAAAGTTTACAAAGACGAATAGAACTGTGTCAATGGCTACATAGAATGCAATTTGAGCATGTACTGGATTAATTGGTAAGTTGATTGTATTGTTTGTAATGTATAGTTAAAACTATTTTCTCGTTCAATTCTGTTATATCTTATTTTCCTATGAGAACGGACTTTTTTTTACACCCCGTATATATAATATATATATCCTGCAAATTTCAGCTCTATATCCAAAGCAGTTTTTTTTATTATTTTATTTAATTGGACAACAGAAATAAAGTTGATATATTGATAGCGTTCTCGCTATTAAGAGAAATTCTCTAACGAGCACAGTTCGTACTCCTTGTATAGTAATTCAACGATCGCGTAGATTAATGAATATAATATAAACAAGTGTCAATTACGGAGAGGAAATGTAAAGATATTAAAAAAGTTCATGTTGCAAAATTATGTATACTCGTATAAGGTGTGCATTTATTTCACTTATCGAATACTCAAGTACTCAAAGTATTCAGTAAATACATAACTGGGTCTGTATCGAAGGAGTGACATTTCAAAGGAGTGACATAACAAAGGAGTGACATAAATACCGCAACGAAGGAGTGACATAACAAAGGAGTGACAAATCGGAGATAAAATTCAAAGGAGTATAATTATTAAAATTTTATTTAAAAAACCAAAATTTGTTAGAATTGTTAAAATTAAGATTTTATTTCAAAAACTAGAAACCTAACCTAACCTAACCTAACCTAACCTAACCTAACCTAACAGTTGCAAGCCTCTCTTCCCTCTGGATTTGTTCTTTCTTCTTCTTTGTTGGTATTTTCGTGTCACTCCTTTGAATTTTATCTCCGATTTGTCACTCCTTTGTTATGTCACTCCTTCGTTATGTCACTCCTTTGAATAGGACCGACATAACTTCATAGTAGTGTAATTATGTCGTGTCTAATTCAGAGAAACTGCTTCTAGCTATGAAGAGTACTGCTTTATGGTGCGTGCACGGTGTACTATATGGTTCCATGCAACTGAGTTAAATAAAGGAGGAATGCGCGATTGCCCTCTAAGGTAATAAATGGAAACTTGCTCTCCGTTTCCGTAAAGAAACTTCATATATTCGTTCTTTCTCAGTGAATATTCGGTGGATATAATGTCTGTATAATATTGTAATGGGAGTAATGTATGTATTTAGTTCAGTTAGAAGCAGGGCCGCCGAAAGCTGCCACGGATCCAATGGAAGGATTGGTATATGGGCCCCCCCCCCCCCTGTTTACTCAGTATTTTATTATGAATGTTTTTTTTGTACATAACAAGCAAACTGATTAATTATATGTCCAAGTCACTATTCAAAACATACAGTATGAATAAACAACTCAGAAGAAAATGACCATTTTATTTTTCGAATCAATTATATTAATTCTATCACCATACAATTTACAAATGCAATACCAGTCCATGCGGGCAAGACAATTGTTTACTGCAAGATTTTCATAATTAAAAGTGTACTTTCTTTCCCTTCTTTCTAGCAAAGTGGTAAATGATTCTGATGAAATTTAAAGTACGGGTTAACTGGCTTTCAATTACAATGGTTCCCGGATCTGTCAGTCGGTCTTGGGCATTGGTGGATTGGTGGACCGCAGAAAATATTTTATCTGTTTCAGTTTGACTATGATAATCTCTACAAAATATATATTCATTAATTATATTTCCTCTCTGTTATTTAACCAATTGCTTTATTAATATTTTTAGATTTTATCCCCCCCCCCCCCTCCCCTCTTTCCAAGCCTCCTAGAGGTCCGAGCCCAGGGATTTTTCCACGGTATTCCCACCCTCTCGGTGGGCCTGTATTATATATATATAGCTTATATAATATTGTGAGTTTTAAATCATGAATGCAGTAAAAAACAAGAATTTAATATTTTGATATGCAGATTAATATTGATATACTGCAATGCAAGGTAATATACTGTATATGTGTGTATAGGCGTGGTACACACACACACACACACACACACACACACACACACACACACACACACATGAGCTTTGTATAGAATTTTGTAGGAAGAATTTCCGGCAGAGGCCTCTCCCACCGTGAAATTTGGGGAAGGATTTCTGCTCGCTGGGAAAGAGTTGGGGGAAGGGTGAGATGAGGCGCATGGATCTCGCATTGTATAATTATACAATAACTTATTCTCGAATTTATTTATTGTGTAGGAAAATATTTTCCACAGTTATCGATTATTTATCGATTAATCATATCTATTACACTTTTGCTCTACGTACCTATTTTTAGCGTTCCATTTAATTCCATTAACTGCTTTTCCCGGGCCCCCTAGAGGCCCGGGCCCCGGGGATTTATCCCGGCTTTCCCGCCCTCTCGGCGGCCCTGGTTAGAAGGAAGAGTTGTGTCGATTTTACTGTATATGGTTATTTTATATTAGAATTTGTGTTACAGGTATTATAATTAAGTGGTACTGTTATAGCGAATTTTGGGAATAAAGCAAAAGGAGAGAGGTAGAAATGGTTAATATTAAATAATAAACGTTCCCCGTTTATATTGCTACACCTCTGCCATCTGGAAGGAAGGGAGTAGACCCTCCTTCGGTAGAAATCTGTATCTTGTTGATGAAGTCACTGAATTGCAGCATTCTGAAGGTTTTCAGTTTCGAAAAAATGCACTTTTCGAAGATGTGCCTTCATTGGTCCAAACAAATGAAAATCTGAGGAAGCAAAGTTTGGACTATAAGGTCAGTGGGTGATTATCGTCCACTGAAAGCGAGTAATGATCTGTGCAGCCTCGAATGCCGAATGTGGATGAACATTGTCATACAAAATTCGGGTAGCTTTCTTTGCATTTCTTTCTCGACTATATGTAGTGCCTGGCATTATTTGTCTGGACTGATCGTTGTGTTCGGTTCCATAAATTCCATCAGCACTGAACCTTTTTTGTTCCAAAAATCTGTAAGCGTGACCTTTCTGCTGGACGATTGAGATCTGAACTTCTTTGGTTGAGAAGATGAAGAATGGCGCCATTCCTTCGAGTGTTCCTTCATTTCAGGGAGAAAGAATGGTAACCAAATGTCGTTTCCCTTCACAATTCTATCGAGAAACGTATCTCCCAGCGCTGTGTATTCTTTAACAGTGTTAGTATGCCACAGTAGTATGGGAGCATCTCAGAAGACGGAGGTGGGAGATGGGTGAGGGGGATGGGGTGAGTGCCAAGGGGGAGGAGGGTGCCAGTTATATAAGTATAGTTACCTAACTTAACCCGAGAAATAAATAAATAAAACTAAATATTCTATATATATATACAGGGCGTCCCAAAAAAATGTATACACACTTTAAATACTTATAAAGGCAGTGTTTATTAAAATACATTTCATTTTCAAACTGTAATAGAATCTACAGACATTATTTAATTGTTTTGTCAACGCCTGTTTTCAAACTGACGTCCGTTCTGGTCCAGGCACTGCTGATAACGCGAAGCAATGGAATCGCAAACATCACGAAACATTTCGTTTGGTATTTGTGTGCATTCTCGTTCAATGGCTGCTCTCAATTCAGCGACTGTTGCAGGTTTTATAGCGTAGACTTTGTCTTTTAAGTATCCCCATAAAAAAAAGTCTAGTGGTGTGAGGTCTGGTGAACGCGGAGGGTATTCTACGAAACCCCTTCGTCCAATCCACATCCACATCGTGCCAAGTACCACTCGCAATACTCCACTCTTCGGTCCGGATCATCTTCATTAATAGCATGGACTAATCTTGGAATGTAACTTTTCCATTGACAGCGCTTCAAAATGCGTTGGACAGACGATTCTGAAATTCCTACCTCACGACTCGCTTGCCGCACAGATTTTCTTGGACTTTGGTGATACGTTTCCAGTACTCTTTCTTGCTTTGTGGGGCTTGTCGATGTCCGTGGTCTTCCGGAACGCTTCTTGTGGACATTCTGAACAGTTCCATCGGCTTCAAACTTATCTCTAATTCGAGTGATGGTAAGTCGCGTTGGTGGATCTGTTTGAAACTCCCTCCTAAACTGTCTTTGCACTTCAACTGCGTTTTCACACTTCCAGTAGCATTTTAGAATGAATTTCCTTTGTTCAAAGCTTAGTCTGACTGCCATTATTAATTCTAATGGGTTTAACTTGGAAAGAAAGAAACATCAATTGAGCTATCAGCTGTTAAAGTGTGTATACATTTTTTTGGGACGCCCTGTATATATATATATATATATATATATATATATATATATATATATATATATATAAGCACAGTACCACAAGGAACAGTATTAGCTCCACTATTCTTCATAATCATGCTAACTGACATAGATGAGGACGTTACCAGAGACAGCACAGTAACATCCTTTGCCGATGATACAAAGATCAGTAGAAAAATAAGAAACCCAGAAGATATAGGATCTCTACAAACAGACATGAACAGAATCTACAAGTGGACAGAAGACAACAATATGAAGTTTAACACTGAGGAAATTCAACTGTTACGGTACGGAAAAAGGGAGGTTCTAAAATCCATGGAATATTATACCCCAAATGAACAGGAAATTCAGAGGAATTCTAAAGCAAAAGATTTAGGAGTTGTAATGACTGATGATGCGAAATTTGAAACACAAAATAAGATAGCAGTAAATAGAGCAAAGAGAATAACTGGGTAGATACTGAGAACCTTTAAACGGAGGGATAGGAATATAATGATTCCTCTACTGAAAACACTGATCATACCCAAATTGGAATACTGGTCAGTTCTAACATGCCCCCATAAAAAGGAAGACATTAGACAGCTAGAAGGGATTCAGAAAAGCTTCACAGCCAAGATGAATGGGTGCAAAGAACTAAATTACTGGGAAAGTTTACGCGAATTAAACCTATATTCACTGGAAAGGAGAAGAGAGAGATACACCACTATTTACACTTGGAAAATAATGGAGAAACTAGTCCCTAAACTTACTCTGAACCCTGTAACTCCTCAAACAACAGTGGAAAGTAGAAAAGGAAGACTGTGTCGTGTTCCCAAATTAAAGGCTAGACAGGGAACATCCTTAACCTGGAAAAAAATAGTTTTGTTGTGAAAGGACCAAGACTGTTTAATCAGTTGCCCAAAGACATAAGGAACACGAGTGGTGTTGCGGTGAACGTCTTCAAAAGAAGATTAGACGCCTGGCTCAGAACAATCCCCGATGAGCAGGGCGTACCTGGCTATGTGAGGTGGAGAGTACAAGAAACCAACTCACTACTTCACCAGGCCAACTCGAGAGGAGGGGGGGGCGACAAGCTTGACCTTCGTGAAATGATGAATCATCGCACGGGACATTTGAAAGGTTGAAGGTATATATATATATATATTATTTGTGAGTTTACTATACTAATAAAAAATAATGTTTTAACATGTCAATAAATATTGTATGCAACTGTATTTCTGTTTACGCCTCACTCATTTTAAAATTATTTCTGTGTGCGTGTGTGTCTTAATAAGATGAAGGGAAGATTTATTTATTTTTTTAAACACCTCTGTTGTGTGTGTGTGTGTGTGTGTGTGTGTGTATGTGTGTGTGTGTGTGTGTGTGTGTGTGTGTATGTGTGTGTGTGTCACTTGACTGGAACTGGCCAGGTAAGTTGGCTTGTGGACACAATCGCGTCCGGTGATAACGGGTACATAGAAACGCTCGGCCTCATTCAATGGCATATATATTTTCTTATTATTAATATCAGTATTATGCTTAAGACAATGTTACTGGTGGCAACTATATTCTATATTCATAGTAGCTTCGGATCAGCGTACTGCATTACATCAGGTGGTTTCTAAACCTTAGCTACTTTAAATTTTCTTAACTTTTTTTTAGCTTTTAAAATGGTGACCGCTAAAGTTCACAATATGACGTCACATTCACACACACACACACACACACACACACACACACACACACACACATATATATATATATGGGATGAATTTCACACTTAAACACGTGAAATGAATTAATGATGCAAATCCACAAGGAAAAAGAAAAACTGATTCCAAGGCCTTCCCTGTATTCAGCAATACGTCTCGTCATTCCCTGACGAGGTGTATTGCTGAATACACGAAAGGCCTTGTAATCATTTTTTTCTTTTTCCTTGTGGGTTTGCATCATATAATATATATATATATATTATATATATATATATATATATATATATATATATATTTTTTTTCAGGTTAGGTTACATAACTATATTTAACTGGCAACCCCCTCACCCCTGGCATTCCCCCTTAGCACTCCTCAATCTCTCCCCATCCCCCACTCCCCCAATTCGTTAAAATTTGTTCCACAATATCTTAACTTATTCCAACGATGAAGCTTATTTCGCGAGTTATTACGCGCCAATCTCTTATAATAAATTCATCGACACGAGCCTTGTTCTTTTCAGTCGTTACGGTCGAGAGCAGACCACTTCGTGCAGCGTCTCTCACCATGAACTGGCCATCTTTAAACTTAGTTATCAACTCATGCACACTTCTTTTACTCAGAATTAGAGATTCATAAGATTCCCTCAGAACTTTGAGGGAATCATATATGAATCTCTAATTTGAGTATAATCATTGACTGTAAAAAAAAAAATTATGCAGATATTTATTTTGTCTGTGTACGAGTATTACTCATACATTACTAAAACAAATATTACTTACTGAAATGTATGTCGAACCCCAGCAATATATATAACAGCATATGTATTTATTTTATAATCACAAACTGTCTCGAAGCGAAAAGTAATTTTTTCCCCAAAAAAACTATTTAGAGGGAAACTATATAAAAATTTATTTATTTTAGTGTCTCGGAAAGAAAACAATAAATTAGTTCCAACAAAATAGGATTCGTTTTTAAGCCAAAAGATTCTTTAAGTGTGTGTGTGTGTGTGTGTGTGTGTGTGTGTGTGTGTGTGTGTGTGTTGTGTGTGATTAAATCTTACAACTATCATACTAACATTATTCCTGGATGGAATGATTTTATTGCCCCCCTGAAGAGGGAATCGAAAGACGCCTATGATTTGTGGTGCTTTCATGGTAGACCCAGATTAGGACCAGTATACTTGAATATGTGTAAAAGTCGGGGTCAGTATAAGGCGGCCATAAGGCGATGTAAACAGGAAGAAGAGTCTATTCGAGCATCAAAAGCCTGTGAAGCTCGCATAAGTAACGATAATAACAAATTTTTGAAATTTGTTAAGAATCAAACGGGTGTCAAAAATGTCCTCCCTCCGACAATCGATCGGGTGTCGGGGGAGGATGAAATTGCAAAGCTGTGGAAAAACCACTATTCTAACATTCTTAACAGTGTCAGTAGGGGTAATCTTAAGATAGATTGCAGCGAAACGATTGTGGGAGGGACAAGGGAAAATACTTTGATATCATTTTCTGAAGTAAAGAGGTTAATTAAAGAGTTAAAGACTGGTTCTGCTCAAGGGTAGATGACTTATCGAATGAGCACTTAAAATATGCAAATTACGTAGTATGTCTCCATATATCATTGCTCCTATCAGCCATGCTGGCTCATAGCTAGATCCCTGCAGAGTTCATGAGGGTATATATATCTTGCCCCTGGTCAAAAATAAGTACAGAGACATTCTGTCCAGCAATAATTACAGGCCTATTGCTGTTGCTTCCTGCTTCTCGAAACTACTAGAAAAACTCTTGTTACGCCGATTAAATGATTTCCTATGGACATCTCCTAATCAGTTTGGCTTTAAAAGGTCCCACTCAACTGACCTGTGTATCTATGTACTTAAAGAAACAATATCTAAATACATTGACAGTAATTCAACTATTTATAGCTGTTTCCTAGATATAAGTAAGGCATATGATAGGGTGAACCACAATATTTTATTTGCAAAACTAGAAGACAGGAAGGTTCCCATGTACATATTAAATTTATTGAAATTTTGGTATTCCCACCAATCTTTCACTGTTAGGTGGGGCAATGTACTATCCGAGTGTTTTGGCTCCTCTTGCGGGGTGAGACAAGGCTCCTTGCTCTCCCCTATGCTGTTTAATGTGTATATCGACGGATTACTTGCTTCATTTAATGAGGCAACAGTGGGATGTTGTATAGATAACACAAGGATAAATAACTTAGTTTATGCCGATGATATGGTGTTAATAAGTCCCTCTGTTAAAGGTCTGGATCGGCTACTAAAAGTATGCGAAGTGTATTCGCAGAAACATGATATTCTTTTTAATTTTACAAAAACTAAGGTTATGCAATTTCATCCTAAAAGCTGTAATCAGCCAGCTGATATAAGGTTTAAAATGAATGGTGAAGTAATTGAGGAAGTACAAGAGTTGAAGTATTTGTGTCAAATTATTACCGGCTCCTTGATTGATGACTAGGGGTTAAAACCGGTATTGAAATACCGGTATTAATACCGGTATTGAAGAAGTACAAATAATACCGATACCGATATTATAGGTTTTCGGTATTGACAAAAATTGCTATTGTAAAATTTAGGCAATTTAGTCCTCCGATAGGCAAATAAACTGTTTTTGGAGGATTCGGAGAAAAAAAAGTTTCGGGGTATTTTGCAGTTAACCTCTTTTTTTCGTTTTCTATTCCTTTCTATCAAAGAAAACTATTTATTGCACTAACTTTTATAAATTTATATTATGTATGGATCATGAAAAGAGGTTATAACAAACAAACAAAACAAACAAAACTCTTTATTGCAGACATAATATATATATATATATATATATATATATATATATATATATATATTATTATACATAATAATTCTTATAAACCAGATTTATCGTGTTCTAGGAGACTTTAATAAGTAATGCTTTAAACTGTAACGTATTTTGTCAATTTTTTCGCTTCAAACGTTTTAAAACGTATTAGATACGTTCAAAAACGTATGCACACGATTTCAAATCATCGCGTTCCCAAATCCCAATGCATCGTTCTTTCTTCTTACATTTGTCACTTGGATTTTCAACATTGTAGAGGAAGGTTGTGTTGCTAATAGATCTATCTGATTTAAACATTTTACAAATAACTTTTGCGATATTCTTATATGAAGAAAACTTTTAAAACTAATATACCCCTTCAAACTTTTGTCAAGAATGTCAAGAAAATCATTAGCGTGGAACTATTTTATTAAGAAAAATAATGAAGAAGCTGAATGTTTGAGGTGTGAAAAGACCATTAAGTGCAGTGGAGGCTCAACTAGTGGATTATCAGTCCATATGAAAACAATTCATAATGTAAACATTACTGAAATTAAGGAAGCTATAAATCGGCCTGATAAGAAGCAAAAGACATTGGATGGATTTATTAACTTGGAAGGGTGGCACCATAATAAATCAAAATAAATTATTTTTTTCATAATACCGGTATCAATACCGGGATTAGCATAATTGCCTCCAAATACCGGTATTGAAAATTTTCGGTATTATGTTATAATGTTATAATGTTTCAGACCAACAAAGACCCTAGGATCCACTCATGGCTGGTCTACCTAACTGTGTTCGTAATCGTGTATTGTGTATGTCCTCCGTGGTGGCGGAGGGGACCTACAATTTTACGTGGGTTCCGAACCACAAGAACATAAGAAACTTATTTAAAAACTGCCGGTAAATTGGCAACTAGTGATGACTCGGATATAAGAAAATCTCGAAGCCTGTGTGCTAAAGCGAATATGACCATAAGGAACTTTCGATTCTGTACAAGTGAAGCTAAAGACACTCTCTTTCGTACTTTCTGCAGTAATATATACGGACAGCAACTGTGGGTGAATTATAAAAAAGGTTCTGGCAGAACTCTAAAATTGCTGTACAACAGGTCTTTTAGACTCTTACATAAATTACCCCCGAGATGCTCAGCTCCGCAAATGTTTGCCACCCGCAATGTCCCGAGCTTCCCGGAGGTAACAAGACGTGCTCAACACAGTCTAATGCAAATAATTAAAAAATCAACCAACCCGATCATCCAAGCTATCCATGAGTCCTGCCATTTATCCTCTAATGCCTAAGCTATTGACTTCTTGGTACGAAAACGTTTGTCTGTAGCTCCACTTAACTTCGACAGTGCAGTATTATTTCTAATTAATTGTATATATTTCTATCCTTAGTATATGAACTGTCATTGTATTATATTATTTGATCAAACCAAGGCTACTGAACGTGGCTTGCCTTGTTTGGTTTTCAAATCAATCAGAAAACGTGCAGTCATAAGGTTGAAATTCCCTTGGTTTTCCTTTGTTGTTTTTCAAATCTATCAGAATCGTGGTTTCTTAAGGTTCATTTTTCCTTCACACACTACCTGACCTCCAAAAGGGTCACCTACCGTGGGAAAAAAAGGATTAAGTCAGTAAACAGCGGCCAGATAAGTTTCATTTAATACTTTTTCTTTAACATTTCTTTCGTCGGTAGCTTAATTATATATTCATTTAGCATAAAATTGTGTTACAAGAACCTGTTTCTGCGTTTCAAGAACAATTTTGCCGGTTTTCGCAGGTGACGGCACAATAAGCACGCGGTTGACCTACGTTGTAATTTATTAATTTCCAAACGCTCGTTTTTTGTTTTTTTGTTGTTCAACTAATTAAAAGCATGGCACCCCCGTCAAGTACTTGCAGTCGCTGTGAAGGGAAATTTGCTGCTTACGCGTTTACAATGGCTAATAATAATGATCAGTTAGTTTGCAGGTGGTGCTCAAGCATGGAAGTGCTGAGGAACGAGTTAGAACGTGAGAGGGAGGCCAGGGTGAGACTTGAAGAAAGCGTGATGCTCCTGACGGCAAAATTAGAATCCCTTGAGACTCCAGTTACGACCCCTCCTGCCTCAGTTTCTACTAATAATATAAATAGCCCTCTCTCTTCCCCTAGTTCCCAACCCTTCGTTCGAGTGCGAACTGGAGCCCCATTGAGAAAAGCAAAGACCTGTCTACCAGTAATAACAAGCAATAAGTTTTCTGTTTTAGGTTTCGAAGATGCTGATGAACCGGAAATACGACTCGTTGGCGATTCCATTGTTCGAGGGCAGCTCGAGGAATTCTGTGGGAGAAACCCTCGTCGTAGGCGCCGTTACTGCTACCCTGGTGCAAGGGTGGAGGATATAACTAATAGTGTTGACCATTTTACAGATGGTACCACCGAGGACACAACGTATGTTATTCATGTCGGTACTAATAACGTTTTAAATTCTAGATCGGAAGAACTGCTGGCTAGGTACAGGGACTTATTAGAGCGATTAAAGGAGAAAAACTAATAAGATTGTTTTAACAGGTATACTTCCTGGAATTATCCAACGAAGCGATTTCTACAGCAAGGCGACCTATATTAACAATAACCTAAAGTCTCTTTGCCAACAGGAAGGAGTGCATTTTGCAAATTTTTGGAACAGTTTCTACGGCAGGAGGGACTTGTTCCTCGAAGATGGACTTCATCTTAATGAAGTTGGAGCTGCGCGTTTAGGAAGACTATTTCATAATACTGTCTCTTCTTTTCAGGCTGCCGTAACTCGAACGGTCCCAGCGTAAATTCCACAAATTTCCCCCGCGCTCGCGAAGGTGTCGCAATTACAAACAATTTGAAGGTTCTATCCTTAAATGCTCGTAGCCTACGAAATAAAATAAACAATTTTTTTTCCTTAATTGCTTGTAAAGACTATGATTTAATTGCGATAAATGGATCGTGGCTTAGCACTGAAACACGTGACTTTGTAGGGGAATATCAAATTAAAGGTTATAGACTTTTTGTTAAAAACAGAATAGGTAGGCGAGGAGGCGGTGTTATGTTGTATATCAAAGATAATATTGCGAACGTTATAGAAGTAAAGCACTCAATTCCAGAACCGATAGATTCGACTATAGCAGAACTTAAATTAAACGATTTCAAACTTCTTGTTGCGGTTATATATAGGCCCCCAAATCAAACAGCTGATACGGACGAAGCGTTATATCGTGAACTAAAGAGAATAATCGGTAGTGAGCAGGCTTTAGTTATGGGTGACTTTAATTGCGCCAACGTGAATTACGATACAATGCAGGGAGACGCGGAAGGTAATCGTTTAGTTAATTTTCTCGAGGATAGCTTTCTTATTCAAAAGGTTGGGGAACCTACGAGGTTGGACAGTATTTTAGATTTAGTAATAACTACGGATGATAGGCTAATTACTGATCTTCAAGTAATAGAACCGTTGAGCAATAGCGATCACAATATGGTAGAGTTTGTCCTCTCAGTAAGTCACTCGAAACCAACTAACTCGACTAAAATTCCTAACTTCCAGCACGCAGACTTTAGTAAATTTCGAAATAAATTTTCACACGTCAATTGGGAAAACGTAATGGGAACTCCAACGCAAAACTAATATGGGAATCGTTCGTAACGGTATTTAGGACTATAAATGAGGAATGTGTACCGTACAAAATTAAGCGTGCGAAAGTAAACAACAAGCCCTTGTGGTTTACTTCTAGAGTACGAGACATTATAAAGAGTAGAGATAGGGCTTATAGGCAACATAAGTGCGATAAAGACAATTTGTTGTTACGAAACAACTACATATCTCTGAGGCGTGAAGCGAAAAGTGTAATAAAAAAGTCCAAGCGCGAATTTGAAATCTCCATAGCTCGTGACGGTAAAGAAAACCCCAAGCAATTCTTTCAATACGTCAATAATAGAAATCCAGTAAAAAGTGTCTTAGGTCCATTGAAAAATGTAAATGGAGATCTAGTCTCTGAAAACAAGGAAATGGCTACCTTGCTAAACGAATTTTTTACGTCAGTTTTTACTATAGAAGATGTAACGAATATCCCTACGGTCATAGACATAATACCTTTTGATAATGGTAATATTTTGGATAATATTGTCGTTAGTGAAGGGGAAGTAATGCGCTATATTGATAAAATGAAAACGCGTAAATCACCGGATCCGGATTCCATATATCCCATACAACTAAAAGAATTAAAAGATAGCATTGTTGTGCCGCTAACAAAGATTTTTAATGCGTCTATTTCTCAGGGGTGCGTACCAGATAATTTCAAGTTAGCAAACGTAACACCTATCTTTAAGAAAGGCGATAAAGGTGCGGCGGGAAATTATAGGCCAATCAGTTTAACGTCTGTTGTAGGTAAGCTACTGGAATCAATAATTAGGGATCGTATAGTCGAACACTTAGAAGTGCATAATCTGGTTAGAAATACGCAGCACGGTTTTAGGCGAAACAAATCTTGCTTAACTAATCTTTTAGAATTTTTCCAAAGCGTGGTTGACGTTTACGATAGACATCGGGCGGTTGATGTAGTGTATTTAGATTTTCAAAAAGCGTTTGACACCGTGCCGCACAAAAGACTCATTGAAAAAACTAAGGCTCATGGAATCAGGGGTGTAGTAATAAATTGGCTAGAAGAGTGGATGCGAGGCAGGAAACAGAGGGTGGTCGTTGATGGAGCGGAGTTGTGTTGGGCTAATGTAGCGAGTGGCGTTCCTCAGGGTTCTGTATTGGGCCCCTTGCTTTTTCTTATATATATAGTAACGATTTAGATGTCGGCCTAGTCAGTACAGTTTCAAAGTTTGCGGATGACACGAAGCTGGGTGGTAGGGCGATTAATGACGAAGATAGAGGTAAAATTCAGGAAGATCTGAATAAAATCGTTGATTGGTCAGTCACATGGCAAATGAGATTTAACGTGGATAAGTGCAAAATTTTGCATATAGGTTCGCGTAACGGTAATTTTGCGTATAGTATGTCAGGGAAAGGTTTAACAAGCGTAGAGCAGGAAAAAGATTTAGGAGTTATAGTCACTGGTGATTTAAAAGTAGCGAAACAAAGTACAGCAGCGGTCAATAAGGCGAACAAAGTGTTAGGTTTTATAGCTCGAAATTTTGAGTACAAATCGCGCGATATTATAGTTCCTCTTTATAAATCATTAGTTAGACCCCATTTGGAGTACGCGGTCCAATTTTGGAATTCGCATATGCGCAAAGATATAGACAAAATCGAAAGAGTTCAAAGACGAGCAACTAAGATGATTCCGTCTCTTCGGTCAAAGTCGTACGAGGATAGGCTTAAGGAGTTAAAATTGACTACTCTCGAGACTAGGAGGTTAAGGGGTGATCTAATCCAGGTTTTCAAAATTATGAATGGGTTTGATAACGTAGATAGAGATAGCTTTTTCGAAATATCTCAATATAATAGGACTAGAAATAACGGGTGTAAGTTGACAAGTAGAAGGTTCGAAACAGCAGTTGCGAAAAACTTTTTTACGCATAGAATAGTAAATAGCTGGAATAGTTTGCCGGTAGAAGTAATTAGTAGCACGTCTATAAACATGTTTAAAAATCGATTAGACGCGCATGTTGATAGAAAGGGTATAGTTTAAGGTAGTAAAAGTAAGGCTTTGTGGGGATAGATCCCACAGCTCAACACAAGTGTTGTGGGATATAGGGAGGCAGCGTCTTGGGTTAGGGGATACTCTCTGTCCTTACACACCCCATTTAAAGAGATCCTCTGCCGAGCGGTGCCCCCCATAGTACTGTGAGGTATTGAAAAACTCATGATCTTCACTTGCCCCACAAACACCTTTAAATGGGAGACCCATAATGGGTGCACACACATTTCTACATTACTGTACAGTCTTTACAGCCACACCTACACTTTTCCTCGTAAGTGTATATATTGTAATGTATATGGTTGTAAATTTTGACTTGGTCCGCAATCGATATGGACCGTGACTTGATGGATACCGTAATGAAATTGAGTGGATTCTTTGGATCTGATATATTTGCATGTCCGTTATAAATAGATATAGAGTGTAACATTTGTGGATAGTAGTCTATTATGACTTGATCCTCTGGATCCAGAGATTCTATCTTTAGTTTTAAATCGATAATTAATTAGTTTTAAATTGATAATTATTTAGTTTCGTAAAAATTGGTCGTTGCCAAGTTACCGGGTTTTTACATAAATTTCTTATGTTCTTGTGGTTCGGAACCCACGTAAAATTGTAGGTCCCCTCCGCCACCACGGAGGACATACACAATACACGATTACGAACACAGTTAGGTAGACCAGCCATGAGTGGATCCTAGGGTCTTTGTTGGTCTGAAACATTATAACATTATAATAAACCTTTAATTTTCATTTTCATTTTCATATACAGTATATACTAAAAAAAATAATTCGTTTTACATCTTCAACTCACTACAACCATTCTGTTTTGTTATTACAGGGTTAACAAAACTCAAATTGTTTTTTAATTTAACGTTAAATTAATGTTACGTTTACTTGGCTAAAAATGCTTTAATTAGTACTAAGAATTTTTTCTTCAAACTTAACATATAATGCGGTTAATACCACAAAACGCAAACAATGTAACAACAACTGTAATAACAAAATTATTAATGAAAACAAGAAAAAAATAGGATTGTAAAATTTACAAAAAGAAAAATCTGGTAACTAAAAAAAACCTGTAATTTAAAGTTTATTATGTAAAAGTGTTTATTTTCAAATGTATTTGTTTTAATGCAAAACAAAAAAAAAATCAATGAGGAATGTAATACCAAAAAAAAAATAAATAAATAAATAAATAAAATAAAATACGAGTAGGAATGTAATTGTAGGTAAAAATAAATCAAAAAATATTTTGGTTAGAATTTTTTTTTAATTTTTTTAATTTTTTTTTATTTTCTGGCATTTTAAAAATGATTTTTAATAGAAATAAAACTTATTTGGTCGAAATTATGCTTTTATATATATATATATATATATATATCTAGGGGCACTCAATATATTTTGCCTCACCCTTTTTTCTCAGCTAAATAATAGGCCATGGGGCTGAAATGTCTTTTGGGCCGTAAGTTTGAACTTTCTGCGCTTCACATAGCCGGATTTTTCCAGTTTGAACCTCCTCTCCTTGTATAAAACCGCTTTTAAACGCCCTTGTATAAAATCGATGGTTAACGCAGTTTCGAAAATGGCGTCTGACAGTGATGTGCATCGTAAACAGAGAACTGTTAGCGAGTTCTTAACCGCAGAGAAGAAAACAGTTGGAAATATTCACAAATGTCTACAAAACGTTTACAGAAATGCTGCTGTTGATCGAAGCACAGTTGGACGCTGGTCTAAACGTGTGAGATCATCGGAGAGAGGGAGAGCCAGCCTCGATGATGAGCCACGCAGCGGTCGCCCGGCATCGGCTGTGACATCGATACGAGACAGAAGGGGATGACTTCCTTTCACGAATTGTGACTGGGCATGAGACTTGGGTACACCACTTTGAACCTGAAACAAAACGTTCAGACTCCCCTCGCGAGAAAAAGTTCAAAATGGCTCCCTCTGCAGGAAAGGTTATGGCCACCATCTTCTGGGACATGAAAGGGGTGCTTCTGGTGGACATTATGAAGAAAGGACAAACAATCAACTCAGAGGCATATATTGCTACCCTACAGAGACTCCAGAGACGTATAAAGCGAGTTCGACCGGAGAGAAAACTGGAAGACGTTCTTCTTTTGTACGATAACGCAAGACCACACAACAGTTTGCAAACAAGAGAGGCCATCACAAAAATGCGCTTGACTGTTACCCCACCCTCCATACAGCCCGGATCTGGCACCTTCAGACTTCCATTTGTTTGAGCCAATGAAGGATGCTATTTGCGGAAGAAAGTTTCAGAGTGACGATGAGGTTGTTGAGGTCTGCAATGTTGTATGGTGCGGAAACGTGGCCTATGAAGAAGAATCTGGGGAAATGGATGGATGTAGCAGAAATGCAGAAATGAGGGTGTTGAGATGAATGTGTGGGGTTACGAGAAGAGATAAATTTAGAAAACAATTTATTCGTGGAACGAAAGCTCAAGAACGAAAGCTCAAGAGAGAAGGCTTAGATGGTTTGGACATGTCATGCGGAGAGAGGAGGAATATGTTGGACGACGAGTTATGGAGATGGAACCACCTGGAAGAAGGAGAAGGGGAAGGCCGAGGATGAGATGGAGAGTGTGTGTGGAGGGTGATATGAGGGAGCGAAATCTGGCGGCGGATGTGGCGTTGGACAGAAATGAGTGGCGAAGGCGGATTATGAACAGCGACCCCACTTAGGCGTGGGAAAATGCTGCCGACAAAGAAGAAGATGATGAGGTTGTTGAGGAGGTTAAGAGGTGACTCCAGCGGAATCCAGCAGACTTTTGCCAGCAAGGAATAAAGGCCCTTGTTTCGAGGTGGAGGAAAACCGTAGAAAAGGATGGAGACTATGTGGAAAAATAAAAACTTGTAAAAAAGGTATGTAACTACTTGTGTGCAAAATTTCTGGAACTTACAAGGAAACTTGGAAAGAAAAAAAAAGGTGGGGCAAAATATATTGAGTGGCCCTCGTATATATATATATATATATATATATCAGTGTTGGGCACTAAAGCGTTAATCCGATAACAGTTCATTAACGAAGTTAACTTTTTTTAACGGACTATTAACGGAAGTTAATTTCCATTTATTGTTATCGGACCAGTTAACTTCCGATAACTCGATATTTAGTCTGTTAAAGTCCGTTAACACGTTAACTGCGAGGAGTCATTCATGGAAGATCACCGCTCCGCGAATGAATTCAAACCGCTATAACTTCAGTCTGCCAATTCCGTCCTCTGCCGCAGTGGAACGGCTCTTCTCTCTCGGCAAGGACATCCTGAGGCCCAAGAGGTCAAGACTGGCAGTTGGGCCTAACTTTGAGAAGTTGGTCTTTCTGAAGGGCAACCAGCACATTGTGTCATAGTCTTTAATAAATGTGCCTAAAATTTAATTTTATCTTTCAGTTCCCGCCATAATAATTCTCTGGTAAATTAAAATTTAGTTAATGGTTAGTGGTTACAAGGGTTTCAAAACATGTAATCAGTACATTTTTTATTAAAAAAAAAAAGTTATTAAGCAAAAAAGTTGCAAAACGATAAAAATACAGTTAAATACCTATTTATTGTTGGATTTTGCATAAATAAACATTTTCTATGGGTTTTAAAGCTTTTTTCCTTGATTTTTTTAAATGTTAGTAAAGAAATAGTTATCGTTAACGGATTATCGTTAACTTCCGTTAACTTTGTAGTAAAATTATCGGATTATCGTCATCGGAGTTAAAAATTGGGGTTAACGGATTATCGTTATCGAAGTTAACTTTTTGGTTAACGGTGCCCACCACTGATATATATATATATATATATATATATATATATATATAAAAATGTCAAATAAGGTATGCATATAGAACTATCATTTTTGATAGTATTGAGATATTGAGAGTTGGTGAGGAAGTACTGAGCAAAACATCAGGTAGAAGACCCCCTGAAGATAAAGAGACGTGGTGGTGGAATGAAGAGGTTCAGGAGGTGATTAAAAGGAAGAAAGATGCTAAAAAGAAGTGGGACACATCTGGTAGACAAGAGGATAGAGAAAGCTATAGGCAGGCGAAAAAGGAGGCGAAGAAGGGAGTGGCAAGAGCCAAGGCGCAGGCGATGGATGAAATATATAAAGAGTTGGAGACACCGGCGGGAGAGAGAAAGATCCTTAGAATAGCGAAGGCTAGGGATAAGGCGAGTAAAGATTTTACTCAAATTAAACAGGTAAAGGATGGGCAGGGAGTGGTCTTAAAGGATCAGAATAAAATCATGGATAGATGGAAGAGTTATTTTGAACATCTGTTAAATGAGGAAAACCCAAGGGTTATTTTTGAAGATGGTGTCCCAAATCAAGGGTTAATTTCAGGAGTGAGTAGGGAGGAGGTGAAGGTGGCGTTGAAAGGAATGAAGAAGGGGAAGGCATTGGGACCGGATGGGATACCAGTGGAGGCGTGGAATTGTTTGGGAGATGAGGGCATAGATCTATTGTGGGATCTGATGCAGAAGATATATGAACAAGAGGAAATGCCGGAGGAGTGGGGGGATAGTACACTCGTACCTATCTACAAAGAGAAGGGGGACATCCAGGATTGTGGAAATTATAGGGGAATAAAGTTTATGTCACACACGATGAAGGTTTGGGAAAGGATTATAGAGAAAAGGTTAAGAGAAGAGACAACCGTGGGGGAAGAGCAGTTGGGTTTTATGCCAGGTAGGGGAACAACTGATGCGATTTTTGCACTGAGGCAGTTGATGGAGAACACCGGGAGCGACAAAAGGGACTGCACATGGTTTTCATCGACCTAGAGAAAGCATATGATAGAGTGCCACGCCAGGAGGTTTGGAGGTGTATGAGAGAGAAAGGTGTGCCGGAGAAGTACGTTAGGTTGGTGCAAAGTATGTATGAAGGAGCAAGGACCCAGGTTAGGAGTAGTGTAGGTGTAACGGAATGGTTCCCCGTGAGGGTTGGTCTACATCAGGGATCTTCTTTGAGCCCGTACCTTTTTGTTTTGATTATGGATGTGTTGGCCCAGGGGATAAAAGATCAATCCTCTTGGTGTATGCTCTTTGCAGACGATATTGTTCTGTGCAGCAACAGGAGAGAAGTAGTAGAAAGAAAATTGGAGGAATGGAGGAGGGCTTTTGAAGACAGAGGGTTGAAAATCAGCAGAAAGAAAACGGAGTAGCTGAGGTTCTACGAAAATCAAGACTCAGAAATTAGTTTAGAGGGAGCGAGGTTAAAGAGAGTAAGTAAGTTTACGTACTTGGGATCGACAGTGGCTGAGGACGGTGAGCTGGACACAGAAATAACACAGAGAGTGCAATCTGGTTGGAAAAATTGGAAGAAAGTTTCAGGGATGTTGTGTGACCGAAGAATAGGCGCAAGGGTTAAGGGAAAAGTGTATAAGACTGTGGTAAGACCGGCTATGATGTATGGGGCTGAGTCTTGGGCTATAAAGAAAGATCATGAGAAAAGACTAGATGTAACGGAGATGAGAATGCTGAGATGGATGTGCGGAGTGACAAGGTTGGATAGAGTAAGGAATGAAAGGATAAGGGGCACAACAAAGGTTGGAGAAATCTCGAGGAAGATACAAGAAAGTAGACTGAAATGGTATGGACATGTGATGAGAGGGGACGAAGATTATGTGGGTAAGAGAACGATGAATATGGAGGTGCATGGCAGGAGAAAGAGAGGCAGACCGAAGCGAAGGTGGATGGAGAAGGTGGATGGAGAAGGGAGAAGGTGTGGAGAAGACCCCAGGACCGGGCTGTGTGGAGGAGGCTGGTCAGAAACGCCGACCCCGCATAGAGGCGGGAACGGGCGAAGAGAAAGAAGAAGAAGAAGATAGAACTATCATTTTTATACTTTTCAAATATAAAGAAACCTAAAAAAAAAAACAGCCAATTTAGAAAAAGTCGTGTCTCCGAAGACGTTCCCAATTTATCTCCCATTTCAGGACGATAAGCCTATTACTGTATGTTAATTGGCAATTTCATTGGATATACAGTCGCAGTCAAACATTTGGAATCAAACAAAGCTTTATGGAGTTACAGTTTTAGTCAAGGTTTAAAATTTAGGGGGACCTCCCTTTCAGCAGGGGAATCATTATTATTTTGTCCCTTCTTTGAAAAGTTTTCAGAGCTGTCCCGTAATTCTTTTTGTTTTGTTTATCGTTATCTGATTTTGTGTCACTTATAATAATTCCTAAATCTATTCCTTTCTTGCTTCTTTGAATTTGCTGTCTATCTGGGGCATAATATGCTGTCTGGTTTAGGTCCTCATTTCTTCCATATTTCAAGAGCTGGAATTTGTCGATATTATATTTCATGTTGTTGTCTTCTGATCATCTGTATATTCTGTTTGTGTCCCTCTTTAGAGTCTCCATCTCTTCTGCATTACTGATTTTTCTGCTGATTTTTGTATCATCTGGAAAGGATGTTACTATACTGTTGTTGGTTATTTCATTATCTATGCCTGTTAGCATGATGATGAATAGGAAATACTGTTCCTTATGGTAATGAACTGCGTACTTCCGATTCTGATGATGACATACCTTGGAGTTTTACGACTTGGATTTTCCCACTTTGCCTGTTATTCCCATATGTTTCATTTTATGTGCTATTATACCATGATCACATTTCTGGAACGCTTCAGCAAAATCCTTGTATATGACATCGTAGTTTTCAGTGTTTTAAAGTGCGTGATGATATTTTTATATTGCTCTGTTAGTTATGATAGGCATGATCTTCCTGATCGGAATCCGTGCTGATTTTCATTCAATCTTTCCTGTGTTTCCAAGAAGTCATAGATTTTCTTTCAACTATTCTTTCAAATATTCTTTATATATAGGAACAATGTTCGCTCTTTTCAGGATGCTCGGTATCTCCCCTGTGTCCAGGAATCTTCTCCATATCCACTATAAGGGTGTAGCTATTTCCTTCTTAGTTTTTAATCAAACAAGGCATTCTATTTGAAAGGATCTTCAGCTGAATATGAACTCAATTGTCCTACAGCTCGCACTATATCTTCTGGGATAAAATTAAAATCAGCTATGTACTCTCCTTGTAATTTCTCTTCAAAGAAGGCATCTCTGTCAGGTACCACTTTGTCGCTTTTTGGGTTACTGAAAACTGATTAGTATTGTATTGGATCTCAATCTTTCAGATATTTTTTTAACCCTTTAATGCCCAGTGTGTGAAATTTTCATCGTTAACTTTGGAAGCAATTTTAGACCTTATTTATAAGGTTATAAGGACGATTTTTGCATCAACTGATTCCGCCTACTTTTCGACTTAATTTGGGTATGAAAGTGTTAAAATTGTCGGTCAGTTCATTATTTCCTTTTCTTAAGGGCCGGATAGTGACGTACGTTATTGTTTTCCTTTCCGTATAGCTATAAACGTATTTTGGGTTTTCCTTTATTACTTCTACTGCATTTTCCTCTTCCCTTTCCGTTTGGCCCTTAATTAGGGCTTCTATATCCCTATCGATACTCTTCAGTTTTTCCTGCATTAATTTTCTAGCATTGTTGTCTGTGCAATTAATTAACTTCGCAGTTACTCTTTCTTTTGCGGAATGTTGTTCGCTTTTCCCTCTCGAAATAATTCTCCTTTCCTTTTGGCTGTCCATATATATATATATATATATATATATATATGCCCTAATAACCTAACTTGACTTAAACCCCTCCAACTTAATCTAACCAAAAAACTTCTCGATAAAATGTTATGTCAACGAAAGGTCGTTAAACACACACACACACACACACACACACACACAACACACACACACACAAAACCTTTGTTGCACTTAAGGGTCTCTGAGATTAAAATAGTTTGGCGTTAATAAAACCTAAAATCACAAACGTGGATGATATACGACAAAAGGGGTTGATTAAAACTATAATAAACTGTTACTAACAAATGAAACTTTTGTCGCGTAAGTAATTTTCTTAAATTACTGTAAAACGAAGTTTACATTATGAGGGGAAAAATCTCATAAATTTATATAACTTTCCAAGAAAAGTGAACGCCTAAAAGCGAGATTTATCGATTTGCAAAAATATTAAAATTCTTCAGACTTACCCGAATGAGATTTACGTACCGGGTAACCTCCCAAAAAGTGTTCCTATTTATGTAACACGTTATTTCTAGAACACATTTTTTAATCACCCTGTACGTAAAAATCACCAGCGATTATCTCTTTTGTACGTAGGTGGTGATGGTGGTTGTGATGATAATGTTTTGGGGGTTGTTTAGCTTTCTTCATAACGGCAAAGGTCATGCGTACGGAGGGGACCTACAGTTTTACGTAGGATTCAAGCCACGAGTTCCTACATCATCTGGACGCGAAGGACGGTCACCCATGCAACTACTATCCCGACCCAATGTCGCTTAATTTCGCTGCATCTGCGGGAAGCAGTGTTGCGACTTGGTCACGATGAGGTTGTAACGCGTTCATTGAAAGAGTAGATTTACCTAAGGCGTTACTGAAACGTAACAACTTATTTCTTCACAAAGCTTTACAGCTTCGGAAAAATGTTCACCGAGAAACCTAAACTTTCTAAAAAGCATAAAAAATTACTAATTAGTAACGAATGGGCTTTGTTTCTGAAATTTGATTAGGGTTAGCGGAACAATGTCCACTCACATAACGCGCAATGTCGACACCAAAATTTCTGAACTTGCATATAATGTCGAAAATCTTGACTTTATGTATGTCATTTAGTTTCAATCAGGTCAGGTTAGGTTATGTTCAGCTTGGTGGTTAGGTTAGGTCACATTATGCGCGAGCGTTCAGGTTAGGTTAGGTCATTTTCACTGAAAATCTGAAATGTATACTTGAAATCGGAAATCTATAAACTTGCACGAGTTCGAACGTCGTCATTATGAAATTCAATTGTGTGCAAGTACAATAAGGTACATGTACAATGTACATTTTGTACAAGTAATCCTTTTCTTGCTGTCACCAGAGAATAAAATATCCAAAAAAGTAAAATTTTAAAAACGAGTAATTTTTTTTATGCTTTTTCGAAATTTTGTTTTTAGGCGAAGTTTTTTTTCCGAAAATGTACATAGATCACTGTACAGGGTGTCCACAATGTCTTGTCACCCCAGTAAAATAGTAACTTATTTTCATTTTTCTTTCAGATCCATTTGAAATGTGTAATAGCAGCAACTATATGATTGAACAACGCATATTGGCTAGTACCTGGGTCCATGAGTGAGCGACGACGTAATGGCAAAACCATGGAAAATATTCATGCAGACTTTCAGGACCGATTCAATGGTGCAGCTCCTCCAAAAAGGAGGAGTGAATGTGTGGTACGCGACTTCTGAGACACCCTGTATATCAATGTTCAGTTTTAATTTGTGTTAAAATATTGTTCATTGTAATTATGGTATAATAATAAATATTATTTTTACTATTATTATATAAAATGATGGCGTAAACCCGACATTTTTGGACCTTGTGCAATTTTGGGGTTGTCATGGAGGGGAGGTTATAGCCATGATGCACGGAACGAAGAGGTGTTTTTACATTCACCACAATTATAAGGAGTTGCTTTTAAAATATTCATCACAGCGATAATAAGTGGTTTTCACATTCGTTACATAATAAGTAGCTTTTATATATTCACCACAATTACCACAATAAATGTTTTTACATTAACCACAATGATGATAAATAGTTCTTACATTCACCGCGTGGCGTCTGTTCAGTAACTGCATGGGACCTCTCTGAGTTTAGATGACATAGGAACCCTTACCTTAAATGATTCGGATTTCACGTAAATCTGTGGGGCCCCTTCATCACATGACTTTCGTCGTCGTTACGGAGGTTAAACGATCTCAGACATTGTTAGTAATAGGATTATATGTTCTCACGACAATTATATTACCTTAAGGCAGTGCAATTTTATATATATATATATATATATATATATATATATTATATATATATATATATATATATAATGGGATTGAACTCAGAATGGTCCCCTGTGATGTGTGTATATATATATATTATATAAATTATATATACACAAAATATATGTTACACACAGACCGTGCATGGAACAGGGAACTCTTCTGGCAAAATTAAATTCACTTAGTTCGAATAAGTAATGTTAAATAGCAAATACTATAGTTTTTCTTTTTCATGATGTAAGCTATATTTTGGGGCTTCTTTGCGAGTGACCGTTGCCGACGTCGGGCGAACATCATGAAAAAGAAAAACTATAGTATTTGTTATTTAGCATTACTTATTCGAACAATAGTGGATTTAATTTTGCCAGAAGAGTTCCTTGTTCCATGCACGGTCTGTGTGTAACATAAAAGCTGTCAGGGGACCATTCTGAGTTCTATCCAATATATATATATATATATACAGGGTGTTTCAGGAGGAAAGGTCAATACTTCTGGAGGTGTTAGTATCGGTCATTGTGAGAAAAAAAGTTCATATGAACATATGTCTAATTCTGAATGGTTAGGGAGATAGAGCTGTTTGAATCTACAAATACAAAAGCATTGTTAATGGTAATCAAGAAAGAGAAACCAATTACTGTTTCTAACATTTAATGTTTAAACATTGGCATTTTGAATGGTATCAGATACAGAAATGACAAATTTGTTACAGTTTACAATACTTTTTCAAAAATCCCACCGTCAACCTCAATGCACTTTGCAACTCGTGTGCGAAGATTGCGTGTTGTTCGTCTGAGCTGATCTTGACGTTCCTTTACGCGGGCAGCAGCATCCAAAATGCGCGCGAGCAATTCGTCTCGTGTATCCACCTTTCTTTTGTAAACTTGACTTTTCATCCACCCCCACAAACAATAATCTAACGGAGAGAGGTCTGGAGACCTTGGTGGCCATTGAATGGGACCACCGCGGCCGATCCATCGACCAGGGAAAGTTTGATTTAGTAGGTAATGCATCACCAGACGGATAGAATGTGGAGAGCTCCGTCATGCTGAAAGTACATATCAGTGCGTGTAGCCAAAGGAACATCCTCCAATAGTCCTGGCAATTCATTTGCAGAATTCTAGGTAACTTTGTCCTGTAAGACGATTCTCTAAAGTAACAGGGCCATCAGCTAATCATCGATGATACCGCACCCACATTGGCAGAGAAGCGATGTTGAAAATTTGTTTCCACAGTGGCATTTGGATTTTCGTCTGACCACCGGTGAGAGTTACGAGTGTTGTTGATATCGTCACGGGTGAAAGTAGCTTCATCGGTGAACAGTATTAATCGAAGCAATCGGCGATTAGCATTTACCCAATGACAAAATTCCAGTCGCATGGCAGCGTCTCCTGGTTGAAGGTGTTGTACACGCTGTACATGATATGGATGCAAGCCTTCCTCATGTAATGTTCGCCATACTCGTGTGTGTGGTACACCGAGACGTGTAGAAATTCTTCGTGAGCTAGTAGTAGGACTACGCTCTACCAACTGAAGAATGTTTTCCACTTCATCCACATCTTGTTCACCTTCACGTTCAGATGAAACATGAGCGCTGGGAAGTGTACCAATCTCACGCAATGTGTTGAAAACCCTGGTAAACACTCTTCGATCCGGAATTCTGCGGTTCGGAAACCGTCGACGGCATTCTGCAACAGCAGCTGTTGCACTTCCATCGCAAAAACTGTAGACATACACCATATCTGCATATTCGGCATGTGTGAAGGTGTGTGGCATTCTTAACACTGCTTCAAACACCAAACAATATCACTCACAACAGTCAGCTGTCGATTGGCTCATGTTACATGCTTACATTACAGCTTACATGGTTCAAGGTTATAGGGGAGGGAATGGGGAGGAAGAGCTGCGCGCGCATCAGATTCAAACAGCTCTATCTCCATAACCATTCAGAATTAGACACATGTTCATTGAACTTTTTTTTTCACAATGACCGATACTATCACCTCCCGAAGTATTGACCTTTCCTCCTGAAACACCCTGTGTGTATATATATATATATATATATTGTGTAAAGAAAACAAAAATACGTGGCATGAAACGTAACTAAAGAAACTGAAATTATCATGGAAGAGTTTCTCATTAGGAAACAATAAAATGGCCAAAGTTTCTCACGCAAAATCAACAGATGAGACGACTTAATTATTTCCAGCCAGGGTGAGCTTGATTGGAGACAATTCAATTCTTTTTTTCAGAAAAATCCAACTTCGAAAAAAAAATCGCTGTTTCTGTTTTTTAAAAACTGTTACATCTCAAACATATTACATCTTAGAATATTACATAACATAACATAGTACTAACCCCAAAGTAAACCAAACATTTGTAGTTGTTGGAATGGTGAAGATTACTAGAGCAGTTTAGTCTAGTCTCTAAGGCCTAAGCTATATTAAGCTAAAAGTTAGCCTAGATCCCGGGTATAGTCGTTATTTATTGAAACTGTCTTGAAACTCTCACATCAAATGATAAAACATTTTTATTTATGCTTGGACAGTGTGAGTGTTTCTAAATCGTTTATGACTCGGAGGTTTTGTTTGAAATGTATGATATGTAAAGTTATGTCAAACTGACTATATAAAAGAATTTGAAACTAGGTCTACACGATTTTTATTATTTTTGCTTAAACCAGGGTGAAACCAAAGATTATTTATATACAGTGTGTATATATATCAGGTCATCCCATAAGTAATGTCGTTTTTTAGATCGGAATTTGAAGGACAAAAAAAACTCTACTGAAACTTTTTAATCTAATATATATTTTCCATCGGAATCAATGACACTCTACCAACGTTCCACAAGCTTTTCAATGCCATGTTTATAGAATTCAGGCGGTTTTGAGGCAAAAAACGTACAAAGACTGGTGTGCAGGTCATCTAAAGAAGTATACTGTTTCTCGTCAAGATAGTTTTGCAGACTCCTGAACAGATGATAATCTGAAGGCGCAAGGTCTGGAGAATATGGAGGATGTGGAAGTTTTTCCCACCCAAGCCCAATTTTTGCAGAAGTGATCCGAGCGGTATGAGGACGTGCGTTGTCGTGGTGGAACACGATTCCTTTCCGATTAACCAAAGAAGGTCTCTCTTCTTTTAGTGCAGTGTTCAATCGATCCAGTTGTTGACAGTAGACTTGAGCGGTGATTGTTTGGTTGTGTGGTAAGGTTTCAAAGTGTATTACACCACCTTTATCCCACCAAACACTAAGCAACATCTTCCGAGGGTAAAAAAAATAATAAAATAAAGTCAGGAAAACCAGTTTGAACACAGCGGAAATGGAGTTCCTTTTTTAAAGGAGCAGGAACTCCACGAACATAGTTCTTGGCACTTTTGTTCCTTATTCCAAGATCAGCGTGAATAAGGTATTAGAAGCTTAGACTGGAGCTACTTTTGAACATAACAGTGAATATTACCTTACAAATCATGCACCCACATACTTGTTTATATCCTACTGACAGGTTTTTGCAAGGACAGGGCCCTAACTTAGATCTAGGTTTATTTGGTACCTTTCTGGAACTTGTTACCAGTGCGGTGGGCAGATACATCGGTCTAAAAATTTATACGAGTATTTAGCTGAGGCCTGAAGCCATAATTTACTGTTTAGTTCAATTATAAAGCTAGACATTTTATAATGCTTTCAGACTGTTATTATTTAATAACCAGACTGCCAGAAGTTAATTGTGCCAACTATACACCAAAGCCACCTATACCTAGTCATTTCACACTCCACGTTCGAATCATAACATAAATAATTTTATACAAATTATTTTCAAAAGAAAATTTTCAGCCAGTGAAAGCTCAACATTTACTTTAATAAACCCACGAGCAATTAGATTTTAAGTACAACCTCACAAATTTTGACCCGCTGGCTTTGGATGTGAAACCCAGAATTTTGATGGCTGCGTTATTTTGTAAATTCATTGACCAAGGTACTGGCCTTTTTCGATTTCACAAAAGTATGAAAATTTCTGGAAGCGTGATCTGACTAGGTACAGGTGAACTTTGTGTATACAGAACTGTAACTGGTGGAGGGTAATTTCAGTTAAAATAGCGTAATTATTCATTGATTGTAGGGTGGAAGCAAAGTGAAAACTGGATACACTGGTTTAGTAACCTAATTAGTCGTGCAAACTCTGCTTTAAATACTTTTGTTTGTCAATCATCTCCTCTTTGTTTTTGTTGTAAAGTGTAAAACAATTTTTAATGTAGTTTCATGGGATGATTTTTTTTTTAACTTGCACCATTTGTCACCTTTTTTTTATGCAGGAACGAGGGGCCAAAGGCAAAGGACGCAAAAATGCCCATCCCATAGAAGCAGAAGAGAGCCAGAATTTTCGAGATGCCTGGACACTCTGCGTTTGAAAGAGCGGAGGTCACAGACAGGGTAAAAGATGGAGTGAGGAAGATTGTTCCAGAGTTCACCGGTTGAATAGATGAAAGATTGAAATACCGATTAACACTTGCGTTGGAGAATTGGACAGAAAAAGAATGACAATATGTCGAAAGTGTGGTAATGCGTGATTTCCTTAGAGGAGGAGGCATGTAGTTAGAGAGTTCAGAAGAGCAGTGTCCGTTACAATAGCGATAGTAAAGAGAGAGTGAGGCGACATTAAGAGAGAGGGATTGAAGGCAGTTAGTAAGAGGCGGGGAAGTGATGAGACGAAAAGCTGATTCCACCTGATTAAGTAGAGCTGTGTGGGTTGAGCCACCCCACACGTGAGAAACGTACTCCATACAGGGGCGGACAAGAACCCTGTACAGAGACAGCAACTGAATGGAGGTGAAGAAACTGCGGAGCCGGTACGGCACACCTAACGTTACTCTTAGAATTCGTTTCAGAAAGATGTATGCGTGATCTTTCCACGAAAGATCACGAGAAAAGGAAACACCAAGAATGTTAAGAGAAGAGGAAGGATTGAGTTGGGTATTGTTGAAGATAAGAGCATAGTCATGTTGAAGATTGTGACGAGTAGACAGATGCAGAAACAGAGTTTGTGAGGCATTGAAAGTCACAAGACTTTCTCTGCTCCAGTCAGAGATGGTAGAAAGATTAGATGTCAAGTACGCCATAGCAGTCTCACGCGTGAGAGCATGGAGTGACTATTGAAACGCTTTGTGAAGCGGGTGGAGAAGTAAAGGGTGGAATCATCGGCATAACAGTAGATACGACAGGAAGTGTAACTTAAAAGATCATTGATAAATAAAGAAAGAGAGGGTGATAGGACAGATCCCCGAGGAACACCACTCTTAATTGCTTTAGGAGGAGAACAGTAGCTACCTACAACCGCAGCTACAGATCGTTTATTCACTGTCAACTATTTTGAATTTTCCTGAATTGAATAAGAATGATGAGGCCCAAGAGACTTCATACTGTCCATCTAAATGTAATTTAAAGGGGTTTGTTTTTACTGGAATTTGAGATTTAATTATTTTCAAAATGAAAATGAAATGAAATGAAAATGAAAATGAAAAAGTTTATTGGCAGACTATACAAATATTATTAATACAATGATAGTTCACATACTAAGGATAGAAATATATACAGTTGATTAGAAACAATACAGTAATGTCGGAGGTAAGTGGAGCTACAGACAGACGTTTTTGTACCAAGAATTCCATAGCTTAGGCCTGAGAGGATAAACGGCAGGACTCATGAATAGCTTGGATAATCGGGTTGGTTGATTTTTTAATTCTTTGCATTAGACTGTATTGAACACGTCTCGTTACCTCCGGGAAGCTCGGGACATTGCGGGTAGCAAACATTTGCGAAGCTGAGCATCTCGGGGGTAATTTATGTAAGTCTAAAAGACCTGTTGTACAGCAAATTTAGAGTTCTGCCAGAACCTTTTTTATAATTCACCCACAGTTGCTGTCCGTATATATTACTGCAGAAAGTACGAAAGAGATTATCTTTAGCTTCACTTGTTCAGAATCGAAAGTTCCTTATGGTCATATTCGCTTTAGCACACAGGCTTCGAGATTGTTTTCTTATATCCGAGTCATCACTCAAGGAGCTGGTAATAGTTTGACCCAAATACTTAAATTGTACTTCCTCAATTACTTCACCTCTCATTTTAAACCTAATATCAGCTGGCTGATTACAGCTTTCAAGATGAAATTGCATAATATTAGTTTTTGTAACATTAAAAAGAATATGTTTCTGAGAATACACTTCGCAGACTTTTAGTAGCCGATCCAGACCTTTAACAGAGGGACTTATTAAGATCATATCATCGGCATAAACTAAGTTATTTATCCTTGTGTTATCTATACAACATCCGACTATTGCCTCATTAAGTGAAGCAATTAATCCGTCACCTTAAACTGCATAGGGGAGAGCAAGGAGCCTTGTCTCACCCCGCAAGAGGAGCCAAAACATTCGGATAGTACACTGCCCCACCTAAAAATTGGTGGAATACCAAAATTTCAGTAAATTTAATATGTACATGGGAACATTCCTGTCTTCTACTATTTTAAATAAAATATTGTGGTTCACTCTATCATATGCCTTACTTATATCTAGGAAACAGCTATAAATAGTTGAATTACTGTCACTGTATTTAGATATTGTTTCTTTAAGTACATAGATACGCAGGTCAGTTGAGTGGGACCTTTTAAAACCAAACTGATTAGATGTCCATAGGTAATCATTGATTCGGAGCAACAAGAGTTTTTCTAGTAGTTTCGAGAAGCAGGAAGCGACAGCAATAGGCCTGTAATTATTGGTGGACAGTATGTCTCCATACTTATTTTTTTCAAGATATATACCCTCATGAACTCTGCAGGGATATAGCTATGAGCAAGCATGGCTGATAAGAGCAATGATATATGCAGACATACTACGTCACTGGCATATTTTAAGTGCTTATTCGATAGGTCATCTACCCCTGACGCAGAACCAGTCTTTAACTCTTTAATTAACCACTTTACTTCAGGAACTGATATCACAGTATTTTCCCTTGTCCCTCCCACAGGCGTTTCGCTGCAATCTGTCTTAAGATTATCCCTACTCACACTGTTAAGAATGTTAGAGTAGTGGTTTTTTCACAGCTTTGCAACTTCATCCTTCCCCGACACCCCATCGATTGTCGGAGGGAGGACACTTTTGACACCCGTTTGATTCTTAACAAATTTCCAAAATTTGTTATTATCGTTATTTATGCGAGTTTCACAGGTTTTTGATGCTCGAATAGACTTCTTCCTGTTTACATCGCCTTATGGCCGCCTTATACTGACTCCTACTTCTACACATATTCATGTATACTGGTCCTAATCTGGGTCTACCATGAAAGCACCACAAATCTTAGGCGTCTTTCGATTCCCTCTTCAGGGGGACAATAAAATCATTGCATCCAGGAATAATCTTAGTATGATAGTTGTAAGATTTCATCAGGGGCTTCCTGCTTCTCTTAACAGGGATACCTGACCTCCAAAAGGGTCACCTACCGTGGGAAAAAAAGGATTAAGTCAGTAAACAACGACCAGATAAGTTCCATTTAATACTTTTTCTTTAACATTTCTTTCGTCGGTAGCTTAATTCTATATTAATTTAGTAATAAATTTGTGTTACAAGATCCTGTTTCTGCGTTTCAAGAACGCGGTGGACCTACGTTGTAATTTATTAATTTCCAAACGCTCGTTTTTTGTTTTTTGTTTTTGTTTTTTGTTGTTTAACTAATTAAAAGCATGGCACCCCCGTCAAGTACTTGCAGTCGCTGTGAAGGGAAATTTGCTGCTTACGCGTTTACAATGGCTAATAATAATGATCAGTTAGTTTGCAGGTGGTGCTCAAGCATGGAAGTGCTGAGGAACGAATTAGACCGTGAGAGGCAGGCCAGGGTGAGACTTGAAGAAAGCGTGATGCTCCTGACGGCAAAATTAGAATCCCTTGAGACTCCAGTTACGACCCCTCCTGCCTCAGTTTCTATTAATAATATAAATAGTACTAATAGCCCTCTCTCTTCCCCTAGTTCCCAACCCTTCGTTCGAGTGCGAAATGGAGCCCCATTGAGAAAAGCAAAGCCTTGTCTACCAGTAATAACAAGCAATAAGTTTTCTGTTTTAGGGTTCGAAGATACTGATGAACCGGAAATACGACTCGTTGGTGATTCCATTGTTCGAGGGCAGCTCGAGGAATTCTGTGGGAGAAACCCTCGTCGTAGACGCCGTTACTGCTACCCTGGTGCAAGGGTGGAGGATATAACTAATAATGTTGACCATTTTACAGACAGTACCGCCGAGGACACAACGTATGTTATTCATGTCGGTACTGATAACGTTTTAAATTCTAGATCGGAAGAACTGCTGGCTAGGTACAGGGACTTATTAGAGCGATTAAAGGAGAAAACTAATAAGATTGTTTTAACAGGTATACTTCCTCGAATTATCCAACGAAGCGATTTCTACAGCAAGGCGACCTATATTAACAATAACCTAAAGTCTCTTTGCCAACAGGAAGGAGTGCATTTTGCTAATTTTTGGAACAGTTTCTACGGCAGGAGGGACTTGTTCCTCGAAGATGGACTTCATCTTAATGAAGTTGGAGCTGCGCGTTTAGGAAGAGTATTTCATAATACTGTCTCTTCTTTTCAGGCTGCCGTAAGCCGAACGGTCCCAGCGTAAATTCCACAAATTTCCCCCGCGCTCGCGAAGGTGTCGCAATTACAAACAATTTGAAGGTTCTATCCTTAAATGCTCGTAGCCTACGAAATAAAATAAACGAATTTTTTTATTTGATTGCTTGTAAAGACTATGATTTAATTGCGATAAATGAATCGTGGCTTAGCACTGAAACACGTGACTTTGTAGGGGAGTATCAAATTAAAGGTTATAGACTTTTTGTTAAAAACAGAATAGGTAGGCGAGGAGGCGGTGTTATGTTGTATATCAAAGATAATATTACGAACGTTATAGAAGTAAAGCACTCAATTCCAGAACCGATAGATTCGACTATAGCAGAACTTAAATTGAACGATTTCAAACTTCTTGTTGCGGTTATATATAGGCCCCCAAATCAAACAGCTGCTACGGACGAAGCGTTATATCGTGAACTAAAGAGAATAATCGGTAGTGAGCAGGCTTTAGTTATGGGTGGCTTTAATTGCGCCAACGTGAATTACGATACAATGCAGGGAGACGCGGAAGGTAATCGTTTAGTTAATTTTCTCGAGGATAGCTTTCTTATTCAAAAGGTTGGGGAACCTACGAGGTTGGACAGTATTTTAGATTTAGTAATAACTACGGATGATAGGCTAATTACTGATCTTCAAGTAATAGAACCGTTGAGCAATAGCGATCACAATATGGTAGAGTTTGTCCTCTCAGTAAGTCACTCGAAACCAACTAACTCGACTAAAATTCCTAGCTTCCAGCACGCAGACTTTAGTAAATTTCGAAATAAATTTTCACACGTCAATTGGGAAAACGTAATGGGGAACTCCAACGCAAAACTAATGTGGGAATCGTTCGTAACGGTATTTAGGACTATAAATGAGGAATGTGTACCGTACAAAATTAAGCGTGCGAAAGTAAACAACAAGCCCTTGTGGTTTACTTCTAGAGTAGGAGACATTATAAAGAGTAGAGAGAGGGCTTATAGGCTATACAAGTGCGATAAAGATAATCTGTTGTTACGAAACAACTACATATCTCTAAGGCGTGAAGCTAAAAGTGTAATAAAAAAGTCAAAACGCGAATTTGAAATCTCCATAGCTCGTGACGGTAAAGAAAACCCCAAGCGATTCTTTCAATACGTCAATAATAGAAATCCAGTAAAAAGTGTCTTAGGTCCATTAAAAAATGGAAATGGAGATCTAGTCTCTGAAAACAAGGAAATGGCTACCTTGCTAAACGAATTTTTTACGTCAGTTTTTACTATAGAAGATGTAACGAATATCCCTACGGTCATAGACATAATACCTTTTGATAATGGTAATATTTTGGATAATATTGTCGTTAGTGAAGGGGAAGTAATGCGCTATATTGATAAAATGAAAACGCGTAAATCACCGGGTCCGGATTCCATATATCCCATACAACTAAAAGAATTAAAAGATAGCATTGTTGTGCCGCTAACAAAGATTTTTAATGCGTCTATTTCTGAGGGGTGCGTACCAGATAATTTCAAGTTAGCAAACGTAACACCTATCTTTAAGAAAGGCGATAAAGGTGCGGCGGGAAATTATAGGCCAATCAGTTTAACGTCTGTTGTAGGTAAGCTACTGGAATCAATAATTAGGGATCGTATAGTCGAACACTTAGAAGTGCATAATCTGGTTAGAAATACGCAGCACGGTTTTAGGCGAAACAAATCTTGCTTAACTAATCTTTTAGAATTTTTCCAAAGCGTGGTTAACGTTTACGATAGACATCGGGCGGTTGATGTAGTGTATTTAGATTTTCAAAAAGCGTTTGACACCGTGCCGCACAAAAGACTGATTGAAAAAACTAAGGCTCATGGAATCAGGGGTGTAGTAATAAATTGGCTAGAAGAATGGTTGCGAGGCAGGAAACAGAGGGTGGTCGTTGATGGAGCGGAGTCGTGTTGGGCTAATGTAGCGAGTGGCGTTCCTCAGGGTTCTGTATTGGGCCCCTTGCTTTTTCTTATATATATTAACGATTTAGATGTCGGCCTAGTCAGTACAGTTTCAAAGTTTGCGGATGACACGAAGCTGGGTGGTAGGGCGATTAATGACGAAGATAGAGGTAAAATTCAGGAAGATCTGAATAAAATCGTTGATTGGTCAGTCACATGGCAAATGAGATTTAACGTGGATAAGTGCAAAATTATGCATATAGGTTCGCGTAACGGTAATTTTGCGTATAGTATGTCAGGGAAAGATTTAACAAGCGTAGAGCAGGAAAAAGATTTAGGAGTTATAGTCACTGGTGATTTAAAAGTAGCGAAACAAAGTACAGCGGCGGTCAATAAGGCGAACAAAGTGTTAGGTTTTATAGCTCGAAATTTTGAGTACAAATCGCGCGATATTATAGTTCCTCTTTATAAATCATTAGTTAGACCCCATTTGGAGTACGCGGTCCAATTTTGGAATCCGCATATGCGCAAAGATATAGACAAAATCGAAAGAGTTCAAAGACGAGCAACTAAGATGATTCCGTCTCTTAGGTCAAAGTCGTACGAGGATAGGCTTAAAGAGTTAAAATTGACTACACTCGAGACTAGGAGGTTAAGGGGTGATCTAATCCAGGTTTTCAAAATTATGAATGGGTTTGATAACGTAGATAGAGATAGCTTTTTCGAAATATCTCAATATAATAGGACTAGAAATAACGGGTGTAAGTTGACAAGTAGAAGGTTCGAGACAGCAGTTGCGAAAAACTTTTTTACGCATAGAATAGTAAATAGCTGGAATAGTTTGCCGGTAGAAGTAATTAGTAGCACGTCTATAAACATGTTTAAGAATCGATTGGACGCGCATGTTGATAGAAAGGGTATAGTTTAAGGTAGTAAAATTAAGGCTTTGTGGGGATAGATCCCACAGCTCAACACAAGTGTTGTGGGATATAGGGAGGCAGCGTCTTGGGTTAGGGGATACTCTCTGTCCTTACACACCCCATTTAAAGAGATTCCTCTGCCGAGCGGTGCCCCCCATAGTACTGTGAGGTATTGAAAAACTCATGATCTTCACTTGCCCCACAAACACCTTTAAATGGGAGACCCATAATGGGTGCACACACATTTCTACATTACTGTACAGTCTTTACAGCCACACCTACACTTTTCCTCGTAAGTGTATATATTGTAATGTATATGGTTGTAAATTTGACTTGGTCCGCAATCGATATGAACCGTGACTTGATGGATACCGTAATGAAATTGACTGGATTCTTTGGATCTGATATATTTGCATGTCCGTTATATAATAGATATAGAGTGTAACATATTTGTGGATAGTAGTCTATTATGACTTGATCCTCTGGATCGAGAGATTCTATCTTTAGTTTTAAATCGATAATTAATTATTTTTAAATTGATAATGTATATGGTTGTAAATTTTGACTTGGTCCGCAATCGATATGGACCGTGACTTGATGGATACCGTAATGAAATTGACTGGATTCTTTGGATCTGATATATTTGCATGTCCGTTATAAATAGATATAGAATGTAACATATTTGTGGATAGTAGTCTATTATGACTTGCTCCTCTGGACCGAGAGATTCTATCTTTAGTTTTAAACCGATAATTAATTATTTTTAAATTGATAATTATTTAGTTTCGTAAAAATTGGTCGTTGCCAATTTACCGGCAGTTTTTAAATAAGTTTCTTATGTTCTTGTGGTTCGGAACCCACGTAAAATTGTAGGTCCCCTCCGCCACCACGGAGGACATACACAATACACGATTACGAACACAGTTAGGTAGACCAGCCATGAGTGGATCCTAGGGTCTTTGTTGGTCTGAAACATTATAACATTATAATACCTATCTATGATTTTACAGTGAGAATCATTTGAGCAAGGATTATTACAGGCAAGATGGAATATTTCTAAATTATTAAAGAGGTAACTTGTTCTGTCTTTGTATTCTATTCTTTGCTGCATCGTAACATTGGACCAATCGACGCGATTATTCTTACCTATTGAGTTCTTTTTAAGTCGTGTTGCGCATAAATTGGTGACGTTAATTAATATTTCTAATGGTCTATGATCAGAAAGAAGGAAATCATGCAGAATATGAACTCTAACAATTCGATCCTTTAGATTATTACTAGTGAGACAATGATCAATCCACCTGGTGGTACCACTCATATCACTAACGTATGTAAAATTACCACTGGTTACCCCTAATACATCTACATCACTTATACTTAATTTGGCCGACTCGCACATGTTACCTAATTCTACAAACAATTCAGAGTTCACATGCGTGTTAAGTCCCCCATTATTATACAGTGAGAATATTTGGGGTTATCTGATAATGACTTAAATTTGTACAGCAAATCAATGTATTCATCTAGATTACTGCCGTTGTTGTATGGTAAATAGCAGTTTACAATTAATATGCAGTATTTGTTCACTCGTAATTCAATGCCTAACAACCTTATATTATCGCTTGTTAAAAATTTTATATGTTTTGACAAATTTTTCGGCACTTACGTATTGACGGGGGGCCACCACATATTGATGATTGGTTAGGTTAAGTTGTAATATTTTCGTCAGTTGAAAATTTCTAATACATCATATTTTAAAAAATATTGCTATTTAAAAAATATGATGTATTAGAAATTTTCAACTAACGAAAATATTACAACTTAACCTAACCAATCATCAATATGTGGTGGCCCCCCGTTAATACGTAAGTACCAATTTTTCCTTATTAAGAAAGCAACACCACCAAAAGGCCTACCGTAAGGCGTACATTATTAATTCATCTGACAAGTCTACTGCTGATGACGCATGGTTCATAAAGTCATCATGGATGGTAGAGAGGAATTTTAACTCTTGCTTAGGTAGACAGTGCTCTTGCAGGAGTATCAAATCTGCACTGTCACAGATTTTATGAACATCTACAATTGAATTCCTCACTGACCTTACGTTATATGAAACTATTTTCAACAAGTTATCCGCCATGACTGATATAAACTTTATTATTAGTATGGTTATTATTATACACGGTACAAATTTTAGGCATTACCGTTCGGGCGCCTATTATTACTATTACTATTACTATTATTATTATTATTATTATTTTGCCTGTTACCAAATCTCCTGGAAAAGTGAATAAACTCCTTAACAATAATACTATTTTATTCATGTATTATTGGAGAATACTTTCCTCGTTAATTAAATATAATGACATGAGAGATAAGACTTTCATTTGATTTTCTTTTTCGCATCTTTTCACAATTCTATTCATAATAAAAAAAAAAAAAAATATAATATATATATATATATATATATATATATATATATATATATATATACACACAGGGCTATTTAAAATGATTCAACTGATTTCAAATGAGAATATTTTTTAATGTTACAAATACAGAGTGATTTGTGATACATCAACCAAAAGAAAAACTGTCAAATTTTCTCTCTCACCTCATAAATGCTCTATGTGACTTCCCCTAGTTACACGAGCAACGTCGACACGATAGTCGAATTCCTCCCATACTCGCTCCAGCATGTCCGTTGTCACTGACTTTACGGCAGTAACACAAACATCCTGTTTCCTCGAACTGCCGATACCACCGACGGATGCTCTGAGCACCCGGTGGATCTGTTCTGTAATGTCGACGAAACTCACGCTGCACTGTGACTACCGATTTACAGCTCGAAAACTGCAACACACAAAACGCCTTCTGCTGTGCGGACGCCATTTTCACACTGACTGTTTGTTGCTAGGCTAGGCCACGGCGTGAATTTGGAGCCCTCTCGCGGTGATCTTGTAAAACTCGGAGATTTCCTCTTTCATGTGGTGTATGCCCAGTTGATGCACGGTTGATAGGTACGGAAGTATTCTCAGTTGAAATCGGATGAATCATTTTGAATAGCCCTGTATATATATATATATAAGCAAACAACCACAAGGAAAAGGAAACACAAAGTCCGAGCGCTTTCGTGATATATTCACATTATCAAGGAGGAACAGAAAATAGACGGAGATTACAAAGTATTTGAGTTAAATAGACAAGCAAAAAATTCACAATTGGCACCTCAAATTAAAGGCCTTAAAGCCCTCTAAAGATATTTTTTTCCAAATTGATAACATAATCTGTAGGCAGCTAAATAACTGAATAAAAAATATATACTGTATAGATGAAATTAGACAAAAAGAAAACCAATACAGAGAACAAAAATTATTATAATGGTTATTAGAACTAATATTTAATTAAAACAGGCAATTAATAGGCAAGAATTTAATTTAATTCCCTCTATCAATTTTACAGTTGAAATAGAAAAAGATTCTTCGATCCCTTTTTTAGATGTTTTAATATATAGGTCTGGAAAAAAGTTTAAGTACAATGTTTACAGAAAACCCACTAATAATTGTTCCTATATACATTATTATTCTGATCACCACATTAATGTAAAACGATCCGCTCTTTCTACTTTGTTTCTAAGAGGCCTACGAATTTGTAGCCCTGAGTTTATATGACGATGAAATTAGATATACAAAATTGCTTTTGATTTAAAATACCCAAAGAACTGCATAGATAAGTCCTTAAAAATGGCAAAGAAAACCTTCTACGAAGTAAAGGATAAGATTCCTTATAACACAAAAAATGTTTTAGTGTTACCATTCAGAGAAAATTTCCTCGAGCTCCCGATTCTGCTGAAGACTTTTAACGTAAATATTGCGTTCAAAAATTTAGATGTCATTAAGAATTCATTGATTAAGAACTCCCCTTTTAGTGAACATGGTTGTGTATATAAAATCCCTTGCACAATATGTAATAAATTTTACATTGGCCAAACTGGTAAGACTCTTGAGTTACGTATTAAACAGCATCAATACAGTATAAGAAGTGGCCAGGAATCTAACGCCATTTTCATTCACGTAAGAGATTCTAATCCCCCATTGATTGGAAAAATGCTTCCAAATTAAGGTTTAGTAAATCTATTGTTAGCAGAATATATTGGAATCAAGTGTGATCAAGAATAATGCGGATTTGGTCTTTAATATTAGCCCTGGTTGTACAAATTAGACTCGTACATTGTCAGTAAGTTGGCGATGGGCCTACTGTTTTCTTAATTGCATTTTTTTGCCTCTTAATGGTTTGCCCTGGTTAAATAAAAAATTATTGTAAGAACTGTTAACATTCTATGTGTCTATTTTAATTGTAATATTTCTTTCGTGTATAATCTTTGGTTGCTGGGGGTTTATTGGATATTTGAAGTGGGTTGCTGTTGGGATAACAATTTTTTTTCCAGATTGTTTGTTGAAATTTTGTAATAAGCTGTAAGACGATGGCAACTTTCCCTTTGTTTTCATTAATTTCGGGCATTTTAATTTTTCCTATTTCAATTAAATTTAGTGTTAATAACCATATAAATTTTTTTTTTTTTTTTTTTTTTTTTTAGGTTTTCTGTACTGGTGTTTGTTTTGTCTAATTTCATCTGTATAGTAATTAATCAGCCTACAGATTATGTTTTCTATTGTGTTATCTACGTCATCTATTTGTTTTTCATTAAATTCTTGCCTATTAATTGCCTGTTTTAATTAAATATTAGTTCAATAACCATTATAATAATTTTTGTTCTCTGTATTGGTTTTCTTTTGTCTAATTTCATCTATACAGTATATATTTTTTATTCAGTTATTTAGCTGCCTACAGATTATGTTATCAATTTGGAAAAAAATATCTTTAGAGGGCTTTAAGGCCTTTAATTTGAGGTGCCAATTGTGAATTTTTTGCTTGTCTATTTAACTCAAATACTTTGTAATCTCCGTCTATTTTCTGTTCCTCCTTGATAATGTGAATATATCACGAAAGCGCTCGGACTTTGTGTTTCCTTTTCCTTGTGGTTGTTTGCTTATTAATAAGGTCACGTGTTATTTTGTGATTCTAGTGCATATATATATATATATATATATATGTAAAACCTTACAACGGTTCCGCGCGATGATTCCTCATTTCGCGAAGGTCAAGCTTGTTCCTTTTGTTTGCACGATTAAATACTTTTACAAAAAAGGATAAATAACGTACCTGATTTTTATTTTTTTTTTAAATATATGGAGATGTAATACCTTTTAATTGAATACTTGTGATGACATCTTATATGTTATATCAAACCTTTTTTATATTTTCTATTTTGTGCTATATCGCCTATATAATAAATACACTAATCAGTATAACTTATATAAAAATGCATCTTTTGTGTCGTCACTTATCCGTATAATTTGAATGGATAAGTGTATAGAGTTCACTTGTATTGTAAAGGATGAAAGGTTATTAGTGGCTATTTAATAATGTTGTCAACAAGCAAGAATAAGCCCTGTTCGTGATTGGTTAAGAACTTTGTTATTAAAGGTTTCCTATTGGTCAAAACTGTAATAAAATCTTTTTGGTTCTTTGTTTTGATGATGAAAACCCCCACTACTTTATTATATATATATATATATATATATATATATATATATATATTATATATTTTTTTTCCTGCTCTTTTGAGATACATTTTTAAGAGAGAAGTTCGTTCAGAGAGAATTTGTTACGCTTGAAGAAATGGAAAGTGACGTGTTTGTTATTTGTGTTTTTTAAAGACTTAATGAATACGAATTAGTTTTTTTTTAATTGTGAAGTTTGTATAATTACATTTTACTTAATCAGAAACTCATTTCTGGTCAACATCCGTAACGGAATGAGCAACAATGAAGAGAATTTTTAAGAGTTTAATTTTCGTCTTAATTTGTAAAAACATTTTTTAAACGTATCCACCACTGATAACCCTTAAATCATTATTTTGGTTTTTCCGTTTAGTTAACTGAAGTTAGTTACACGACGCGCATCTCAATTTCGTCATTTCACGAATCACTGTTTGTTTCATTCTATCATTTGCCTCTTCTTTGCGGCGGAATCTCCCTCTGTGCAATGGGAAATTGGGATCATACTCTTTCTTTCGGAGCTTTTCTCCACACCTCGCACAGTGGTGAGGACATTTGAGATATTTCCAGTACTCAGGACAAGTTTCTTATCTTCCTTACTCCCTTTAATGATGATATGGAAGGGATTGATCGTTACTAGAGTGAATGGTAGAATTTCAAGAAGAGTTCCAGCGTCTCATTTTGGTTGAAAAACTTGTTTTCTTAATATTTATTTTCGCAAGCGCTGATTGAACACAAATTCTTCATCACTTATTATTATTATTAAGTCTTATAAATAAAAACGTGTGATAATTTTAATTTTTTATTTTCTTCTTTTTGGCAAAAGATGGAGGAAGAATTTCGTTTCGATTTGGGCCTATTATGGCTGTTTTGTTTGCGCCTGGAAAACTATGATTTTATTTTTAATTTAAACTGTCGAGGAAGAGATGTAATTAAACTTTTTCCCTGCTGAGCTGTCAAGAATTCAAAGTGAACGAAACGTAATCTGCATGACTTTCCCTCGTTTTCCTTTTAAAAAAAATGAGTTATTAACTTTTGAGAGAGAGGCTGTCTTTCCCTGAAGCAACTTATCACCCAGAACTTACAGCCTCCATACTTTCCATATCTCCCTCAATCCTCAAAATGATCAGATTTGTGGAATCTCACCGCACCAGAACATGGTGTCGATAACCCAATACTGGATTTAGTGGAATGGAATGCGGGGTTCTTTCTTCCTTTCAGCTTTTTCGCAAGAATGTTTGATTTCTGGGTGGTTTAAAAGACTTTTCGCGTATATCCGATAAGAAATGTATTCACGTTGAACGATAGTGTGATAATGATGGGAATACATATAAACTTACTTTGTCGAGGACGCAATAACTAAAATAGATGAAAAACTTCACAAAAACTGGCAAAACCGTTGTTGTTTTAGAGACCGTAAACATGAAATAAGTTTTCTAGTCTCCATATTCGACGTGGATCATGAAAACAAAATGAAGATTTTCAAGAACCACATAACGGTACGTCTTTCCATTTACTAACTAATCCACGCAAGCAATGACAGTAATTAACGAGTTCTGACTATCAGTTCCTTCATAATGAGAGATAAGCCAGCGAAAAGATACGAAATTTGGTGCAAATTCGCAGAATAAAAGTAGGTGAATCGATTTGGTATGACGTATTACTCATTTTAATTTGTAATTTAACTCGTCTGCGGAAAGTGGACAGTTAAAATGTTTTTCATTAAACAGAAAACTAATTAATTAATTTGCTAATTAATTTCAATTACTCTTTTGCAGTTTAGAAGTTTTATATTTTATTTTTTAACACACACACACACACACACACACACACACTTTTTTATGCAGGAAAGTTGTATATATAACTCCCTTCCATATTAGCCATTGCGTGTTATTCTACCTGCAACAAAAACAAAATGTCCCAAAACAAGACCAATTTGAACATTTGTTTCAGTTCTAATGTATTACTTTTGTAAATTTAATTTAAAATAAATTTTCCTATAAGACCGGACTTATGGGACCACTATATTATATATATATATATATATATATTATATATATATATATATATATTATATATATATATATATTATATATATATATATATATATATTACACTTCCACGGTATAAAACATGTTTGAAATGTAACCTTCATATATAAAAATACAAAAAAACAACCTCTTTTCAAAATGCCTTTGAGGTATATATATTGTACAAATGAACTAATGAGAATGTTAAAGCTGACGTACACAAACGTAGAATTTTACAATTTCATTTACTTTTTAACCCAAGTTTGATTAAAATGAGGTAAATTTCGCTAGAGTGGGTTGATATTCTATATTTTACAATTTGGTTTGGTGTTTTCAATTAAGTTATTGAATTTAATTATCTAGTAACTAGTAATAAGAATCATTGAGGAAGGCCAGAAACTGGCACAGCGCTCGGGTCAACGAATGCGGCCCCTTGTTCTAACTTGTGTATTATTATTATTGCCAACATCATCGGGATTCGAACTCCCGACCTCAGTGTCTTCATTTCGCTTATAAGGAAACGGTGTTACTGAGCTACGGACGCTGGCTTGTTATCTAGTAAATGTTAAATTATATGCTCAAATATATATATATATATATATATATATATATATATATATATATATATATATATATATATATATATATATATAGGCTATACAGAGAGAGAGAGAGAGAGAGAGAGAGAGAGAGACCTGACCAAGTTTACCACCCTTATACAGTCATTGCACGATGTCTCTGGATGAATTTTTCTCCTCCAAAGGTTTTGTGAACGAAAGTTTATGCTCATTCAGTTTCCAATAGGCCGAAAACAGTTGGATCTTGGGATGTTTCCTCATTCGCTCGGAGCCGTATTGTCGGCCATTTTTGAGCCTTAATATTTGATTTAAAATTCTGTTATCGACAGACTCCAAACGAACTTGGCGTTTCACTCTCAAACTGGGGAAATATTATATGAAAGTTCAATGCAGAGACTGGAACTGCTGGCATGAGAAGACCTGAAAAGACTTCATTGCCTTGCCCAAAGCTGAATGAAGTTTGCCCTCGTTCGCCAAGTCAATGCTTACCGTCAAGATTTCGTCAATGACGTTACCTCTGGAAATGACGTACGTCAGAGAACGATTACCCGTATCCGGAATAGATGATGCGTACCTCGAAGGAAACCCTCACCTTCCGACAAAAGTAAGCGGCTAAAAAAAGTGTGGTCCACAAACATATCAACGAAAAACTTTTACATTTGGGGGGCAACATGCGCAATTTTCACTCGAGTCAAAATTTCAACAATTTACATCTGGAGGGCAAACCTTGGTAGGAAGAAAACTAGAAGCCACGCGAAGTCTTCGACTCTCGGTGCCTTCAGCCAACTATGATGGGGTTGAATAGTGGAATAAAGCTGAAACTACGTTGCCAAGCAAAATGAATAATGGCTAGGGTCCGTAACTTAATGGGTAACACCGTTTCCTTATAAGCGAAGTAAGACACTGAGGTCGAGGATTAGAATCTCGATATGTTGGTAATAACAACACACGAGTTAGATCGCTATACCAATTTCTGGCCGCCCTGACTGATTCTAAGAATACTATTCTTTAAACATCTTTGAAGTATTGTATTCATGAATAAACACGTGTATATATACGTATATACAAGGGACGCAAAAAATAATAAGGTTGGCCAAAAACATGAATAGAGCGTGCTTTAAGAAGTAGGACATACCCTATTTTGTTCAGTCGTACTTTATTTACCACTGAAAAGGAAGTGCCAGTCCGGCTTTAGAGTGGTGTAGAATGTCGTCGAAAAACGAGAAATTAATAAATAAATGTAGTTCAAGCTAGATCAGTCTTGTACGATACATCTTTGGTTCAATACAGCAACAGTAAAGAGACTACCTGTACCTACGGAATACAGTAAATGGTAAGGATCGAGATTAAGCTGCGAATGAAATGGGAAAATTTTTATATTCATAATTAAAATATCATAATAAAAATTCTAATTAAAAATCACCATCTTCACCCGAAACCCTTCTTCACACTTCAAACCGAAAGTTTTGAATAAACTGCGACTAATTTTGAATTGTTGAGTGCGGTTTATAGTCTGTCTTTACGATATCTTTTCTAAACTTTGGTTTTTATGATATGAAAAGATTTGTCTACAGCTCCAATCGTTACTGGTATGGTCATTACTTTATTTTCTACTTTTAATTTTAGTTACGAGTATATAAATAGTTATACTTGTATATGTAGCAAAGAACAATAAAATTATTATTATTGAATTAATAAATAAGCCAAATAAACCTTACATTTATATATATATATATATATATATATATATATATATATATATATATATATTATATATATATATATATACACACACACACACACAGTGTATATATATATATATATATATATATATATATATATATATATATATATATATATTTTTTAACTGCAAACACGCAGTATAATTAACGTAAAGAACGACGCTTGTATAGGAGAATATTCCGCGCAAGATGAGGAGGGACAACGAAACAAATGAAAAAAATGAGGTAACCACCCGGGAATCGAACCCGGGATCTTCCGATTGCCGGTCAGATATGATAACCATTACACCAAGGGCCTCACTCCGTCAAATGCCGTAATTCTCCTACATACGCGCAGAAACCAATGCCCCAAGGAGGCACCTCCCGCATGCCGTACATTATATGCATTTTAACTGCAAACACGCAGTATAATTAACGTAAAGAACGACGCTTGTATAGGAGAATATTCCGCGCAAGATGAGGAGGGAGAACGAAACAAATGAAAAAATGAGGTAACCACCCGGGAATCGAACCCGGGATCTTCCGATTGCCGGTCAAATATGATAACCATTACACCATGGGCCTCACTCCGTCAAATGCCGTAATTCTCCTACATACGCGCAGAAACCAATACCCCAAGGGGGCACCTCCCGCATGCCGTACATTATATACATTTTAACTGCAAACACGCAGTATAATTAACGTAAAGAACGACGCTTGTATAGGAGAATATTCCGCGCATTCCCGGGTGGTTACCTCATTTTTTTCATTTGTTTCGTTCTCCCTCCTCATCTTGCGCGGAATATTCTCCTATACAAGCGTCGTTCTTTACGTTAATTATACTGCGGGTTTGCAGTTAAAATGCTTATAATGTACGGCATGCGGGAGGTGCCCCCTTGGGGCATTGGTTTCTGCGCGTATGTAGGAGAATTACGGCATTTGACGGAGTGAGGCCCATGGTGTAATGGTTATCATATCTGACCGGCAATCGGAAGATCCCGGGTTCGATTCCCGGGTGGTTACCTCATTTTTTCATTTGTTTCGTTCTCCCTCCTCATCTTGCGCGGAATATTCTCCTATACAAGCGTCGTTCTTTACGTTTATAATATATATATATATATATATATATATATTATATATATATATATACATGGTGGCTCAAGATAAAGTAGCTCCATTATTTTTTCAACAAAACTTCATCTTGAGCCACCATATATATATATATATATATATATATATATATATATATATATATATATAATATATATATATATATATATATATATATATATATATATATATATATATATATATATATATACAGGCATACCCCTCCTAACACGGATTCGTTCAACGCTGATTCGCCATAACGCTGATAAAACCTTGACACCATTCGCCGAACAGCGATGCTTCAGATTCGCTCTTGCACGTTTTTGTAGCAAACATTTTTGACAAAAAAGAAATTTCTCTGCACTTTAATATTTACTATTTAAATAAAATTTTAAAAACAAATGCATTTTTTAACGTTGAATGGAACAAAATTAATTTTAAAAATAAGGTCGATTTTAAAAAAAATGTAGAAAATATCAACATATTTTTTCCAAATTTAAAGTTAATTTTTAACTAAAAATTAGACATACAGTATACAATGGTAAATAGGGAACAGCTTTTATCTGTGTGGTTTGAAGATTGTAATAAAAAAAGAATTTTGCATAGCGAGATGACAATTCGTTTGAGAGCGCTAACGTCTGAAGAAACTTTTACTGTTGCTAGTCGCGGTCTCGCGGATGGTTTGACAGATTAAAAAAAGAACGTAATAATGAGCGCACTTTTAGCTAAAAATTAAACATATTCGTAACTAAATTGTTTGCAATTGTTTCACAATTAAAACTAGTTCATTTTCACGCAAAGCGAGTGTGTTTTTTCAGATTTTTCTTCGTCATTGACATTTGAGAACGAAACACTTTATTTCACATTGATTACATTCCCTGATCAACGCTGATTCACATAACGCGGTACTTTCCGTGGACGAATTAACCGCGTTAATCGGGGTATTGCTTTATATATATATATATATATATAATATATATATATATATATATATATATATATATACACATATACTGTATAGTAAGCGTCAGCAGTGGTCATGAATTAAAACTTAGTCAACTGCTAATCGTCAAGTAATTTTGCATTAGACATAGTAGAATGTAATTTAACAAGACCTGCATTAACATAAAAATTATATATATATATATATATATATATATATATATATATATATATGTGTATATATATGTATATATATATATATATAGAGAGAGAGAGAGAGAGAGAGAGAGAGGAGAGAGAGAGAGAGAGAGAGAGAGAGAGAGAGAGAGAGAGGCATGCAAGAAGTAAATAGACACCCTTAATTTTATGGTAAAATGTATGCATCCAAATTTTTTTGCCATTATTATGACTAATATTCGTTTCCTACATTTCTATCCTTGAAGAAGGACTTATGCCAATATTCTCAAGTGGTCAAATTGAAAAATACAGCTGCCTGTTCATGGAAGATGGAGTCCCATGCCACACCGCAAAAAACGAAAGAATGGGAGGAGCGAAATGGTATCAACGACTTCCTTGGCCGAGTCAGTCCCCTGACATGAACCCCATAGAACACGTGTGGGCAATACTAGACAAGACTTTATGTAAAAAGCCCAAAAAACCAGCAACACGATCAGAATTGTTGAATCTTTTACGCCAAACATGGTTAGAAATACCTGAAGCTACAATTTCAGAACTCATTAAATCTATGCCTAGGCGAGTTGCTGCTCTTAAAGCAGCTAAAGGAATGTCAACAAAGTATTAATAGCTAAACCTTAATTGTTCAAAAATTAAAATTTATTGGTACTCTAATTTTCAAATAAAATTGTTACAGCAAAATCTGGGCTGTCTATTTACTTCTTACATGACTCTGTATATATACTATATATATATATATATTATATAATATATACATATATATACACACATTTCAACTGCAAAGAACACGCAGTATAAATAACGTAAAGAACGACGCTTGTATACACACACACACACACACACATATATATATATATAATATATATTATAATATATATATATATATAATTACTTTCTATTACATTTCTTTACATTTCTTTAATTTTTTCATTTTCATTTTTCCAGTCGAAACAAAGATTCTTTTGGCTAACATGTTGAAAATTGCCGTAGAGTAAGTGACTGCCTCTCTACATACATTCTATTTATGATGATTAATTTCTGTTTCAAAGTTTCCAAATTTGGACAAATATAAACTTCGTGACAATCTTTGTAATCAGATGAATAAATACAACCTAAATTATCGTCAGACCCGCGCCAATAGCTCAGTCGGTGCGCCGTTTCTCCGTAACGAACTGAAGTGAGGGGGTTCGATTCTCGATGCTGCTGGTTATTATTAGTTCGAGAGTTAGAGCGGTGAGCGGCGTTCGTTTAGCTTGAGCGCTGTTTCCAGTTTCTGGCCCTTCTCAGTGAGTTTAGTCGGAACTATTTTTAATAAAGGCCAATGTCCGAAGCTCAGTGAGTAACGCCGCTTCCTTTTAATCGAAGCGAAGACACTGAGGTCTGGGGTTCGAATCCCGATGGTACTGGTAATAATAATAATAATCCAGGAGTTAAAGCAATGGTAAGAAGTTGGCCTGAGCCCTGTGCCAGTTTCGCCCCTCCTTACTTATTATAATTTTTAATGAGTGTATTTTTAATAATATTGGCTGCAGCTAGGATTTCGGAAAAATTTTGAAAATCAAAGTTGGCTGTCGTCAACTAGCTGTCGTCAGGAGCATAGCCGAAATATTTTGACTATGATCTTATTGTCACAGATTATCATCTTGTCGTCAAGATAATTTTTCTGTCGTCAGGTCAGACGACATGACGACAGATTAGAAATCCTGGATACTACACTAATAGTTAATTTCCTAAATTTAAATTTTACTACACTAATAGTTACACTATACTAATAGTTACATTATACTAATACTACACTAATAGTTACATTATACTAATACTACACTAATAGTTACATTATACTAATACTACACTAATAGTTACATTATACTAATACTACACTAATAGTTAAATTCCTAATAAATAAGCGGGTACGTGATTAAAATCATTATATTACATAAAAAGCTTTTTCTCTTTCGATTTATCACCATTATAAAAAGTATGTTGAGGTTCGTTTAAAAAGTTTTCGAGAAATTTACTGCCTATATGAAAGATATAAATAATGCATTACCTACATATTCATGACTATAAAATATTTTAAGACTGAGAAACGCTGAAGTAAATACAGATTCTTTCGCATAAAAATGGTGATTCTAAAAAAATTAACGTGGTAGTTATTATTATTATTAGCGAGTTCTCAGTGTATTTGAAATTTAAAAATAATTTTCGACTCTATGTACAATTTGTATAAACAACATTTTTCTTTGTCGTTATATAATGCCAAGTTTATATAGCCGGAATTAAAATATTCACATTTTGTAAGAATTCGTTGGAGTTACACGTTTGAAGTCACGTCACCCTCGTTTCAATTCGACATATCAACAATACATTTTTTCACCATTTTAGGTTCGAAGACTTCCTTATATAAATTTGATAATAGTAATGTTCGGGGTTATTTAACCTCCTTCGTCACGGCAAAGGTTATGTGGGGGAGGGGACCTAAGGCTTTACGTGAGACTCGAACCTCGGGTACAAATCTTACTGAACTGACGAGATATATTCCACATTTGCATTTCGAAAAATTGTTCGTAGTATTTTGCGTTTTTCACGTTTATATAATTTAGTTAAGTTCAGAATTGAATCACTTAAAAAAAAATAAATTAAAAAAATTAAATTTTTTTTAAGAAACACTAAATTTGGATGACCTGAAGATCAGGGCCCCCAGCCTCAATTACCAAATGATATCTTCGTTAAAACTAACGAAATATCACGACTTAACCTAACCAATCGTCAAGGGTGTACAGTTGACCTAACCGGGCATTCAATTTAATTTTTTATTATATTTGGTACTGTAAAGCAAAAAACAAGAATACATGGGGGCTCTGATCTTCGGGTGATCCCTAAATTTAATTAAATATAACGTGTATATTAAAATAAATATAATAGAAAGTGTTTTCATTAAATAAACAGAATTTTGATGTTAACGCAGTAGTTTTAAATTATATTTTATTATCTCTAATCCATTAGTTAGTGGATAGAACGCAAAATTACCCTACGATTAACAGTTGACCGTAAGTTTTAATCCATACCCGCTTTCCTTGACAAATTTTTTTTTTGCACCAATGAATAATCCTTTATTTATAAAATAAATAAAATCTTACAATTTTACAAAATTGTTACGATAATTTTAACAAATAATTGTGAATTTGAACCATTTATTGTATTTCATTTGTCCCTTCAGCTTTAGGCTTTACATGGCTCTCAGGTTAATTAGAGACAAAGCATCACTTCATAAGTAATTATGATTAATAATACATAAATGATGAATAAGAAGTGTTAATTAATTTCAAATACATAAACAAACCGAGAGTTGAAAATTAGAAAATAGATTTAAATTATTGTAATGTCATTAAAGTCAGTGTAAAGATATTTACTTTTATTTATTTACGGTATTTATAAACTTATTTATAAAATAAAGGATCACCTGAAGATCAGGGCCCCCATGTATTCTTGGTTTTTGCTTTACAGTACCAAATATAATAATAAATTAAATTGAATGCCCGGTTAGGTCAACTGTACGCTCTTGACGATTGGTTAGGTTAAGTCGTGATATTTTCGTTAGTTTTAACGAAGATATCATTTAGTAATTGAGGCTGGGGGCCCTGATCTTCGGGTGATCCTTATTTTACAATAATACTATAATACAAATAATACAATAATAGTCAGTTGGACTATTTATTTTATATAAATTCATGATAAATGTCACATTTAAATTATGATTAATAGTGGAAACACAGCATTAATCTTAAGTTACTAATTATTATTATAGATATGAAACAAATACAGATAGAGACATATTTTGTAACTCATCAAGTAAATCTACTCATATCGGACGAGAAATGGGTCAAAGCATGTTATTCCTCTATTAAGATTGTCTTCATCTCAAAAATTACCCATTTTCATTGGATTGAAACGATGGAATGATTTAAATGCTGATATATATATATATATATATATATATATATATATATTTTAACATAAATTCGTTTAAAAAAAAAAGTTAAAACCTCGCTTAATAATGAAATACAGTATTTATAAAAATCTTGGATTAAATGTACATTACTATTGTTTATTTATTTCTCGTGTCTAACATTCAATTCTTTGTACTGTATTGGTATCATATCTTTACTAATGACTTCGTCTACTGTAAGTTAATGATTTTGTTCTTACACTTGCAAATGAAAATAAAATGTGACAGTTTGATTACATCTTTGAGCTTTTTTAGTAGTTTTAGCTCTTTAAAGAATGTACTTGAATGAAATCAGCATCAGATAATAACCTTATTGCTCGTTTTAGGATGACAAAGATACTGTTTAAACTTTAAAGCGTTGTTAACGGAATTTCTCTATGTAAGGATGCAGTACATTATATAAGAAAAAATGTAAGGATGGGGTTGTTTAACCTCCTCCGCGACATCTAAGGTCATATGACGGAGGTGACCTACAGCTTTACCTGGGATCCGAACCACGGGTTGCTACATAATCTGGACGCAGAAAACGGCCTCCCACTCAATTACTATCCAGACCCAATGTCACTTAACTTCGCTGATCGACATGAAGCGGTGTTACGACACTGGCCACTACGTAGCCCATATAAGAACAAGAGTACGATACAGAGTCAGTAAAATCTGTTGCGGAACTACATGTCTAAGTTTAAAAATGATAACAACGCTCCTTGAGAGCTTTTTTGATATATAATTTACACGATCATTCCATTGCAAATTCTTGTCTAGCATTACACCAGGAAATTTTGTTACAGTACATTCCTTTATAGCGATTTCATCAACATTTAGTTTATCAAGATAAACATTTCGTTTACTAGTACAACTCATGAAATTTGTTTTACTGGTATTTACGAAGAGTTTATTGGAGGTCAACTATTTCCTTACGCTGGTAAATTCTGATTTAAATATGTCCTAAGCTGAATTAACATCTTTGCAAGAAAGAGACAGCCGTATCATCTGCAAACATTATGAAGTTAAGTATATTAGAATAGCGTGGAAGGTCATTTATATATACTCTGGGGTAAACCATTTTCAACAGTAGTTTAGTTGAGCAGACCTTATTTACCGATACAAATAATTGATATCTATTGGACAAATAACTTTTAAACCAATCAATCACTGATAGTTCCTCTAAAACAATAAAAATATAATTTATTAAGTCGAATATTACAGTCTTTTTCACCAAAGTCCTTATTTAAATCCATAAATATAGAAATCATTATTTCTTTGTTCTCTTTTAACGACATTCGCACCTTCCATAACCTTAAAATTAGCCTTCTCCATTGTCTTATTTTTATGGAAACCATATTAACCCATTAGTGGCCATTGGTAGAATTTCCTACCGCCAAAATTGTTTGTCATTATTGCACCATTTTTTCTCGTATTCACGCGATCTTCGGTACGAGTCATTGATATGACTGACGCAATCTTTTAGATTCAGGCACCATTACTTTCAGGCACCAATTTTTTAGAGTGTCATATCAATGACTCATACCGAAGATCATGCAAATAAAGAAAAAGTGATGCAACAATGACAAACAATTTTGTCGGTGGCAAATTCTACCAATGCGCACTAATTGGTTAATTTCGAAATGATAAATTGTACAATTCTAAATATTGCTTCATTAAACTTTTTCTCATTTTGTTCAAAAATTTTACTGAATACAGAAAATGAACACAGAGGCCCGTAATTAGTTGCTTGTGCAGGATCACCTCCTTTAAACAGGGGTGTTATGCAACCAACTTTTAGCATCGATGGGAATATTCCTTTGGAAATAACTATGCTGATAATTCACTAGTCGACAAAATCGAACTTTTTATTTGTCACATGAACAATAATGGGTGGATCTTATAGGTTTTTTACCGCTGAGTTCAAAAATGGCCTCAAAATTTTTCTATCACCCACCAATATTGAGTGAATCGAAAATGAAATTTGGACTAATTTATAGGCGTAATAGCAATATCAAAGTAGAAAATGCATATTGAATTCACCTAAAATGTGGCTACTGATGATTTACGCTTGTATTTCGCCTCTGGGCCATCCCTTGACAATGTCCAGCAGTAGTCATCCAACATGCTGGGGCTCCACTTGCCCTGGTATCGCTTCTCCATCGTGGATATTTGTTGATGAAAGCGTTCCCCATGCTCATCACTAACATCGCCTAAGTTTGTTGGGAAGAAGGCGAGATGTGAGTCAAGAAAATGAATTTTCAACGACATGTTGCACCCCACGTCTTTGTAGGCCTTGAGAAGTTCTTCAACAAATGACTCTTAATTTTCGGCCTTGAAGTTTCCGAGGAAATTTGTGTTCACTACTTTAAATGCTCTCCAAGCTGCTCCTTCAACTTCACTTAGAGTTTCATCATACGCGCTGTCTCTCATGATTTCTCTAATTTGCGGGATCACGAATATCCCTTCTTTGATTTTGACCTCGCTGATCCTCGGAAATTTCTGTTTCAAATAGAGACACCCCGCCCCTGCCATTTTGATCCATAGCCATAACAAAATTTTCCATTAAACCAAGTTTAATATGTAGTGGTGGCAAATAACTTTTTTGGATTAAGAAGAGGTGAACTGGTGAGATTTTTATGCCCTGGAATCAACGCTTGTCGAAGTGGCCATTGTTTCTTTGAGTAATGGCTTTCCCGTGCTCTGCTGTCCCATTCACAGAGGAAACAACAGAATTTCGAATAACCCAGTTGTAAACCAAGAAGAAGTGCAATCACTTTCAAGTCTCCACAGATATGCCAAGAGTACTTATCATATTGGATATGTTTCACAAGCAGGTGCATATTGTCGTATGATTCCTTCATATGTACGGCATGTGCTGATGGAACTGAAGGGTATTTATTTCCATTATGGAGTAATACAGTTTTTAAACTCAGCTTCGAGGAATCAATAAATAGGCGCCATTCGTTTGGATCATGTTGTTGGCCAAGGGTTTTCATGAGAGGGTAGAAAGTTTCTTTGATGCTTGCGGTAAAAAGATATCTTAGTGCCTTTTTCTTGAAGATTCCAACCTTTCAACCTGGAAGCCGAAAGTTCGGATTGATCTTTTGACAATTTCAGATCACAGACAAGCTCGCTCAGGTCTGCTTGAGATATTAAGTGAGGTTCTGTCGATGAACAAGATGGTTCAAACATTGGATCAACATTGTCCGTCAGTAAACCATGTTGAGCTTCGTCATTACCATTGTACATCAATTTCATTTTCATCATCTAAACTCCACGTTTCCGGTGGCCTTGGTACTGGCAAATGTTTATTATGTAAAACAGGCCTTATGGCTGATGGTAAATTTGGGTATTGTACCATATGTTTACATTTCGCAGTAATGCCTAGTATATTTGTTAAGCAGAAATAACAATCCGTTAAATGGTCTTTCGGCTCTCTCCATATCATCGGAACAGCAAACGGCATTTGACGAGACCCATTTAACCAGCCTGTCAGAAGTCTTAAACACGTAATACAGCATATATGAGGTGCCCACGTCTTGTTCTGATCCCCTACCTTGCAACCAAAATAAAGTTCGTATGCTTTTTTGACGAGAGGGGTGAAATTTCGTCTTTGAAATTTAAGTGTTAACTCTCTGCACACATAACAGAAACAGTTTGGATGGTTGACACACTTGCGTGGCATTCTGTCATGAAACAATACGAACGCACTGACACAAAAAATGATTAAGGAAAATCACGAATAAAATGCACGATGTTCACTGAGTGAAATCAAATGAGTAACTGACAAATGAAAGTCAACAGTGACGTGTAGCAACTTATAAGCAGAGGAAGAGGAAGGGGCAGACCCCGCCCCCTTCCTATTCTCACTCAAATCCTAAGTAATGTAAATTCGTGTCACTCTAAAACTGCGGGTGATAGAAAAATTCTGTTTTCATTTTCGTAATCAACGTAAAAAATTACACATAGTTCAAGTAAAAATATCTCTGTGACAAAAACTTTGTTGACCAGCTATATATATATATATATATATATACAGGGTGGGCCGTAAGTTTCCATACATAGGAAAAATTAAACGTTTGTTTTTATGTTTCAGATACCCTAAGAATATGCGTTTGACGTAAGATCTTATTTACTGATGAAGCAAATTTTTACGTCAATGGAGAGGTTAATCGGCAAAACATACGTTATTGGAGTAATGCTAACCCTAACTGGCTGAGTCCGACGAAGATGCAAGGTGCCGGTAAAGTGATGGTGTGGGCCGGGATATGGGGTGACAGAATTATTGGACCAATTTTTGTCAGTGGAAATCTTAATGCCGAAAGGTATCTTAACATGTTGCAAGAAGAGATTTTCCCATCCCTGCTAAACGAGGAAGGTAACTTCCCTTTACTTCCAGCAAGATGGAGCTCCACCTCATTATGGTCTTCACGTGCGTCGGTATTTGGATCAGCAGTTTCCGGATGCTTGGATTGGTCGGCGTGGTCCTGTGGAGTGGCCTCCCAGATCCCCAGATCTCACCCCCTTGATTTCTATCTTTGGGGGCACTTGAAGGCCATGGTGTATCAGGAAAAGATACGAGACATAAATCATCTAAAGGAACGTATCACCAACGCCATTACAAGCATAACGTCAACTGTGCTAATGCGTGTTCATCAACAGTGGGGAACACGTATTGAAATGTGTTTTCAAAACAATGGCAACCATGTAGAGCATATTATATAAATAAAAATGGTTGTCCATAAATTTTTTTTTATTTTTCCTATGTATGGAAACTTACGGCCCACCCTGTACTATATATATATATATATTTGTCATATGGACTATAGTCTGCCAATAAACCTTTTCATTTTCATTCATTTTCATTTAATAAACTTCAATATGAATACAGGAATGTTATGAAAGTTATTTTTAATTTACCAATAATATTCCCAACCTCAGAATGAATTTAGTGGGTTGGATGGCATGTAGTCTAACGGTGAATAATCATTATTTATTTTAGTAACTGTGAGCGAAGCTTATCAGCTTACAATGAAGTAAAATTGTTATTTAAAGAGTTTGCAATAGAAATATCATCAGTAATTTCCTCATTACCAACATTTAGCTTCTCTGTTAAATTTTTAAATTTGGTTTCCGATAAGACTGTTCATGGTTGTCCAGGTGTTTTTCACGTTTCCTTTGTGTTTGGAAAGTTCATAGTTGTAATTTGTTTCTATATTGAATATATTCTATATTGTTTCTATATTGAGTATACTCTATATTGTTTCTATATTGAGTATATTCTATATTGTTTCTATATTGAGTATATTCTACATTGTTTCCATATTGAGTATATTCTATATTGTTTCTATATTGAGTATATTCTATACTGTTTCTATGTTGAGTATATTCTATACTGTTTCTATGTTGAGTATATTCTATATTGTTTCTATATTGAGTATATTGTAGTTTAGGAATGTTGCTTTGTAATTGCAATGTTAATAATTTATCTTTGTCTTTATTGAAGTGATAATTCCCGGCTGGAATGATCCATGGATTTCCAACACTTTTGTGCGAAACTGGTTTCCTCTTGAAAGGAAAGCAAGTATAAGAAATATGAAATAAGGTGTCCTACGATCATTTATACGTTCGTCACAGTCAAATCTAGTTTTTTCTACATCCCCAATAAATTTTCTTTTGTTAACCTCTGAAAATATTCTGTAATCAATAGTTGTTTTATCTGCACCCTGAGCAATGTTATCTGCACCCTGAGCAATGTTATCTGTTATCGTATCGTATATAATGTAAGTAGGATAATGATCACTGATGCTTATGGTTATAATTTCAGAATTTACGAGGGCATTTGGTTCAGCGACAAAGTCACATTTCATCTTTCGGGCCAATAGGCCGACATAACTGCAGAAGCTGGGGAACGGGGGATCCTTCTGAAGACAAGAAGCATCAAAGAAACATCAAGAAGCATCAGAGTGTGTGTGTGTGTGTGTGCAGGGGCGTACCTAAAGTATTTGGCACCCGGGGCGGATCCTTCCTTTGGCACCCCCCATAATAATTTTAAAATTTAAACACACAGAAAAATATATTATGTTTGCAAGTAGATGATTAAACAGTACAGTACTGTCATAAGCAAATTGGAAATAAGAAAAATGCAGGACATTAAAAATTCAGTGAACAGGTAATACTGCTGCATTTTATTTTAGACAAAAAAAAGGAAATCCAGTCTCAACGCTCAGCCTATTCTTCAAAGGTAAATAGAAAGGATTCACAGTCTCTGCTTTCGAGCCTTAATTTCTGCAAATTGATTAATGACCTCATCAAAATTCACCTTCTTTGCATATTCATGTTCAATTGAGAGTAAAGCCAGATTTGTCAATCTTGTTTGACTCATGGTCGAGCGAAAGAAATTTTTTATCAATTTCAATTTGGAAAAACTTCTTTCACATGAAGCAATAGACACACAGACAGTCAAAAAGAATCTCAAACACAGTGACAAGCTTGGCAAAGATTCACAAAAATCCCATTTCACAATAAACTCTAGAAACTGCAATGCTGTCCATTTCTTTGCCTCTTCAACGCTGATTTTGGCAGCTTCCAAATGCCTCCAAAGTCGTCCAATTTCCACACTGATATCTCATCAGAGAATTCATCGAAAATCTGAGTCAAATTTGAAATACACTTCCGAAGTTCTTCTTCTGTTGCAACAACCAAAGTGTTTGGCTGAATAACAGCGAAGATTGACAGAATTTGATCCATTGCCTTAGAACAAATCTCCAATTCTTGATGAAAGCGATCAAGACATTCAAACACAGCCCTTTTTACTTCCTCTGGCAATATGTGACCAGCATCCTTTGCCATCTCTCCTGGCATCCTTTTTCGGAGCTTTACTCTCCCTCTTCTCTCCATAGAAATGTCCATTTCCTCACACTTTGTAGTTACATAATGAATGGCCCTCTCCACAATTTCATTGTGCTGATCTTCAAGAAACAGTTTTAGAGCTTAAAGCTTCACAATGCACTTTTCAAGGCTGATTCCAACTGTTTGCAAATACTTTTGTGTGAGATTAATTTCTTCCAGGACTTCACACCAGAAAGAAAGGTAACTCAAAAAAGAGAAATCACATACAGCAGACAGCAAAATCTGAGCTGATCCTCTTGTGTCCACATTTTCTTTGGGATCGCACAGTACTTCAAGGGTTGAGGTCAGCTTTTCAAAATTTGCCTTCACTGGTTTCACAGCGTCATAATGAGCACTCCATCTTGTCTGGGAAAGTCTTTTGACTGTCATGCCTACATTCTCCATCAGCACTTCCCATCGATGAGTTGAGACTGAAAAGAAGGAATAGACTCTCTCCAAGGTTCCAAAAAAAGTCACACATAAAGAAATGCTTCCAAATGAGTGCACTCCGCAAAGGTTCAGAGAATGATTTGCACAAGGCACAAACAAAGCCTTGGGATTAATCTCTCTGGTCTTTGACTGAACACCACCATGAATCCCAGCCATAGTTGCAGCGTTGTCATATCCTTGACCACGGCACAGGTTTATGTCCAGTCCATCTCTCTCCAGAGAGAGATGGACCACGAAAAGGAAGATTTTGGTGAGCCAGAAACAAGGTTACGTCCAAGAGGTGATGTAAAATATCCCTCCATTTCTTTCTCTCCTTGTCCATTGTTGCTTGATGAACTTGATCAATGGTTTTTTGAAGCTTCAACCCTGCTCCCAAGGTCTTCCATTTCTCCAGGCATGAGAGATGCTGCTCAGAAGCCTCATGGTCAGACACCTTTGGGTTTAGGCTAAACCCAAAGGTGTCTAACTGTTTAGCTTCCACCATGCTTGAAACCCAGTGACAAAGCTGGATGTTCCAATTCCTTTGTCATCAAGACCAAACAGTCTGCAGCAAAAACAAAACAAACTTTCTTTTGATGGAGATTAAACCATCCATGTTCTCAAAACTCAATGAAAATTAACAGTATATCCAGTAAATAAAGAAGTAAAAAAAAATTATTACAACAGAAAAGCTTCAAACAAGTGGTTCTCAAACTTTTTCCAACCAGATACCCATTGAGTTATCAGATTATCAACCCAGACAAGCAGAGACAATTAATTATTATCAGTGCCAATGCATTAACACTATTCAATATAGTATGGTATAACGCTAGCTATTATAATTTACATTATTATTTAATAAGCAGTAAGCATTAACAACATATTAAATATACAATGATACTACACTGGACATTGTAAAATTGTTAAACTTGACTAAGCCAATAAGCATTAGTACTAATTCAATATAGAATAGTACTGTAGTTGTTGACGTAAATCTGAAACGGTGTTTACTATATTAAGCATGTAAGCATTAACACATCTCCATGCAGTCACATCATCACCCTCTCTGTCTTAACATCACCATGTAGTTGCATTAAAAAAAATCATGCAGTCATATCACCACCACCATCGTAAGATCACCACATACACGAGTCATCATAAAAAACTCACTCAGTCATAAACATCATCGTTACTTCAGTAATCATGGTTGTAGGAAAAAAGTCAAGTCTAAAGTTTAGTGCAAAGTGTGACTTTCCTGTCTCTTTTTACTGATAACCAGTAGTCACAGGGATCACCATTCATAAACATGAGTTTCTATAACATCACGACGATGCATTTATTATAACATCACGACGATGCATTTACCGGGTATTAGAACATCACGACGATGCATTTATAAACACTTAAACATCACCATGATACCACATTGTCAAAAATTACTGGACACTGGTATAAGTACCATGATATTGTTATAAACACCAGCACTTTATGTTTTATCATAATTATTTAATGAAACATACCTCATGTATGTGGAGTCACAGTGTCAAGTGAACAAGACTTGGAATGTCAGTTGCAGCCAGCTGGCTATGCTCAACAAACTGATGACTAAAACGTCAACAAACATTCGCCTTTCGATGTAATTTTTATCAAATATTTAATTTTTCGTTTGTAAATTTTGTATTGCCAATAAAAATAAAAATGTATTTTATAGTGGAAATTAACATTAAGCTGTTGTAATAGTTCGAACATTTAAATTTTTTTTTCTTACTTTGGCGAATTTTTCATTTGGTTTGAAAACTTGTACTGGTATTTCAACTCTCCCGATGGCACCCCCCTCCTGGCTGTCACCCGGGGCGGACCGCCCCCCTCGCTCCCCCCTTAGTACGCCACTGTGTGTGTGTATTATCGAACCTCTTTGCTCTTTACGAACTGTAGTGAAAATGAAGTTCATTAACTTCATTTAAGAAATAATTTGAAGTTACACTAAAACAATCAGTTTGTTGTTAGTAATGGTGCCTGAATCCTTCATGGTTGATGAGTTAATAAATTCTAGATGTAAAGCAAATTTTTACTCAGTTTGTATGTATGTGTACATAGGAAAACAACTAGCTTAACATTTTTTGTATGAATTTAACACAGAACATGTATAAAGAATAGACGTGACTTTCAGCTACGCGGTGCGATACGTTTTAGTACAGGCAAACATGGCAGCAAACTTTTCCGACACGCGCTCAGGATTACAACTTGATACGATATCTCAACATAGTGTTTGTATTTGCTATAAAAAAAATGGCTTTTTCGACTTATTTTTTTTATTACTACAATAATATTAGGCAATAATTAGGTTACATATCAGATTCACAACAATGAATTTTACATCTGAGCTAAATTATTCAATATTAAATTAGGTTAGGTTAGGGTATTTTAAATTAGAAAAATTCGGTGCTACTATATACTATGCGGTCTACCTACGATTGGTTAGGTTTAGTCATGATATTTTCGTTAAAACTAACGAAAATATCATGACTAAACCTAACCAATCGTCAATGGCGATTGATATTGGGATGTAAACAAGCAATTAGTCAACAAGAAAAGAAGCTATAATTAAAAGGTAGACCGCCGAATCGTAGGTAGACCGCATACTATAGTAGCACCAAAAATTCATTGCCGATAATCTCAAATTTTATCAATAATTACTATAATAAATAAATCTAATTATTATTATGGATCAAGCAAAGATAAGCACCCCCAGCCTTCTTTAATTAGCCTTATAAGGCTAACTAACGAAAATATCACGACCTAACCTAACCAATCGTCAAGGGCGTACAGTTGACTTAGCGATTGGTTAGGTTAGGTCGTGATATTTTCGTTAGTTAGCCTTATAAGACTAATTAAAGAAGGCTCGGGGTGCTTATCTTTACTTGATCCATTATTATTATTATTAATATATTCAGCTATTTTTTGCATATGTTGCTGGTATTTTCCTAATTTCCAGACACGCAATTAAGCTTAAGCTTATAATGAAAACTCATTTAAGCCCAATAATTGCACTTAAATTAGATGGAAAGGAAAGGAAAAAGCAAATAAAGTGGGAAACTAGGAGCTAGTAGGACACGAACCCGCTTCACGTGGTTTCAGAGTCAGCAATCCTATCCATCACCCGATCTCTTGAACAAATTTTTAGTGGGGTTCCAGATGGCGTGATCAGTAGGAACTTTTTTAGGAAGGTTGACTCTGAATCCAGACGAGGCAAGTTAAAGTCTAACATTCTCTTAGTTTCACAATTTTTTGCCTTTTTCTTTCAATCTACCCTTAAAATGCTCGTTTTATTGTTTTGCTCAATATTCAAAGAAAACGAATCTTGGGGAAACTATTATTATTATCATCATCATTATTATTATTATTATTATTATTCTTTGTTTGCAGTGTTACCGTGACCAGAATTCCACAACCGAATATATATATGTCCCCCTTACAGCGCGAGGCCGTCCCAGCCAGGAACAGTAAAACATTAGATTACAAAACTATATATTAATATATACGAAGCAAATCAGGCTGCCTACACAAGTCATCATTACCCTAACCTAAACTTAACTTAACTTAAACTTAACCTAAACTTAACTTAACCTAAACCTAAACTTAAACCTACAAAATTTAATACTTAAATCACTGGCACTTATAAAAAAATGGGGTTTATTCAGGGCGCTTACAAGCAGTTACGAGATCTGGCTCCCAACTCCGTCTCCTCTTTTGCAGAGGACAATTCTTAGGTTACAGTATGCTGTGTCTCCAACCAAATCTAATACAAAAATTCCTTTACAGGGAAACCTTCGATAATACTTGTTTATTTTAAATTTTACACGCTTTAATCACCAAAATCTCCAGTTCAAGACCAGCTGTCCGCTTTCAAGCAACCAAAATTCAAAAGTCCAAGCACGCACGAAATTCAGCCACGTATCACATACCATACAACCAACCACCCAATGGATCATCCAAAAATCACAACATGCACCCTGTTACAGCAGTACCTGCTGTTAACTTTTGAATTTCCTTGTAGAATTTTTATATTTTTTGACATTTTTATCTGACTCTTAAGTTCCAATATAGCCTCCACATTTTGTTTTTGTATGACAGCCAAGGTTATAGGTAGTCGAAATAGACTCATTCCAAGGCTGGAAGAGACCTCAGATTACTACGATATCCACATTTAGGAGAGCATTAATAATACATTTTTTCCGGTTTTCGTAAAAACATTCCTATAAAATTGTCATATAATGTGGTAGTTGAAATTTTACGAATATAAGTTCTTTGTATTATTTAAAATAATGTATTCAGAGTTCATTTTCACCATAAATTCATTTAATTTTTCGCCTGTATAATTAAGGCAGACAAAGCGGACTATTTTTATTCGGTATTAGATATAAGCATGCGACATTTATTATTATCTATTTCTATGAAATTTACAATAATTTGTTAAGTACACGGACATCTCTAAGGAAATGAGCACCTTTCCTTACAGTCTCGTATTTTTATGGATTATTATTACAAATACAGTAAACCCTCGTCCAACGCGTTTGTCCAGCCGCGAATTTGCTTATACTGTGAAAAATAAATGTGAACAATTAATTAGTTGACGAAAGCGGAAAATTTGATTATACACAGTCCGCCAAACACGCTCTCATACAGTAGTACTGTACGCGTGCCAATGCACGCTCTAGTGATTTCTCTTACACTCTCCAACACTCCCGCATCTCCCTCCCTCTCGCGTCACCCTTTGTCTCAGTCCCGCTACCGCGTTACGTTCAGTGAAGTTGTGTTGGATTGTTTTTGTCGTATTTTGTCGTTGTTTTGCTATTACCCTTAGACAGCAGTATGGCACCAAAGCGTAAAGCATCTGCGAGTGATAGTGAAGAGAAGAAAAGTTGTAAGGTTATGACATTAGCCAAAAAAATAAAGATTCTAGATAAGTTGCGTGGTGGTATGAGCATAATATCACTTGGCCGCGAGTATCACGTGAATGAGTCTACCATATGCACCATCCGAAAGAGTGAAGAAAAAATACGTGCTATTTTCATTTAATATATTTTTACTTATCATATGTAAATATCATTATGTTTATGATTTTATTATGTTCTTATTTCATATACAATATAGGTAGGGAAATTCATTTATGTGTGAATAAAAAATCTACGTATCTAAGTATTAATGGGAGACTTTACGCGGCCGCGTTCCATAAGGTATTAAGTTGTCCAACGCAGATTTACCTAACGCGCCGTTCTCGAGGAACCTAACCCCCCCGCGTTGGACAAGGGTTTACTATATATATATATATGTCAACATTTTCTGTTTAACATTGATTACTCCTCTTAGTTAAAATGTTAGCTTATTTCATATGGAATTAAAAATGTTTGTTATTCTTTCTGAAGAAAATTTTGGATGTGGTTGCAAAGTGGCACAACATGAATTTACAACCAACATACTCGTATAAATAGAGATATATTAAACATTTTCAGAAATTACTAATTAGCAGTTTTGACGGTCCTACTTGTTTATCGAATTTTTTCTGTTACTCTACATTGACGTAAATAATGTAGATTAGAAGGGGTTATACTGTATATCGTTTTAATCAATCATGATAACACATTCAAATGACAACCAAAACTTTTTAGTAGTTACGAGTATTAGTAATCCCGCCAGATTTCTTTTCCTATGCGAGTTTGTATTCACTCGTTAACTGTATGAACATCTATAAGGAAACGAGCCATTTCCTTAAAGATTCCTACATTTTATAGGCTAAAAATGGGATCACCTGAAGATCATGGCTCCCATGCATTCTTGTTTTTTGCTTTACAGTACCAAATATGACAATAAATTAAAGTGAATGCCCGGTTAGGTCAACTGTACGCCCTTGACGATTGGTTAGGTTAAGTCGTGATATTTTCGTTAGCTTTAACGAAGATATCATTTGGTAATTGAGGCTGGGGGCCCTGATCTTCAGGTGATCCTAAAAATGTACCAACATTTAGTCAGTATTCATTAGTTTCTTATTGTAGATGTTAATTGATTTCATGTGGAATCAAGCATGTTTGTTGACCTCTGTGAAGGATTATTTTTGGCGTCACTTTGTTTACATTTTGAAACATTTTGTAATCAGACATGTTTTAATGACGTACAGTATACCCATCGGATCGACGTGACATATTACCAACACTCTAAATCAATGGTTCCCAACCGGTGGGCCATGGCCCAGTGGCCCACTTGCTTGTCTTTTAGCACTATGTTAATAATTGTTAAAAACAAAAATGTACTTATTAAACCTTATGTAAACATGATACCAGCTTTGCAACATGGAAAGTGGGCCAAGAGTTATTCAAATCAGCTCTAGTGGGCCGTCGCCTAAAAAAGGTTGGGAACCACTGCCTGAGTCTAAATAGAAAAAACTAACATAATTTAACCTAGCGTAACCTAAGCTTCACCTAACCTATGCTCACCTAACCTCATCTAATTTAACCCACAACAACAATGTTACGTCGATCTGATATTGTTAACCCAGTTTTAACGTAGTTTACATAAAAATTAACTAAAATGCTTACTGATTTCTTATTTGTTAATTCAGTTAAACTTTCCTCTCCGAAAAACAATTTTCAATGACATTTCGCCAAGAAGAACTGCAACAGTTCTTGTAATTGCTAAAAATGACTATAATTTAATTTTGGACATATAATCAAGCTGTGTATGTGTGTATATATTGTACTTTAGTATTAAAGACTGGCAAAAGATCGGCACTATGCGCCGATTTTGCTAGATCTGCGGTGCTTGGACCTTCGACCCAAACAGAATTGTGGGCCTACGGCGTATTTTATTTTGAACATCAATAGCCCGTTATCTGGATATCGTTCCCATTCCTCTCACCTTGGGCCTCAGTAATTGGGGTGCCTGTGGCCCTCCAATTACTGGCGAAACAATTATTCGGTCAATAAAACTACAGAAAAGAACGCAGCCATGAAAATTTAAAACTTCACAAATCTTGATACGATGAACTCGGATGTGAAGCTCAAGATTTTCATGACTGCGTTCTTTTCTATAGTTTTATTGACCAAATAATTGAACCGACAGTAACTGGGGGGTCGCAAGCCCCTAATTACTGGGGGTTCAATTATTTGGTCAATAAAACTATAGTCATGAAAATCTTAAGCTTCACAAATATTGACACAATGTGAAGCTCAAGATTTTCATTGCTGCGTTCTTTTCTATAGTTTATCGCGGTGCTGGGGGACTCGGGCCCAGTAATTGGTGGTGGTGGGGGGGGGAGGTGTTGGTCACACATATATTTTCGTTCATTACTCATCACCCCCATCCACCATACGAAATTTGGTCGAAATCGGTTCAGAAACGTAAAAGTTTTTTCTGCGGACAGACAGGCAGACACATTGGTGCTGGTTAAGTGTGCGGTCTACCTACGATTCGGCGGTCTACCTTTTAATTATAGCTTCTTATCTTGTTTACTAATTGTTTGTTTACATCCCATTGTCAATCGCCCTTGACGATTGGTTAGGTTTAGTCATGATATTTTCGTTAGTTTTAACGAAAATATCATGATTAAACCTAACCAATCGTAGGTAGACCGCACACTTAACCAGCACCGACACATTTTTGCTAAATTATAATAGTAATGATGCCCGATTAGGTTAATTAAATGGCTGGTTAGGTCAACTGAATGCCCGATTAGATTAATTGAATGCCCGGTTAGGTTAATTGTACACCCTTGACGATTGGTTAGGTTAAGTCATGATATTTTCGTTAAAGCCAACGAAAATATCACGACTTAACCTCACCAATCGTCAAGGGCGTACAGATGACCTAACCTGGCATTCAATGAACCTAACCGGGTATTCAATAATAGCGGAGTGACCCGGCGTTGCCGGGGTGGATGTTGAATGCTATATATATATATATATGCCCGGTTAGGTAAACTGAATGCCCGGTTAGGTTAATTGAATGCCCAATTAGGTCAACTGAATGCCCGATTAGGTTAATTAAATGGCCGGTTAGGTCAACTGAATGCCCGATTAGATTAATTGAATGCCCGGGTACGTTAATTGAATGTCCGGTTAGGTTAATTGTACACCCTTGACGATTGGTTAGGTTAAGTCATGATATTTTCGTTAAAACCAACGAAAATATCACGACTTAACCTAACCAATCGTCAAGGGCGTACAGATGACCTAACCTGGCATTCAATGAACCTAACCGGGTATTCAATAATTTTACCATAGGTTTCGTAATGATCTTGATGACGTCATTTAATGTTTTAAAATTAATTATTTAATTGCTATTTTCTTACTTACAGCGACAGGCATAATGATATTAGGATATCTAATAGAAATTTTGTAATATTTTAAAGTGGGGAAAATAAATAATTTTCTAAAAATGATCTTCAACTATAAAAGCGCATCTAATCAGATAACTTAATTAACGTATTTCTATGACAACTAAAAAATAGAATGATAAATCAATATCCTATCAAATTGTTTGTGTATACGTAAAGTTATTTGTACAAAAGCCACAGTAATAAAACGCACAAAAAGTCACGGTAAATAATTTCGAGTGTGGCTCGTTTAACTTTAAACTCGTGTTTATTTAAATTACCCGTATTAATTATGTAATTTTTTGTATTGAATCAATAAAGAAATCTTTTGTGAATCGAAAAATGTTAAAATTATAACAAACATCAAAATATTTTGTATAAAAATAATTGAATTTTAAAAATGTATGTTTGTTTTTAGTTTTTTGTAAAAAGTTCTTTATGAATTTTAAAAATATATACTTTTTTTAAATTGAATCGATAAATAAATCTTTTGTGAATCGAATGATATTAAATGTTTAGTAAATATTGACTTATTTTGTGCCAAAATTATGATTAAAAATGAAAAATTAAAAAAATGCGTGTACAGGCATGGGAAGAACTGTACCCCTAAAAGGGGGGAAAGAATTATGTTAGGGAATTTTTTTTTTAGCATGGGCACTGCACAATAAAAAGACGCATCGAATGGTGAAAACCGCATTGTTCTACACCAATTGTAGCGACCTGTAGGTGTGCGCAAAAAAACTGTTACACATATATATATCTATCTATATAATTATATAAGGCTTCATTTCTGAAATAGTATATTAGACTAGCAAAAGGTCGGCGCTACGCGCCGATTTTGCTAGATCTGCGGTGCTTCGGCTGAATTGTGGGCCTACAGCGTATTTTATTTTGAACATCAGTAGCCCTTTATCTGGATATCATTTCTATTCCTCTCACCTTAGGCCTCAGTAATTGGGGTGCCTTCGGCCTTCCAGTTTCTGGCAAACCAATTATTCATTCAATAAAACTACAGAAAAGAACGCAGCCATGAAAATCTAAAGCTTCACAAATCTTAATACAATGAGCTCGGATTTGAAGCCTAAGATTTTCATGACTGCGTTCATTTCTAGTTTTATTGACCAAATAACTGAACCGACAGTAATTGGGGGCCCTGCGGCCCGCCAAATCATAGTTTTCATTGTTTCGAGTGCATCAATAATATTGTTATAGTGTTCCATTAGTTGTGATAAGCATGATCTTCCTGACCGGAATCGATGTTGGTTATCATTTTTTTTTCTGAGTTTCCCCATTAACCCCACCCCCTCCCCCATTACCCCACCCCTCTCCCCCATTCACCCCACCAATTTTTTTTTTTTAGTTTCCGATTAACCCCACCCCCTCCCCCATTACCCCACCCCTCTCCCCACCCCTCTCCCCCATTTACCCCCACCCTTCCCCCATTACCCCAAGGGGGGAAGGGGACTGGCACCTTGCAAAGGATTTACTTTAATTTTTTTTGGTTACATGTATATATATCGCATCTATTTTCTGAGTTTCCCATTAACCCCACCCCCTCCCCCATTACCCTACCCCTCCCCCATTTTGTGCCAAAATTATGATTAAAAATGAAGAAATGGGAAGAACTGTACCCCTAAAAGGGGGGGCAGGATTTATGTTAGGGAATTTTTTTTAGCATGGGCATTGGGCACTGCACAATAAAAAGACGCAGCGAATGGTGAAAACCGCATTGTTCTACACCAATTGTAGCGACCTGTAGGTGTGCGCAAAAAAACTGTTACATATATACACGGTGAACCAAAAGTAGGTGGACAGTAGGTTGAATACGGTTTGTGTTATATTATATTATAACTATGGTGTTCATTATAACTATGGTGTTTGTGTTATATTATATTAAATATTATAACTAAATTTATTGAAATTTTATTTTGTATTTAGTATACAAAAAAATTAAATATGTATTCTCAAAATAAACGTTATCATTTACTGTCCACCTACATTTGGTTCACCCTATATATATAAGGCTTCATTTCTGAAATAGTATATTAGACGAGCAAAAGGTCGGCGCTACGCGCCGATTTTGCTAGATCTGCGGTGCTTCGGCTGAATTGTGGGCCTACGGCGTATTTTATTTTGAACATCAGTAGCCCTTTATCTGGATATCATTCCTATTCCTCTCACCTTGGGCCTCAGTAATTGGGGTGCCTGCGGCCTTCCAGTTACTGGCAAACCAATTATTCATTCAATAAAACTACAGAAAAGAACGCAGCCATGAAAATCTAAAGCTTCCCAAATCTTAATACAATGAGCTCGGATTTGAAGCCTAAGATTTTCATGACTGCGTTCATTTCTATAGTTTTATTGACCAAATAACTGAACCGACAGTAATTGGGGGCCCTGCGGCCCGCCAAATCATAGTTTTCATTGTTTCGAGTGCATCAATAATATTGTTATAGTGTTCCATTAGTTGTGATAAGCATGATCTTCCTGACCAGAATCGATGTTGGTTATCATTTTTTTTTCTGAGTTTCCCCATTAACCACACCCCTCCCCCATTACCCCACCCCTCTCCCCCACCTCTCTCCCCCATTTACCCCACCAATTTTTTTTTCTGAGTTTCCCCATTAACCCCACCCCCTCCCCCATTACCCCACCCCTCTCACCCAATACCCCCTCCCCCACCCTTCCCCATTACCCCCAAGGGGGGAAGGGGGCTGGCACCTTGCAAAGGATTTACTTTAATTTTTTTTTGGTTACATATATATCGCATCTATTTTTCTGAGTTTCCCCATTACCCCACCCCTCCCCCATTTTGTGCCAAAATTATGATTAAAAATGAAGAAATGGAAGAACTGTACCCCTAAAAGGGGGGGGGGCAGGATTTATGTTATAGAATTTTTTTTAGTATGGGCACTGCGCAATAAAAAGACGCATCGAATGGTGAAAACCGCATTGTTCTACACCAATTGTAGCGACCTGTAGGTGTGCGCAAAAAAAACTGTTACATATACAGGGTGTCCCGTAGTCTGGACCCATAGGGATTTATAATATATTTTTTTATTATGTTATTATTATTATTTATTATTATTATTTTTATATTTTTTATTGATGATTTTTATTTGTGGGGCCACTTGAAAGCCAAAGTGTACGAGGTCAAACTTCAGAACATTTTCCACCTTAAAGCACGCATTGTGGAGGCGTGTCAAGAAATTTCTGCGACTGTGATTCAGAAAGTGCTGTCGCAGTGGAGATTGCGTCTTCAACTATGTGTGCGACACAACGGCGGACACTTTGAACAGATTATGTAATAAATTTTTGGACTATTTTGTAATTTTATTATTTTTCCCTATGGGTCCAGACTTACGGGACACCCTGTATATATATAAGGCTTCATTTCTGAAATAGTATATTAGATACTGTATTGCGCATGTGTGTATGAGTATGATATATACTCTGTATAAACAAGTATGACTACAAAACATTCCATCGGGTCAAGTATATGTAATTGTTGCCGAAATCCGGTATAACTTTCAATTATCGCTCGAAGTTCAAAGTTTCATTGTTACAGATTATTTAGTATTATATTTATTAAAACTTTACTAAAATTAATGTATTTTTATGTGACTTGCTAAATTTCATCAAATACTGTAGGTAATAATGGTTTCGAACAGAACCTTTCATAAACGGATATGGATTACAAAAAATATCGGATATGGATTACAAAAAATATTGTAGTTCTCTATATAGTTCAGTATTCATACATTTTCAGTTTTGATATCCATGCACGCATACTACTGTTACCAGTTATTATGTAACCACACCCACAGTTCTCCCACACGTTAATCTCGTAAAAGTATTAACAAAGTCTACTGCTCATTAACGTATAGGTGTGGTTTCGTATTAAATAAATCTGTGACCCGTTATTCAAAAATGTTATTCATGTAGAAGGTAAATTATAACTGGCACTACCCAAAATTTTGGTGAAACTGTACCTTCACATCTTTCTCAGTCGTTAATGGAAGGCTTTGATCGTATTACTACATCATCATAAGACGTTAGAATCAATTGTTGTTTGTAATGATACTCGCAATAATAAAATTTAGATGTGGAACTGAAGTTTTTTACTTGGAACTCATCCTTTATTGTAAATAAAGTATCATAATGAAATTTGAGGCTCACCCAAGTTTTTAACCATGAACGTAAACTATTTTTACTCGCAAAATAAGAAATTGTGAGAGTTCATTTTATTTAGTATTATAGGACTAAAAAATCGTTTTGAAAGTTTTGATATAATGGAGGGTGAAATTTTTCAATAATGAACTAATGAACCAAAGAGATAATTATTTTTATGAGAATGAATTGAATTATATATATTTTTTGGGGGGGGTATTTTTTTTCTTTTGAAACTTTCGCAAACCTTTTACATTTGGGAACAGGTGGAGCTGCCATTTTTTGGTGTGTACGTTTTAGAAGATAATAAAAACCGCTTGTATTTCCCTCTTTCGATACACACACACACACACACACACACACACACACACACACCACCCTTACCTCAACCGATATCAAAACCTTGTTAAAACTAACAATCCATTCATCTAGTGCATTGTTTACACTTGAGGAAGAGTGATGGATTGTGGGCCTACTGTGCTTTACCAACCAGTGGCGGATCCAAGGGGGGCTGAAGGGGCTCTACCCCCATATTGATAGAGATGTTTCGCGAGTCGCAACCTAAGTGAAAAAAAAAACCGTATATCCGCCAAGTGAGGCTCCAGCTGATCCTTCGCCTTGGTGGAAGAATAGGGTCCGCATGGGTTTCTCTTGTGAGAGAAGTTTGATGTGTATATTCATAGTAATAAAATGCTTTAATTTTAGTCCTAAATACAGTAATACTGAGATTGCGTATTTAATATGGCTGAAAATATCATGAGGCTAGGTTGAGAGTCCCATAGTCTATTGTATATTTTATAATGATATACAGGTAACTACACAAATGAGACCTTATTAAATGCATCATTTAGAAAAGAAATATTCATACTGTTCGTTCGTGCAACACTGAAAGTAATGTTTGGATGTATTTTTCAATGAATTTTCCGTGTCCTGTGATAGGTTGGACAGTCGTCTAGAAAGTGATTGTACAATAAGTGTACATTATTTCTATTGTGAAATGTTTCTGGTTTTGATTGAGCGTTC
>JAJOZX010004736.1:162500-212500 GCA_023014485.1 Bathynomus jamesi
ATTACGGGGTGTTAAAAAAAAAGATGTTCCCTTAAAATTGTTTTTGGATCACTCTGTACTTCTCCCTGAACACTCGTTAATTATGTTTCCCTTCATTTTTTTAAAGCCAAAATAATAAACGATAAAAATAGGAAGTAATTTATTTAGGAGAATTTCTTATTTTTTACTTTTTAATTCTTTTCAAGGTTATAAACAACGTAATTATAAAAAGAACGAATTATTTCCTTTATGTGCAGAAGGGAAAGTCGATATGCAATTCAATAAAACATTTCACCTTTAATTTAATCTCATTATTACTGTTACTATCATTATTATTATGATTAGTAATAGTAATAGTAGTAGTAGTAATAGTAGCAGTAACAGTAGTACTACTACCCTGTGGAGGTTTGCTTAATTTAATTTAAAGGAGTATTTTGTGTAACTTCAAATTTATCGAACTGCGGGAGCTGTGCCAGAAAAACTAAGCTCCTTTTTTATGAATGTAATATTACTCGTACGTGCAATAATAATAATAATAATTATACCCTCAAGATAAAACCCGAAATTGGAAACTTAATTAATTAATATCAAATAACTTTTTAAGGGCTTCAGAAATGAATTACAAGACATCGTGAAAAAGAACTAATTTCTATATCCTGAGATGAAAATTTTGACAAAGTTCAGATTAGTATATTTTAAAGCTGCCATAGATGTGATACAAGACTTTCGCGGAGAAAAATGAAGGTGCTCCGAAATGTATTTAATTAGGTTCATGAGAGGGCTTCTATTGATACCCAAGGAAGAACTGTAGGCCCTTTTGTCTCTTACACTGGATGATAGTTTTGGAGGCGTATCATATACGTACGAGGTATTTAGGTGTACGAGTAGTTAGGTGGAGAACGGTCTTTTCGAACAATGAAAGATGATAATTCTCAATAACACTGTATTAACACAGTTAAGAATTCTTTCGACTGATGCCAGGTGAGTTTTTCTCCTATACATCCAAAACCACTATTCATACCACTACACTAAAACTACCGTGTTGAAAGGGCTGAAGACGAGATTTCTGGACTGCTTCATTAGCTCTTCTTCATATTTTGTACAAATATAGAAAAATATTTCTCCGAAAAAATATTTTAAAATAATTTGCCATTGGTTAAAAAACAGTCTTATGGGGATCACCAGAAGATCAGGGCCCCCAGCCTTCTTTAGTAGCCTTATAAGGCTAACTAACGAAAATATCATGACCTAACCTAACCAATCGTTAAGTCAACTGTACGCCTTGACGACTGGTTAGGTTAGGTCGTAATATTTTCGTTAGTTAACCTTATAAGGGGCTATTTAAAAACCACGTGGTCCTTAAAGGGGGGGAGGGAGTTCCTTATTTGACCACCAAGGGCCACATAGGGGAGGGGGGGGTCTTGACGTTTAACCACGTGACCAATACTAAGCATTAAAATATCCTGTTTATAATATTGTTTATCATATTATGCTCCAATATGCTCCAATTAATATGTATGCCTCCAATATGTTAATATGTATCCAATATGTATGCTCCAATAAATAATTTTTTGAACATTCAGAATTACATCTTCTAGTAAAGATATTATTTTCAATTAAAGAAACAAACAATTAATACAGTTCATTTAGAAGATATGCCTTTTAATTGTTCATTTACCTCATTACCTCTTAATAATATAAGAAATCTAATATGGCACTTTACATTTGAAGACTACGTGGTTTTGGAGGGGGGGGGGGGTAAGTCATTGGCCACAAATGACCACAAGGGAGGGGGGACGGGTTTGAAAACCACCTGAAAAAGGACCACGTGGTTTTTGAATGACCCCTAAAGCTAACTAAAGAAGGCTGGGGGCTGATCTTCAGGTGATTCCCCTTATGCTACACTTTCGCGTTTTCATGTTAAGTTAACCATGCACTGATTCATGAGACGAGCTTCCTTAAAAAAAAAAATTTAAATAGAAAATGGTAATACTTATCACCCATTCTCCTCTTTCAGATGTAAGTTAGAATTTATATTTAACATTTACAACGTGTCGGCATCACCAAAATAAAAACGGTACATATACTTTAATTTCTTAATAAATTAACCGTTGTTTGCGCGTTTAATTTTATTAAACATCAAAGTTTATTCTTAAACTGTAATATTGACGTTTTGTTCCTCATCACCTATTCCGAACCCTAAGCCCGTTCGGAATTGAAAATTTTCTGGACAGATCAATGCATTTATTATCGAAACTATTTATATATTTTTTATACACGAAAGAGTGGCCAAGGGCAAATATATTTCACAGAAGAGTACTGATCATCTTATCTGTTCGCACTATTTATACTTTTCAGTATATAATAATCAGTGAGGGAGGGCTCAGGCCAACTAATACGGCCCACTGCGCTAACTCTCGGATTACTATTAATTAAAGCTACGGCGTGGCAAATGTCGTAACTCCGCTTCCTGTCGATCGGCGAAGTTAAGCGACATTGGGTCTGGGTTGTAGTTGGATGGGAGACCGTTCTCCGCGTTCCGATTATGTAGCGACCCGTGGTTCGAATCTTACGTAAAGCTGTAGGTTCCCTCCGTCATATGACCTTAGACGTTGCGAAGGAGGTTAAATAACCCCATCAAACAACAATAATTAATCAGCACCATCGGAAGTCGAACTCCCGACCTGTCTTCACTTTTACATGGAAACGGTGTTACCTAACGAGTTACGGGCGCTGACACTTTTCAGTAAGAGAAATCAAACATGACGAAACAGTTTTATTAAAACTTGGCAATAACGTTTTCGAAACAAAATATTTGTATTTCCTTTTCGCTACCGCTGTTGTAAAGAAGTGGGAAATAACGAAGTTTACGTGAAAGCTTAAGATATAATAGAATTATAATATAGCATAAGAAAATTATTTAATTATTATATGCTAAAATGATGATAAATAAGGAAAAATAGATACATGTACATTTCAACGAAGCCACATATTGCTCCATTTAAATTTAATATCTTTCTCGTTTTCCATCAGTGACTAAGTTCGTAATCAGAAAAGTCTTAGCAGCGGTCTCTCGCCTTTACATTAAAATTCAGTAAAAATACACATTTTTTAACTTCGATCACTGTATTTACTTTCAAAGTATCGATGAAAGAAATGTCAAATTGAATGGAAAATACATATCGAAATCGTTTGCATTTATTCTCTCTGCGTGAGTCACCCACGAGGGAATGGAGAGAAAATTAAATTTGAGTGGAATAATATATTTAAATGTATATTGCATTATATTTCTTCTATACTATTAGCGTTTTAGCATGTGGTAGTTTAAATAATTTTGGACGGCTATATTACAGTTTTATTATAGCTTAAAAATTCACGTAATCTTCGTTTTACCATAATTTTGCAATAGCAGTAGCGAAAGAAAAAGTTCAAGTTTTGGTTTGAAAAGCGTTGTTGCCACGTTTGACTCCTTATACTGCAAACTGTAAAAGCACTAACAGATGATATGATCAATGCTCTACTGTAAATAGTATTTGCATAAATCTCCACATAAATAGTTTAGACACAAAGTACATGGATTTGGGTGCTACTATAGCGTGATTCCTACCGTCACCCCAGCCTTTTTTAGTTAGCTTTATAAGACTAACTAACGAAAATATCATGACCTAACCTAACCAATCGTCAGTGTTGGGCACTAAAGCGTTAATCCGATGACAGTTAATTAACGAAGTTAACTTTTTTTAACGGACTATTAACGGAAGTTAATTTCCATTTATCGTTATCGGACCAGTTAACTTCCGATAACTCGATATTTAGTCTGTTAAAGTCCGTTAACACGTTAACTGCGAGGAGTCATTCACGGAAGATCACCGCTCCGCGAATGAATTCAAACCGCCATAACTTCAGTCTGCTTCCAGATCTCGCAAGGGGAGGTTGGGGAGGCCCAAGAGGTCAAGACTGGCAGTTTGGCCTAACTTTGAGAAGTTGGTCTTTCTGAAGGGCAACCAGCACATTGTGTCATAGTCTTTAATAAATGTGCCTAAAATTTAATTTACCTTTCAGTTCCCGCCATAATAATTCTCTGGTAAATTAAAATTTAGTTAATGGTTAGTGGTTACAAGGGTTTCAAAACATGTAATCAGTACATTTTTTATTAAAAATAAAAAAAAAAGTTATTAAGCAAAAAAGTTGCAAAACTTTATAAAAATACAGTTAAATACCTATTTATTGTTGGATTTTGCATAAATAAACATTTTCTATGGGTTTTAAAGCTTTTTTCCTTGTTTTTTTAAATGTTAGTAAAGAAATCGTTAACGGATTATCGTTAACTTCCGTTAACTTTGTAGTAAAATTATCGGATTATCGTTATCGGAGTTAAAAATTGGGGTTAACGGATTATCGTTATCGAAGTTAACTTTTTGGTTAACGGTGCCCACCACTGCCAATCGTTAGGTTAACTGTACGCCCTTGACAATTGGTTAGGTTAGGTCGTGATATTTTCGTTTGTTAGCCTTATGAAGCTAACTAAAAAAGGCTGGGGTGACGGTAGGAATCACGTTATAGTAGCACCTGGATTTGTCTAGAGTATTTTTAGTGCTGTAGGAGGGGATGAGTAAGTCCGTGGTGAGTGTCGAGGAACAAAACGTCACAATGTAATTTATAAATTATCTTTGTTTACTAACAAAAGCAAACGTGCAAGCAAGAGTTTATTTTTTCAGAAGGTTAAAACACATCTGCATCTTCATTTCGCTGATACAGTACATGGAACATTTCAAATATAAATTCTAACTTACATTTCCTGGGAAGCGGGGCTGGAACTAATTGATATTTTTCTAATTTCATTTTACTTGTGTGCTTTTTTCGGGGGTTATTACATTTCAAAGAACTAAAACTCTGTCGAGAAAAATGAAGCATTTGGGAAAATAGAGGCGAATCAACCAAAATCCCGAAATGGTTAATTCGCTTCTATTCGCCCGAGCGCCTCAATTATGTTATTCGATTTTTACTATCTAAGAAAATTTTTAGTAATGATCTTTGTAAATGTAGGTTCAGTACAGTTAGGGTTAGGTTAGGTTAGGTTAGGTTAGGTTAGGTTGACTGACGGTTACGGTTAGGTTACGGTAAATTAGAATAAATTAAATTTTGTTAGATTAGATCAATTTGTTTCGTCGTTTTTTGTTGATTCAAGTCGAAACATTGTCGAGAAATTTTAGCACTTGAGAAAAAATTCTCAACGTCTCGAGAATTTTTTGGTCGATCGAAAGTTTTATCTTACAAAAGACTTCAGCGTCCTCTTTGATTTGTGGAAAGGGGCTTGTCTCAGAAAACCAATGTAATTGGTAGCCGGTCACAAAGAAGCGAATGTGTCATAAGATTATTTATCGACTAGAGGCATGTTCTTAATATTACTTTTCCAGCGAACTTCTTTTCGCGTCTTTACGTCATATAGCGTATGGAATGTTTAAATGAGACGTCGAAGATCAGAACAGAATTCCAAAATGGCACAAGTGCATGCTGAGCTTCATTTCCATAGACTGACTCTTAGCAGGAGTTTCTGCTCAGCCACACGTGCACTGCAGTTCAGTTTAGGAAAACTAGTGAGCTGTTCGTTGTCACAAATTGTGATTGTGTGCACTGTAACACGATTAGAGATTAGGGAGTGGATTGGACCCCACTGGTCGAATAAAAGGTTTTTAGTGTTCGTTCTGTAATCACTAATTGCTATCGTGGATGATGGCTGGCTTCTTCTTTCCCTTAAAAAATGTGCGAATATATATATATATATATAATATATATATATATATATATATATATATATATATATATATATATATAAGAACTGTCTGGCTGAGTAAAATATTTCCTAAAGTAAAACAAACACACACACACACACACACACACACACACACACACACACACACAAAATATTTGTATAAAAAGTATCAGTATGATACACACCCACAAGAAAATAAAATGATTCCAAGACCTTTCTTATATCGCTGAACCTTATCAGGTATAGCAATATACAAAAGAGTTTGGAATCAGTGGGTGTGTATTAGTCATTAATTTAAGTATTTAATCGCGAAATATAAATATATTTTATATATATATATATATTTTAACTGCAAACGACACAGTATATATAATGTAAAGAACGACGCCTTTTAGAAAAGTGTCCGCACAAGAGGAGAGGAGAAAACGAGCAATGAGGCACCTCCCAGGAATCGAACCCGGGATCATCCGATTGCCGGTCAGATATGCTAACCATTACACCAAGAGCCTCCACGACTCAAAGCTCGTAATTTCTCCACGTACCTACGAGCGAAATCAAATTCCTTTTGAGGGGCACCTTCTCATGCTGTATATACACACACATTTTAACTGCAAACGACAGACAGTATACAAGTACATAATGTAAAGTATATATATATATATATATATATATATATATATATATATATATATATAAACTTCTCAATTAAACAAACTTTGTTTTGAAATGAAATTAAGCTTTCATGAAGGTATGAAATTTAATTACAATTCTTTTATGGGTAATTTTTTTATTTTTTTTTAACCTCCGAGGATTTTTGAGCCTCAAAAGTAATCTCTATTTCCAACAGGTGTTCCGAGAGATACCTCATTCTGTCTTTATTTAATTTTTTACTTTCATTTATCTCGAATTTTTTCCCCACTCATCTTTCGTGTTTTGCTGTTCACGTTTCTTTCATAAGTTTATTTATATATTTTTTAACAGGACGCGAGAATACATTTATAGTTACTTAAAATGTTAAATGGAAGTAGAAAAAAAAAGACGACAAATGGAAGACGACAAATGTAAGCACTTTTAGTGAGGCAAATTTAAGGGATAAACATTTGAGTGTTTTGAATATAAGGAAACGTGCAAGTGATCGGATGTAAGTGCAAAAATTTTAAATAAATGAGAACACTTTTTTTGTTTTTTTTAAATTTTGCAAAGAAAAATGGTTCACTTTTCAGAAATACACACACACACACACACACACACAAACTGCGCATAACAACTTGAATATGGGCCTCGGGAGAACAGTCTCTCACTTCGATGGACACCCCTACACACCAATTAGTGTGGTTTATGAAGAATATACATATATACGGTATTTCTTTCTCTCTCTCTCTCTCCACACACACACACATATATATATATATATATATGGGAATGAACTCAGAATAGTTCCCTGAGGTTTTTTATGAAACACACATACCGTGCATGGAACAACGAACTCTTTTAGGATAATTAAATCCACTATAGTCCGAATAAGTAATGGTAAATGACAAATACCATAGTTTTTCTTTTTCATGATGCTAGCCCGACGTGGGCAACGGGTCACTCGCAAAGCGGTCCCAAAAATATAGCTTCCCTCACCAGCTATCTGCAAAGCAGATAGGATCCAGCTTTGAGACAGGATCTAGGGTTTAAAGCAACCTAGCCCAGCTACATTTATAACCTCAATATAAGCAAAAGACTCGCTGCCTTCACGTCAGATTGAATACATCAAAGAAAAAGGGGTAACTATTATATTTTTAGCCAAAAACCAAAACTTAAACCTCAACTGGCAGAATTGAAACGCTCAATTCTGCCAGTTGAGGTTTAAGTTTTGGTTTTTGTCTAAAAATATAATAGTTACCCCTTTTTCTTTGATGTATTCAATCTGACGTGAAGGGAGCGAGTCTTTTGCTTATATTGAGGTTCTAAATGTAGCTGGGCTAGGCTGCTTTAAACCCTAGATCCTGTCCCAAAGCTGGATCCTATCTGCTTTGCAGATAGCTGGTGAGGGAAGCTATATTTTTGGGACCGCTTTGCGAGTAACCCGTTGCCCACGTCGGGCTAGCATCATGAAAAAGAAAAACTATGGTATTTGTCATTTACCATTACTTATTCGGACTATAGTGGATTTAATTATCCTAGAAGAGTTCCTTGTTCCATGCACGGTCTGTGTGTATCTATATATATATATATATATATATATATATTGGCTTTGTTCTAATCTAGCTTGTGACATAGCGAACCTGAAAGTTTAAACCTGTCAGAGCACATGATATAATCCAGTCGAAAATTGTTGATATTCGAGGTTTGCAGTTCTTAAAACTCATATTGTACAAATAGTAAATTAATAAATATATTTCACCCAATCGCCACGTTTGGACCACCTGATTATATTATATATCAGGTGGTCCAAACTTGACGATCCGGTAAAATATATTTATTAATTTACAAAGCTGGGCACAACCCGTTAATCCGTTAATCGTTAATTAACGAAGTTAACTTTTTCGTTAACGATTTAACTTTTAAGTTAACTTTGAAAATCATTATCGGACTAATTAACTTCCGTTACATTTAACTTCCGTTAACTCAAGTCCGTTAACCCAAAATTTCATAAATAAACGTTTAAAAGTTTCTATTATTTTCAGTGCTGAGCAGGTGCGCAATTAATCCGCCACTGTTAATAGTGATGAACGAATTTCCATTTCCGCAGTGCAAAATCAGGCGATATATTTGTTTCCGTCACCACAATTTGTGTCTTACCAAATATGGTAGTTATTTATGGCATTGGTTTGAGCAAAACATGGTCGACTGTAAAATCAGGCGGAAAGATTTGCCATTTGAGTTGAATGTTTCAACTTCCTTCAAGAAATATCACGAGCATTTTAAGGCACTTTCAATAATATATATGTAACAATTACAACAAATAACTACATTCGTTTCATTTGCAGTCTGTCTCTTGCGCAACATGTTTGTGCTAGTGAATATTTAAAAATAATCGTTGTCAAGTAAGTCATGTATATTTATAATATGTCTGTGAGTACCTTATTAGTAGTCTCCTTGATACATTTCAAGAACCAAAACTGATCAGGTAAGATTTCAATTCTCATGTCACTTTGATGACATAAATTAAGTCAATTGATGTCTTACAATGGGAGCGTTTTCATCTTAACCCTTTATGTCCTGGCGGTACTTCTAGGTACCACATCTTTAAAATCTCCATAATTATTTTTCTACCCGGTTGATCCTGCCGGTACTTTCAAGTCCCAATGTGAATTAGTTTCTTTATGAGATAATAGATGGCGTTGAGAAGTAAATGTGAGCGTGTGGCGCCAGAGGCTGTTTACTCTTTAGTATCTCTGTCATCCCCTCCAGTGCTGCAGTGGAGCGTTTGTTCTCTATGGGCAAGGACAACCTGAGGGCCAAGAGATCATCCCTGTCTGATGAAAACTTTGATATGCTAATTTTCATGAAGGGCAACATGCATCTCATGGACAAAATGGAGAACGAGAAGAAGAGGGAAAATTAAATTATATATATATTGTGTTTTTCATTTTTTTTATAATAAAAGTTAACGTTAACGGTTTATCGGTAACTTCCGTTACATGTTTAACGAATTAACGGATAACGAAGTTAACTTTTTGGTTAACGGATTAGCGGTTAACGAAGTTAACTTTTTGGTTAACGGTGCCCACCACTGTTAATTTACTATTTGTACATGGTGTTCGAAAAGTCCCGTCACCCCTTACAAAATGTACATATTGTAATACGAATTTTATTTTTGTGTGATTAATTGTATTTATATGTGGTAGGTGTAATTTAAGAAACAAGTCACAAGCACTAGTCACTAGTTGGAAAAACGGTCAAAAACTGTTCACAGGCTTCATATCGTTTCTGCATATCTGTATCGCTTAATTCATTAACAAATGACGGGCGGTATGGTTTCATATCAAGATCTTTTGGCACGTGATCTCTTATTGTGGACATGGGGACTGCACGTTCTTGTGATCGTTTCCGAAATAATTTTTTCGGTGAAAGAGCCACCGATGCAATCACACCTTCACATTATTCTGCTCGCGTTGTTGGTCTTCCCGACCGTGGTCTGTCCTTGATGGAGCCAGTTTCATACAGCTGTTTTTCCCAGCGTAATACCGTCTTGTTTGGTGGTGCAGCCTTATTGAATCTTGTGTTGAAATCATTCTGGATATCATGCATCGTTTTGCCAGTATGTGACCTTTCATGAGCCCATGTACTCATCACTATCCCTTCCTCCAGAGTGTAAGTGGACTGGTCTGCCATTGTTCGCACAATTCTAATACCTGGAAAAAATGTCAATGAATCACATATAAATACAATTAATCACACAAAAATAAAATTGGTATTACAATATGTACATTTTGTAGGGGGTGACGGGATTTTTCGAACACCCTGCACAATATGAGTTTTAAGAACTGCAAACCTCGAATATCAACAACTTCCGAATGGATTACATCACGTGCTCTGACAGTGACAGGTTTAAACTTTCAGGTTCGCTATGTCACAAGTTATATTAGAACAAAGCATATATATATATATATATATATATATATATATATATATATGTATGTATGTGTGTGTGTGTGTGTGTGTGTGTGTGTGTGGGTGTGGGTGTGGGTGTGTATATGAAAAGGAACACCAGCGCGGTTGCAAACACCGTTTTATTTCAGACGTTTCGGAACAGTCAGGTTCCATCTTCAGTTACTGAAACATTAAAATATTGGAATTAAAATAACTTACACATTACAAACTTAAAACAAACTTATAATTACAAGTTGTAAAATAAAATGAAAATAAAATATAATAAAAAAGAGCTTGGCAACCTTACTTAAAACACAATAAATCCGTTGAAGAGTTAGAATTATTTAAAACTAAGTCTTTCCTCGTAAATACTCATATGTAACTACTCCATTATGTTAAGGTTCGAGTCTGATCCGCCATTGCCGAGAACAGCGAAATTTAATTTCGAAAAGGAGTGGCAGTAGTGGTGTGTGTGTTCCCATATTGTAGAATAAGGTGCTATTGCTGGAGAATAATTTCTGTTCGTACCGATCTGCACAATGTTAAAAAATGCGAGATTTCAAATGTTTTGTTTTGTTTTCCCGACGTAGGGTCCCGTACAGTGATCGTCCGTGAACGTCGTATAGATTATTAAAGATCTGAGGAGAGTTGGCATTTTATCTTTAAAAAATACGGGAGACCAATCTTACACTTGTAAAAAGATGTTGAACGTGTACCGACTATGAAGTGAGAAAGTTGCAATGTTACCTTAATTTTTTAAATTGTTGCTTGATTAATAGAAAATATCCAGCTTTCCTATAGTCCGAATTGACTAATGGTAATTTGCTTAATTCACCGACTTAGAAAAATTTTTCAACACCAACTACTGACTTCTAAAATAAAGTTTAAAAAACGTTAGCTTATTGCTTGTGAAGTAAGGGTTACTGACTGTAAAGTTCGATTAAAGTCTACAGTATAGTTAGTTGCCTAGATTATAATCATTTCCAATGCTTAATTGACTATACAAATTCCAAATGTATCTTGGTAAAGTAAATTTTAAAAATTGAAAATTGAGAAATCTCAGTTGTGATAACGGTCCTATGTTACAAACCTCGAATCAGTGATTTTAATCTCTGACCTTGAAAAGCGGGTACTATATCTAAGGGTGCTCAAATGCGTGTTTAGTTCTAACCTTAAATTTATTAAGCATCTTTTAACTTTCGAAAGACTTTTTAAAAAGGTGTAAAGTATTACTATTTTTGATCCACAGAAAAAAGGTATCTTCTACGTGACAAACTCATTGAGATATTTTGCATTTTCGTCTTTTTATTCTTTTAACCATTTTAAATGTAATCCGAATGTCACTAAAGACGAGTGTGATGCGCTTCATAACCTTTCAAATGATTCTTCTATTGTGATAACAAAACCCGACAAAGGAAATCGAATTGATTTATTTAACAAAACTGATTATGTTTCTAAGATGACTGAAATTCTCCTTGATGCTTCCAAGATCGTTCCACTGACAGAGGATTATTTTGCATTGTTAATAAAATTGAAAGATAAGGTTAATAGGTTTGTGTGTAAATTGAAGGAAATGGGTATCATTAACAATGAGTTGTTTTTAGAATTATTTATGTCTGGTTCTATTCGTGGGGTGATGTATGGCCTTCCCAAAGTTCATAAAGTTAATGTCCCGTTGAGACTTATTTTGTCAGCCATAAAAACTTTTAGTTACGGCATTTCCAAGTTCTTGGTCTCCATCTTTGCTCCCCTAACGAAGAATCAATATACCGTGATACGTTTAAGTTTGTTCGCGCCATTAGAGAGTTGATGTTGATAGTAAAAATTGTATCATGGCTAGTTTTGATGTAAAATTTATGTTTACAAATATGTGAGACTATTGATATACAAGGCGTTCGGGCGAATAGAGGGAATCAACCAAAATCCCGAATGGTTAATTCGCCTCTATTCGCCCGAGCGCCTCATATGCTCTAACTTATTGTTTAGGGATTAAGACCTTGTTTCCGGTTTTAATAATGACCAGTTGAAAACTTTTATTAATCTGACTGTAAATGATAGCATTTTTATGTTTAATGATAAGTTTTATAAATAGGGAGATTGGGGTGGCAATGGGCTCCCCCTTAGGACCCACTATGGCAATTCGTTTTTTTAACTATCCTCTGGATTTTAAACCAATTTTTTATCGTAGATAAATAGATGATACTTTTTTATTGTTTAAATCTGTTAAAAATGTTCCTCTCTTTCTTGATTATGTTAACTCTAAACGTAGCAATATAAAATTCACTTCCGAAGTTGACGTGAATGAATGTTTGTCATTTTTGGATATCTCGATTACTCGAACTATTGACGGTTTTAAAACTTCAGTTTATCATAAGCCCACTTTTACCAGTTTGACCACCAAATTCGACTTTTCTCCCGTTGAAATACAAACGTAATCTGATTTCCACACTGACGAACCGAACATATAAGATTTGTTTGAATTACGTTTCTCTCCACTTAGAATTTGAGTTCGTTAGAGAATTTCTTCACGGAAATGGTTATCCTATGATTTTTATTAATTCAATGATAGGTAATATTATACTTTAAATAAGTTAACAACAACTGGTTTGACGCAGATTATAACCGTTTCCAGGAACAGTTTATCTACCTCGCCCGTACAATGGTTCTACGAGTTTACTTGAGAAATCAACTTTGTAAATTTATCAGAGAATTCTATCTCCAGTAGGAAATAATCTTTAAATCCTATTCAATAATGTCTAACTTTTTTTACTTTTGAAGATAAAATACCGACGCTCCTCAGATCTTTAATAATCTATAAGTTCACGTGCGATCACTGTATAGGATCCGACATCGGGAAAACAAAACGACATTTGAAATCCCACATTTTTTCAAATCTGGGCAGATTGGTACGAACAAAAATTGCTCTCTAGCAAAAGCACCTTATTCTACAATACGGGAACACACACCAGGTCTACTGCCACTCCTTTTCGGAGTCAAATTTCGCTGTTCTTAGGCAATGGCAGCTCAGACTCGAACCTTAACATAATGGAGTAGTTACATATTTACGAGGAAAGACTTAGTTTTAAATAATTCTAACTCTTCAACGGATTTATTGTTTTAAGTAAGGTTGCCAAGCTCTTTTTTATTTTTTTTATTTTCATTTTATTTTACAACTTGTAATTATAATTTCGTTTTAAGTTTGTAATGTGTAAATTATTTTAATTCCAATATTTTAATGTTTTATTGACTGAAGATGGAGCCTGAAACGTCTGAAATAAAACAAAATGTTTGCAACCGCGTTGGTATTCCTTTTCTTAATTAGATTACGCTTTCCCAAGCACTCTGCATATATATATATATATGATGAATATATATATATATATATAATATATATATATATATCTATTATATATATATGCTCAAGCGCTTTCGTCTAATGACATCCTCAGGAACACTGAGGATGTCATTAGACGAAAGCGCTTGAGCACCATTTTGTGTTTCCTTTCCTTCGTGGTTTTATTCATCATAAATATTTTTCACGTGTTACCTTCGTGAAATAATTTTCATATATATATATATATATATATATATATATATATAACTCAAACCCCGAAAGAGCTATTATTATTATTATTTTCAAAATGAAAGACGAACTAATAGAGCAAATACAAGATTTTAAGTATCTGGGTCAAATTATCACCAGCTCCTTGAATGACGACTCGACATAAGAAAACAATATCAAGTTTCTGCGCTAAAGCAAATATGATTGTTAATATAAGGAACTTCAAATTGTGAACAAGCGAAAACAACATAAATGCCGATACACGTAGCATTTAAGAGAAGAGCAGAAGAGCACTTGGACGAAGGAATAAATACGATACGAGATAGTAAGTTCATTAATAAAAACGAAAGTACACCAAAGACTAAAAAACACTGAGTAGGGAAGTAGGAGTGTTGGAACAAGAGAGAAAGAGTGACTCGCATTAAGTCTGAAAACGTAGAAGAATTCAAAGGACCAGGGCCAGACACAAGGAGAGCCACGTTTCTAAAGAAACTGCCAAGCCTCTGTACTTACAATGGAGAAAATCACTCAACACAGGATAAATTCTACTTCCATTAAAGAACGCGAACGTTGCCCCTTTATTCAAAGGCGGTAACAAAGCAATATCTAAGAACTATCGGCTAGTCGCTCTCACCTCCCACCTTAAAAAACGTTTCGAACGTGTAATTAAAGGCAAAATTGCTTATTACCTACAAGAAAAGAATTTATTCAATCCGAACCAACATGACTGGAAGATTATAACTATCACAGCTATCAGACCAAGACAAAATACGGGAACTATTGTGTAGACTGTAGTGTAGAGGTTAAAACATAAGTGTAATATATATTGATTTTGCTAAAGCCTTCGATAAATGGGATCATGGAATTATGGTACATAAACTTAAGAATACAGGAATTACTGGAAACCTTTGGACGATAGATATTTAATTTTCTGACCAAAAGAACACAGAGTGGTAGTAAATGGAGTCAAATTTGAAGTCTCAGAATTCGTCATCTCTGTCCGCAAGGTACAATAGTAGCTTCCTTGTTGTTTTCAATAATGTGAGCGGAGAGTGATGCAGATATTAATGACAGTATCGTATCGTGTTTCGAGGAAGAGAGAAATGTATGCAAGGGAATATCAAATGAAGGTGACACAGAAAAATTACAAAACGACATTGAAACATTATTCAAGTGGGCGGAAGACAACAATATGAAGTTCAACGAAGGAAAATGACAACTTATATGGTAACAACAAGGTGTTACAGAATAAAGGGTACAAAACACTGCAAGCCAAACAGATATCACCAAACTCACAAGTCAGGGACTTTGGAATAATAATGTCATCGGATGCAGAATTTATAGAACACTATAACATTAAAATCACAACAGAGAGGAAAGTAATGCGAATCATCTGGAGGAGCTTCCACATCAGAAAAGCAAACATTATGCTAAAATTATGAAAGAGTTTAGTCCTACAAATAATTCAGTATTGCTCAGTACTCACAAGCCCATACAGAAAAGGAGACATTGCAAACACAGAAGCCATACAAAGGACTTCTACGTCTAAGGCAGGGCTTGGCGATAATCGCCGATATCGTAATAATCGATCGCCGCGGAAAAAATCGGCGATAATCGCCGCCATTTTTCGGAAAACGATAATCGTCATGGTTGTAAACACTGAAATATGTCCAAACTTCACTTTTGTTTTTGGGTTTTTAATCAGTTTCATAAAATCAGCCATGATTATTTTTCATTCATTTCACAAACAAATCTATAGCAAGAATCCAGATTCTGAAAATAAGAGAGACAAGGGTGAGTACTGATATGTCATGTCATGCCGAGCCAAGTAATATAGCAATGATATGAACAAATCATGTAAGCAAGCATTGTCTGCAGCTAGCTGCTACAACTGCATGCCTTACGCAGTCATGTTATGTCACAAACACACGTAGCAGATACGGATGGATTCATTCAATCATCAAATATCGTTAATATCGCGATCATCGTCACGGGAAATGGCGGCGATTATCGTCGGTGATTTTTTGGCGATTTTTCGCGATTTCCAAGCCCTTGTCTAAGGTAGAGGAAACGAAAGATGAAGACTGCTGGTCTCGACTACAATCCTTGAAACTCTACTTACTTCCTGGAAAGAAGACGCGAGCGGTACACAATAATATACATTTGTGCGAAAAAGTAAATAAACCCATCCATTGCAATCGATTTGTGTGGCTGTGACTGCAGAAATACATTTTGTACCTACTGCTTATCTGGCAACACTATCCTACCATTCAAAAATAATTTACGCATGTATAATCACATACCGAAACCTTAGTGCGCAGGTCGATCCTGAACAGACGTTCAGAACCATTATATATATATATATATATATATATATATATATATATATATGGAGAGAGAGAGAGAGAGAGAGAGAGAGAGAATTTATACAAACAAAAATCGTTTAAATAAGTTTTAAACTGTAAAACAAATTTAAAAAAAATACAATATCAACTTTTTCAAACTTACAAAATAAAATATTTGATGATTTAGAAACAGAACAATATTTTGAAAGGCAAATCAGGTCGTATTTCTGTTGTAACGTTGAGTTACAACGCGGGGTTACGATCCGAGAGACCCCGTGATATCGTGGTCCGCGTTATCTATTGTTAAAGATCTCATGAAAAAGTAGATTAGGTTCCGAAGACTCAGAAAGACCACACGACTTTTACTCGAAATACTAAAGTAATATTACAGTATTCTGTAGCGTATGTAATGACCCACATATGTAATGACCCACATATATAATTTAGTAATAATAATTTACTACTAATAATATTTATGTATAAATGCGAGTAAAATAAAACAACGCCACGTCACTCTTACAGTCAAGCTCTCGGTTCGCGTCTACCCGCGTTGCTTTGTACCAAGCTTGAATTTTGCCCAATTAGCTTAAAAAAAAATACCGCTTTATTCGCGTCTTACCCGCCTAAGTGAAATTAAATATCCTATATTTTTGGCTATGTTATTCGCATACCGCATTATCAAACGCCGCGTTATCAGCGTACTCTATTGCATCTACGTTTTGGGCCTACTTTCCTCTCACACATCTAATGTACGTAGTTTATGTAATAAAGAAAAGGAAAAACTATTCTTTCTTTAGTTTCATGGAGGAAATGTAATACAGTTGTAGTGAATACTCTTATTTTAGTTTCAAGATAAATGTTAATTTTACAGTCTTGAATTTCGGAATAGTATAAATTCATTTTAAATTAGTTACCCCATTATAATTCAATTGTGAACCACATTAATACTAATTTTATGTATACTATATTATTTTATTGTATGTAAACATAATTAATTATATATCACAATTGTCAGTTAATTATTTATATTCAAATATTTATTTTAATCTAATGCCATGTCCATTTACAAATAAATAATAGAAAACCAAAGGTTATATTTCCACCTTTGGTACTGTCGCAGTTTCGCCTAACGGACTCAATACGGCTAGTGAGATAATCACTGGTTGGCACTTAACTAGCGGCAGTGCTTATGGCTACATCATCCAGGTTAACCTATACCGGATAGATGCGCTACGGTCCCAAGCCGTAGCTTGCCTAGGCCAACGACGACGACGACGTAAACCAACAATTGGTGACCCCGGAGCTGGATTACCCCTTCTACCCGAACGACTAGGACTAGACTGTAATGTCGTTCGTGCCCATCACCCCCTTCACCCGAGCGACTAGGACCAGACTGTAACGTCGCTCGTGCCCTCTGCCCATCACCCCCTTCACCCGAGCGACTAGGACCAGACTGTAATGTCGCTCGTGCCCTCTGCCCTCACCCCTGCCCGTGCGCTCTGTGCCTGCGCTCGTCTCAACCTCCACTCCTTCGTTGGGAACTTGTCGTCTTGCTTGTACGTTAGCAAGCATAGGAGAAGATGCCTGACGACGCTGGTGCCATCTCCCACTTGAGCGTAAAGCTCCCCGTCTTCTGGCCGGGTGATCCATTTATTTGGTTCCACCAAGTGGAATCACAATTCAACTTGGGAAGGATCACCACTAGCAGGACGAAATACGATCATGTTTTGTCCTCTCTACCAGCGAGCATCATCTCTGAAGTCCGTGACGTCATCGTATCTCCTTCCACGAGTGAGGACCCGTACAACGATCTGAAGTCTGCCATCCTGCGCCGCACCACTGTCTCCGAGCGTGAGAAAACTACATCAGTTAATCTCAAAAGAAGAACTTGGAGACCGTAAGCCCACTCAAATGCTGAGGGCTATGCAGTGCGCTCTAGGCGAACGCGCACAAACCTTCGATAAGGACATCTTTAGACAGTTGTTCTTGCAGAAACTTCCTCCATCAGCTCAGCGTGTCTTGGCCACTATGGATCTGCTACTCCAGTTGATAAACTAGCAGAAACTGCCGACAAAGTAGTGGAGATTGACACAGCTCCGGTCAACAACGTGAACACACAATCGGAACTGGAGTTGAAAGTGAAAGAGTTAAGTCAACAACTCAACCACGTTTGTTCTCTGCTACAAAATCAACGGCAAAGAAGCCATTCTCGGTCAAGATTACGAAGAGGCATCGTTCGAGTTCGGGAAGATCTGCTTCTACACTCGAAATTTGGAAAGAAGGCTAGGAAGTGCATCTCCCCTTGCAATTTTTCGTCGGAAAACCCCAGCAGCGAGTCCTAATGGCGTCTAGTACTCGCACTGCCAACCTGTTATTCATAAAGGACAGGAACTCTGGTGTCAATTTCTTGGTCGATACCGGAGCGTCAGTCAGTGTATTCCTCAAAAATCTGGTCATACGCACTCGGAATCTCCGCCTCTATACGCTGCTAACGGTTCACGCATACCCACGTACGGTACTCAGTCGCGTGAACTAAACTTGGGCCTTCACCGATCCTTCAAGTGGATTTCATCTGTGCTCAAGTGCAGCATCCCATAATCGGCGCTGACTTCCTCCAGCATTTCAAACTCCTGGTGGATCTTGACAGCGACGCTTATGCGACCAGGCCACACTGCTTTCTGTTCTTGCCAAAAAGGTTGCCTTCCGGACGCCTCGAACTCTGCACTTTCCCTCGTTCCCCCTAATTCATGTACAGTGCCTTTTCCAGCGATATCCAGGAATTCTTCAACCGATGCAGATGGGTGATACCATTAAGCACACCATTACCCATCACATTACAACAAAAGGTCCCCTGTGTTTGCAAAACCCAGACGTCTTGCCCCGGACAAACTGAAAGCTGCCAAATCGGAATTCCAGCTTATGATAGATCTTGGGATAATAAGACCTTCCAAAAGCAGTTGGTCCTCTCCCTACACCTGGTCCAGAAGAAGTCAGGAGACTGGAGACCATGTGGGGATTACCGGTTTTTAAATTCGACAACCATCCCGGACCGATATCCGGTACCAAATGTCCAAGACTTTACTTCTCTTCTCCACGGCAAATCTATCTTCAGTAAAATAGATCTCGTTAAGGCTTTCCACCACATTCCCGTAGAGCCTTCGGATATTCCCAAGACTGCAGTTTGTACACCATTTGGGTTATTCGAATTTTTGAAGATGCCGTTCGGGCTACGGAATGCTGCGCAAACCTTTCAGAGGTTTATAGATGAGGTCACCAGAGGCTTAGACTTTGTTTATGCCTACATCGATGATTTGTGCTGTGGCCAGCTCAACGGAAGAAGAACATAAGGAACATCTTTCACTCCTCTTTCAACGCTTAGAACAATACGGTGTTACTATTAATGCATCTAAGTGTGTGTTTGCACAGCCAACCTTGGAATTTCTTGGTCACACGATTTCGCAGCACGGAATTACCCCCTTCAGGACAAGTGTGAAGTGATAAAAAATTACCCTATGCCAAGTAATCAGCGTGAGTTACGTCGGTTTCTAGGTTTGGTAAATTATTACCACAAGTTCATTAAAAAAACTGTGCCAGTGTTCTTGCTCCTCTACACGCTATGATCACACACAAACGCAAGGTAACGAAATTGGTATGGTGTAGCGATAGTTTACAGGCGTTCGACAATGCCAAAAAATGCTATCAATAGTGCATTGTCTCTGTCATTTCCTATCAGTGATGCCCCCTAACTCTGACGGTCGATGCCTCAGATGTTGCGATCGGTGGAGTGTTGGAACAAACCATTAACGGTCAACAAGCACCCATCGCGTTTTACTCGAAAAAGCTGCAGCCAGCCCAAACGCGTTATAGTGCTTTCGGACGTGAACTTCTTGCTATTTACTTAAACGTGAAGCATTTTCAACATTTCCTTGAAGGCCGAGAGTTTTGTGTTTTTACCGACCACAAACCTTTGGTCACTGTCTTCAATAAAAACAGCTGTAACCACTCTCCCAGAGTCATCAGGCAACTTGATTATATCTCGCAATTTACCACAGATATCCGCCACATCAAAGGTGTCTTGAACACTCCAGCGGATGCACTTTCAAGAATAGAGATTACTTCTGTTACCCTCAGCTCTACACTGTGAATGCTATTGCACAGGATCAAGATAAGGATACGGAACTACAAGACCTGCTCAGAGAAGACTCCACTCACTCACTTTCCCTCAAGAAAATGAGTATGCCAGGATTGTCTGTGCCCCTCTATTGCGAAGTATCAACAGCTGCTATTCGTCCATATGTCCCTCCATGTCACAGACAAGCAGTCTTCATGGATATTCATAAGCCCTCCCATCCTGGTATCCGTGCTTCGCACCACCTGGTACCTCTCGCTTGTTTGGCCCTCGATGCGGAAGGATGTCAAACATTGGACCAAAACGTGCCTTGCCTGCCAGCGTGCCAAAGTCCAAAGGCACACCAGGTCCCCCTTTGACGCATTCCGCCCCCATCCCAGCGATTTGAGGTAATTCATGTAGACATTGTTGGCCTCTTCCAGTGATTCAAGGCCAACGTTATCTGCTCACCTGTCTCGACCGCTTTCCAGATGGCCTGAAGCCATCCCACTTCCTGATATCCAAGCGGACACTGTTGCAAGAGCCTTCTTCATGGATGGGTATCAAGATTTGGATTGCCGACAAAAGTCATCACTGACCAAGGTCGCCAATTTGAGTCTTCGCTTGGAAGAAGTTTACCAGCTTGTTGGGTACAGTACATGCGCATACCTGTGCGTATCATCCGCAAGCTAACGGCCTCGTCGAACGTTTCCATCGCCAGCTGAAGTCCCTTATGTGTCACGAAGACTCCATTGGATGGATAAGCTTCCACTCGTGTTGCTTGGTATTCGCTCTGCATTTAAGAGTGATCTGAAGACTACAGCGGCTGCTGAAACTAGTCTATGGAACAACACTGCGGCTACCAGGTGGCTACTTCACTGCAGGGGATAAGTCATGCGATCCTACGGAATTCGCTCAAACACTTTCCTCTCACATGCAGTCCCTTCAGCCTGTTCCCCTCGATTGACTAGCCAACAGAACATCTTTGTTTCCCAGCCCTCCAGTCTTGCACCCACGTTTTCGTTCGTGTACCTGTCCAAAACGGCCTCTCCAATGTCCATAGACGGACCCTATGAAGTTCTCCGACGTACGCGCAAATCATTATACAGCGCTGGTTCAAGGTCGACAAGGTTTCTATCGATCCGTCTTAAGCCTGCGTTTTTGAATCAACCTTAAGTGAGGTACATGTAGCTACCAAAAGGTCCAGAGGAAATCAGTGTCGTTCGGAACTCTTTGAACTTCTCTCTGGTGGGGAGTGGTAGTGAATCTCTTATTTAGTTTAAAGATAATGTTAACTACAGTCTTGATTCGGAATAGTATAAATTCCATTTTAAATTAGTTACCCCATTATAATTCAAATTGTGAAACACATTAATACTAATTTTATGTATACTATATTATTTTATTGTATGTAAACATAATTAATTATATATCACAATGTCAGTTAACTTATTATATTCAAATATTTATTTAATCTAATGCCATGTCCATTTTACAAATAAATAATAGAAAACCAAAGGTTATATTTTCCACCTTTGGTACTGTCGCAGTTTCGCCTAACGGACTCAATACGGCTAGTGAGATAATCACTGGTTGGCATTAACTAGCGGCAGTGCTTATGGCTACATCATCCAGGTTAACCTATACCGGATAGATGCGCTACGGTCCCAAGCCGTAGCTTGCCTAGGCCAACGACGACGACGACGTAAACCAACACAGTCATACAGAATTAATTTTTGTCTAATTATAATCTTGGTAAATAAAGTACAGCGACTATATATATATATATATATATATATATATATATATATATATATATATATATATTGAATATCAATATATGTATGTAGATAAAACAATATATGTACTTTATGTGGCAAGAGTACAATTGGACAAAAACAACACTTAAAATAGTCGTAATGAATCAAGTTTAGAGTGTAGGGAGCTGGATTTATATATATATATATATATATATATATATATATATATATATATATATATATATATATTGTACGCACTCTGTTTTATGTATGCATAAAGAAAAACATGGGTTAAAGATGGGTACGATGCCCATCTAATTCAAAACTAACTCTGCGGAACCGATTTGTGGAACTTACCTGGTTCGTAGTACGCCTATTGCCCGTCTCAAAACAAATATACACAGACGCGTGTGCGTAGGCAACTGGGCGTAAGTGAGGTCGAGTGGATGATAATTCACAGATGTAGTGAGGTAATTTTTTGTGAGGCAACACTTTTGGTACCTCGGAAGATTAAATTTTTTTTTTATAAAAATCTAGAAACATTTTTACTGTTGAAACAATATATGTTAGTGCTGATTAGGTTAGCTTCGGTTAGCCTAGATCAGGGGTAGCGAACCTTTTTACAGTCGCGTGCCAAAAAAAAACCATGTAAACCATAAAAAAAAATTCGCGTGCCCACCAAAGTTTTTATATATATATATATATATATATATATATATTACACCAAATTATAAACATTAAGTATATTATTTTATACTCATTTTTTGGATGACAATTTCTATGCTTAGGCGTGCCAGACAAATTTGATCGCGTGCCCAAACGTGCACGCGTGCCATAGGTTCACCACCACTGCCTAGATTAATGAGTACCGCACTAAATAATAACTATGTAATGATTGTATCCGAAACACGTATCATGCCCTTCTCGGTTCGATGGTACTAAGGTCATGTTAGGTTGAATTAGGCTTGGCTAATTAGTTGAGATAGATATATAGATTTAAATAAAGTCGGTACCTCGTTTATGCGGAGATGCGCACATTGTGTGTGTGTGTGTGTGTGTGTGTGTGTGTGTGTGTGTGTGTACAATTAGAGCTTATTAACAAAATCCATAACAATAAAATGGAATGCAATACAAAATTTCTTCAAAAAATTTATAAAATACAGTTTACAGTCATGAAATTCCACGTTTCTTACAATATTTATCGAAAAAAAGCACGATAAGACTTTTTTAAACGACTGTAAAATTGTTTTTAAAATACCTAATTGTTAATTTAAACTGCGGTGTGCGTATTACACGGCAGTTACTTTAAATTATATGTGGTAAATTATGTTGCAACCACCTGTCAGCTTCAGTAAACCTGTTAACAGTGGGGGTGGCAAATACCTGTGGTCCCCTACTTCTTGGTAGTAAATCGGGTATCATCATCATTTATCTACTGTAACTAATTTTTTTCGTGAACTTATAGTTTGCTATAATTTTTTTACATTTTAAAAAAAGATTCTCAAAATATCTTTGACATCGTTTACAAAGTATATACAATTATGCTCATCATTTTAGCTTTCAAGCACAGACTATGGTATAATGCTTTTTTCATACCACGACTTGGCCAGCGCCCGCGGGTTAGTGGGTAACACTGTTTCCCTATAAGCGTAATAAAGACACTGAGGTCTGGAGTTCGACTCGCGATGGCGCTGGTAATAATCGAGGCGTTAGCGTCATGTGCCGTATTTGTGTACCCTGAGGGGTGTGCCGGTTTCTAGCACTCCTGACTCATTATTATTATTATTATTATTATTATCATACCATCATTCGGTATGACGACTTAAATATTTAAACTTTTGTTGCCATTTCATTAGCTTTGTACCCCTAAATTTATAAGTAAATTCTACTGTTTTTCAATTTTGGGTGCAAATACAAAGACTTCGCATTATCGCCACTATTATTTTATGCATTCTGAAAATAATTTTATTCTTCCAACCCAAATTGGTGTCACATAAGCTCTTCCCCGTTAAATATAGTTGAAGTTACTATACATTATTTGTTAGTTTTGAAAATTTTTTCTCTCTTTTTACTCAGTTACCCAAACGATTTTTACCACGTCCTTTGTGTTAAAATAACAGTTTTTAAAGCATATCATCATTGTTTTCTCCTGAGAGGCTAAACACTAACATGTCTTCAGCGTAACTGACATATCTTAGCATCGCTTATATGCAATATCTTACTTCTGAAGGATTGACGAAACTATGAACAGCCTTGAGCATACACATTAAAGAGCAAGGGTGATAACTTGCAGTGATGTACCGATCCCAAAATTTAGCCGATGCCGATACCCATATCGATTCTTTGTCGGTATTTTAAACAATCAATTCCCTTCATAAATTTTACTAATCTAATGTGAAAACTTTTAATTTTCATATTTTTACATTTCAAATTCATTTAAATGCTTTTCCTTAGCTCACTCCACAATATATGGTACCAGAATTTGTTACTCGCATACCGTAGCTAAAATGATGTCAAAAAGTTTTATTACTAGGTAAAATGATAAAATAATTTTATTTTACTTTCATAAATTGAATACCAATATTTAAAGTGCAGTAATTGATTTTCCTTATGTTGAAGGTATTTTCTTTCTTCAACACTGTCAACAACAACAAAATTTTTCATTAAAATTTCAAGTCTCTGGTGGCCAATTTCATAAAATAATGGATATATAATTTGGATTTATAAAATTATTAAAATACTTAAAATAAAGTCAACATAATAAGATGATCTAATATATAAAGTGTAAAGTAAACTTAATATAGAATTATTATTAATATAAAGTAGGAGATTACAATAGTTTATAATATTTAGAGATTAGCTAGTTAAAGAAAATTTAAATTTATTGGCAACTTAACTTACTAAACTTTCCCTTTTTCGTGAATGTAAAATATTTTCATATAATTACACTTTGAATTGAGTATAAATTATCATAAATAGTGGGGGGTTTTGTCTGTTCAATTTTCTCTAAATATAGACTTTGTTTTGTAATGGAAAAATTTTAAATTTCAAAGAATCGGTAAGAGAATCGGCTAAATTTGACTGATGCAGATGCCCCAAAAATGGCCGATTCAGCCGATGTCGATTAATCAGTACACCACTAATGATAAGATGTACCCTTGTTATATCGCATATACGCGTTTTTTGCCAAAAAATTAAAAAACAACATTTAAGAGAAACTCAATCAAATTCGCTTTTAGGATAAAAAAAAAAAGGTAAGACCTCGAGATGGAAACGGAAACGAAACTTTTTCCCCTTTGGACACTTTGTTTTAAATTTTAAATTTTAAATTCTTACAACTTTTTACCTTTTAGCGTTTTCTCGTGATTTAAACTGTTTCATTTTCTTTTACAGACTTTTCTCTTTAATATTTTTTAGAATCATTGACATTTTCCATCATTTTCTAAATTTTATTTATTCAAGTTTCTAAAAAAATTTTAACTTTGAAACTTTTACCATATTTTTTTCCCCCATTTTTGAAATCTGTTCTTGTTTCGAAACAAGCTTTTCTTAAAATTAATTTTTACCATTATTTCACAGATTTTCAAATTTCATAGTTACATTTTTTTAAAAAGTGTAAATGAAAAGTTTTTCAACTTTCAATGGCTACCTCAAGACGATGTTGTAACATCGATTCTTATCGATCAGCAAAGTTAAGCGACATTGGGGGTCTGGGTGGTGGTAGTCGGATGAGACCGTTCTCCACATCCAGAAGATGTAACGACCCGTGGTTCTGATCCCACGTAAAGCTGTAGGTCCCCTCCGTCATATGACCGTAGATGTCGCGAAGGTTAAACACCCCCATCATTAAATTTTATCATGTCCAAAAATGTATGCAAAAGTAATTTTTCCCGAAAAATTTGCGCGCGCAAAACTAATAAAAACAACACTAAATTTCTGCACAGGTAATTTTTTTTTCCTTGTCCCGAAGCTACGATTCCTTAAGGCAGTGCTTCCCAACCTTTTTTTTTCGCTGCGGCCCTAAGTTGGCCATCAACAGGACCTCCCGACCCTCAGGCTTATGATAAAATTTAAATATGTATAATAAATTGAATTAAGAAATAGTGAATACAGTGACGCTTCCGATCCTACTTGAGGACCCCCGCGACCCTGATTTGGGTCGCGACCCGAGGTTGGGAACCACTGCCTCGGGGTAAACCTTAAAATAAAATACGAGTTTTGATAATACATAATTCAGGCACAGTCCTTTTAGGCAATTTTTAAATGGTCTGCGAGGATTTAGGATCAATGAAAGAAAGCCCCCCCCCAGCCTTCTTTAGTTAGCTTTATAAGGCTAACTAACGAAAATATCACGACCTAACCTAACCAATCGTTAGGTCAACTGTACGCCCTTGACGACTGGTTAGGTTAGGTCGTTATATTTTCGTTAGTTAGCTTTATAAAGCTAACTAAAGAAGACTGGGGGTGGCTTTCTTTCATTGATCCAGGATTTATCTTATCGCAAGTCTCCTTCTTAAGCATTGTAATATATATATATATATATATATATACACACAGTGGTGTAGTGCTAAATAAAGAAGTGAGGGAACGCATTTTGAAAGTGTTACTCAGATGCGGGGGGAACAATGGCGAGCGCGGCGAGCCCATACAGCTGGGGGTCCGGGGGCACTGTAAGCCCCCCGGGAAATCTTTTGAAATCTGACCAATTTCAGGGATATTTTGAGGTCATATGCACTGGATATTAGGATATATTCCAAGGTTGAAGATGCAGTATTTCCAGTGTCATTAGATATACGACATCCAGTACGATCAATAAAAATAGCTAACAACTGGAATGATTAACTAAAAAAAAGTTAACAACTGGTACGCCGTGGTGACTGTTTCACCAGATCTTTATAAGCTAGCATTGCCTCAGTCGAAGCTAAAAGAAATGAAGCAGTTAATGATTCTTTCTCATATTTCTTCTAGGGGTGGGAATTAAAATTTCATGACGTTAGAGATTTGTAAGTTCGGATTTATTTGAAATAGTGAGGGAACGCCGTTCCGTCTACCAAAAAAAGTAAGGGAACGCCGTTCCCACAGCACTACACCATATATATATATATATATATATATATATATATATATATATATATATATATATATATATATATATAAATAATATATATATATATATATATAATATAAACCTGGTAAAAGTTCCGTGCATCAGTCTCTCTTCACAAGAAGTCAAGCAGGCGTCCTCACCTCTCTCTCTCTCTCTCTCTCTCTCTCTCTCTCTCTCTAGCATGTGCGCGCGCGCGCGTTTCTGCCTATAATTATTATAAACAAAAAAAAATAATAAAGCTGGTAAGAGTTTTTGGCTAAAAATCCTTCATCATCCATTCGATATACTTAGGAAAATGATGATGTATCGATCCATTGTTCGGATACCACGTAAAGCTATAGGTCCCCTCCGTCACATGAACTGTTGTTGTTACGAACATGTTAAAAAACACCAAAAACACTTGAAAACTTCTACAGAAAATCAATTTTGCAGATAAAATTTGTTTTTTTACTTAAAGTTATTTTTATTGGTGTTCTTAAAAGTCTGCTGTGAATTTCGGGTCAATCTTTGCATGGAATATCAAATTAAACCTTTCATGCTCTTGTTTTTTCGTCCCAAAGGATCTTCAAAAAATTTTAATTGAAATTTTGGTTTTTATCATCAAACTCAAAATCAGTGAACTCCCGCACATATTTTAATTATCTCAGTAAAGTGAAGAACTCAAAGGCTTAAAATGATAACGGATCTTTTCGGTTTGACGGCCTGTAATATTTTTTAACATTACCGGTACTTGCTTTTTATTGTCCAGTTTTAATCGAGGATTTCAAAAATAACATTCATGTTTTAGAGAAACAAATAGTGAGGCAGTTATATGCAATTTAACAAATTTAAAATATATAGGGTGTCCATAAATGATTACCCTGATTAAAGCATGCTATAACTTTTAAATAAACACTCGTATTCAAACAGTTTTAATCATAAGTAGATAAACATACAAAGTTTTGATACATAGTTAATGAACTTAATAAGCTTCCACATGTGCACCCCTAGTGGCACGTAAAATGTCTAAACGGTATTCACACTCACGCCACACATTTTCCAACATTTGTGGGTTAACTGTTGCAATTGCATCCATAATGCGTTCTCGCAATGTCCTGATATCTGGAACAACTGTTGCATAAACCAAATCTTTAACATGACCCCAGAGAAAGAAATCCAGCGAGGTAATGTCTGGTGATCTTGGGGGGCCATGGGATTGGCCCGTCCCTGCCAATTCATCGATTTGGAAATGTTGCGTTCGAGAGTTTCACGAACAACATGCGCCCAATGAGGGGGGTTCCCCATCTTGTTGGAAGATGACAGTTGGTTGCCTGTCCTGCGGCTGGGGGATGGCGTAATTGGTGAGCATATCCAGGTACACAGTTGCGGAAACAGTGTTCTCAGCGAAGAAGAAAGGACCAATTATCTGGTCATGCATTAGTCCACACCAGACATTGATCTTCGGACTGCCCCGAATATGCTCCCTTACAGCACGTGGGTTTTCCGATCCCCAAATACGCACATTGTGTCTGTTGACTACCACTGAACAGCTACTACAGCGCTCCTAGCGGCGAATGCGGTAGACGAAACACACCAGCACAGAAACTCTATGCGTGTACGAGATCACCTGTAAAAAGAAAACGGATGTAAGATTCGTCATTAAAACATGAGAGCATACTGTTTTCAGGGTAAACATTTATGGACACCCTGTATATTTTTAAACCGTATTGGGATCTTTTTGGTTTGACGGCCTGCGGAAAAAAACGAGTCATGGCTACGGGACCATCAAATTCTAGACTATACCAACTGGTTAGGTTAACTGAATGCCCGGTTAGGTCAACTGTACGCCCTTGACGATTAGTTAAGTTAAGTCATGACATTTTCGTTAGTTTACTGTCAAAACAAACGAAAATATCATGACTTAACCTAACCAATCGTCATGAGCGTACAGTTGACCTAAAACTTTCAGGAATTTTGGAATCTTAAAGCGTACATGATATTCTCTAAACTAAAATGTATAACTGCCTCACTATTTGTTTCTCTAAAACATGAATGTTATTTCTGAAATCCTCGATTAAAACTGGACAATAAAAAACAAGTAATGTTACAAAATATTACAGGCTGTCAAACCGAAAAGATCCATGACAACATGTTAAATTACTATTTAACTATTGGTTTACTACCGATTGTTCTTTATACCCACACACTGTATATTTTCCACAAACTGAACCCCAAACATACATGTTTGCGCAGCAGTAGGTATTGAAATTGATACCCGCCGATTTAGTAGGTCCAACTGAATGCAACGCTGCATGTTGTTGAAGGTACGCTATCCCAATACATTTACAATAATCAGTTAAATGTTGTTCTTGATGTGCCGCAGTTCTTCTAATTTTAAAAAAAGTTCTTTAATGTTCCTCCTTTAAACACTTCCCATCGCATAAAGTACAGGGTATCCAGAATGTCTTGTCACCCCAGTAAAATGCTAACTGATTTTCATTTTTCTTTCAGACCCATTTCAAATGCGTGATAGCAGCAACCATAGGCGTACGGGTCGGGTGGGGTTGGGGGGTTTAGGGCTGCCAGATCAAAAAATCCCGCCTCCCGCTTTGTATTCAAAATGTCCCGCAAAAATATTTTTTAAGCAAATTTTTCGGAATGAATTGATTTAGAATTTTCTAGAATTATGTAGGATCCCGTAGAATTCTGTAATGTTCAATGTTCTAGAACAGGGGTTCCCAAGCATTTTCCAGTGCGACCCCTTCTAGTGCTGTTGCCTATCCAGTGCGACCCCAAGTCATTACGAAGAACAAGTATATATATATATATATATATATATATATATATATATATATATATATATATATACAGGGTGGGCGGAAAGTAGCTCCCTATTTTGGATTGGTAAAAAATACGTATATTATCCATTTATTTCAGAAGAAATATATGAAAAGGTAGGCATACATGGTAGGTTTTCTCTAAAATTCAATGTGGGCTCCAACTCTTTCCACCAGCTTCTGGAGCCGCCCAGGAATGGCGTCCACTGACTTTAGCAGGAACTCCGGCGGGATGGAGGACATGACTTCCCGAATTCGGTCCTCCAGTTCTTCCAATGTCCTCGGTTTGGTGCGGTAGACTTCTTCCTTTACCCACCCCCAAAGAAAGAAGTCGCACGGTGTCAAGTCGGGGCTCCTGGCTGGCCATTGATGTGGACCACGACGACCCATCCAACGCCCAGGGAAGTGGGCATCCAGCCACTCACGGACAACAAGAGCGAAGTGCGGAGGGGCGCCATCTTGCATAAATATCAGATCGTCGATGTTCTCCCATGTGCTGACAACCGGCCAGACCTCGTTTCGCAACATAGCAAGGTACCGCTCAGCATTCATGGTGTTGCGCAGAAGGAACGGGCCCACAACCTGATCTGAGGTCATACCACACCACACCGTTACACTGAACCGATTCTGCCGTTTTTCAGCGGTAACCATGGGATCCTCTCCTGCCCAGTAGTGGCAATTGTGGCGGTTGACAAAGCCTCCGACGTGGAACACCGCCTCGTCGCTCCAGAGGATGTTGCGGAAGAGATGGGGCCAGTCTTCATGCCAAGCCAGCATGATTTCCCCGAACTCCATGCGAATGTCGCAGTCCTCGTCCGAGAGAGATTGGCAGTAATGCGGCTTCCACGCACGCCAGTTCAGCTCCTTCTTCAGCACAGTTCGCACTGAGTAGCGGGAGAGTCCACTTTCCCGAGCTGCCTGGCGAGTTGACTTTCGTGGACTCCGTGCGAACTTCCTGCTAAAGTCAGTGGACGCCATTCCTAGGCGGCTCCAGAAGCTGGTGGAAAGAGTTGGAGCCCATATTGAATTTTAGAGAAAACCTACCATGTATGCCTACCTTTTCATATTATTTCTTCTGAAATAAATGGATAATATACGTATTTTTTTACCAATCCAAAATAGGGAGCTACTTTCCGCCCACCCTGTATATATATAATATTTTATCTAGTGAGGAAGAATCTTAAAATAAATAGAGACATATTTTTATACGTATTTATTTAACTGTAAAAACAAATAAGGAAATGTATTACATAACTCAAGAGTGTAAAAGTAAACATTGTCAGAAACTATTTACAACTCTCTCATGTTTAATATGTAATATAAAACAACATATCAATCAATATTCTAAGTTCCTACTCTATCATATGTCTGATATGCTATAACAGTGGCATTTCATATCTGACATGTGTACATTATGATTTGATTAATTTTTTGTACCTGGGGGTATATGAGGTTAAGGAACATAGCATACAATTTTCTAAGTTGATGTTTGAAATACGGTTACGGTACTCATTTTCATAAATACCATTGACGAGAAAGCTGCCTCACAGATATAGGTGGTTCCAAATTGTACCAGAACTTTGATAGCTCGATTTTTAACAGTCGAATGTCTCTCTGCTAAAGTAATCCAGAACTTTTCTACGTCATCATAGATATCAAAATTCACCCTTGCCTCATTGTCATTGCAAAGACACTTGCGACCCCATCGACCACATTGGCTCCCTGCGACCCTTTGTGATGAAGCTTGCGACCCCATTTGGGGTCGCGACCCCGGGTTTGGGAACCACTGTTCTAGAACATCCTAGAAATTACATAACGCTTATAAAATGTATTTGGCCACGAGTTAACAGTTTTTCGGCTGGAGTTATATTGTAAGTTTGAATTAGTATGAATCCTGCGATTGCTTGACCATACAACTTGAGATTGTGTAATTCAAATAAAATCTGTATGTCTACTTTTTATAAGAAATCTTTCAGGTGTAAATTGCTGCATTTGCGTGAAAGTTTTTGCGTGAAAGAGGCACACACACACACACACACACACACACACACACACACACACACACACACACACACACACACACAAAATTTTATTTATAAGATTTAGAATATTTTTTTGAATTAATTATTTACAATCATGTTTTTTTACTTATTATTATTATATTTACAATTTTTCCCTTAGCAAAATGGCTAGTTCAGAGACTCCTCCTAAAAAACAAAAGCGTCTAGTGACTTTCAACAAGGATTGGACAAAAACTTTCGATTGGATTCAGCCTGGTAGAGATCAGTTGGAAATTTTTGGGCAAATTGCGAGCCGTCCCAACGAAAAAAATGAAGCCCGCACGCCTATGGCAGCAACTATACGATTCAACAACGCATATTGATTGGTACCTGGGTCCATGAGCGACCACGTAATGACAAAACCATTGAAAATATTCGTGCAGACTTCCAGGAACCATTGAATCGTGCAGCTCCTCCAAAAGAGAGGATTTGTTCAATTGTATAGTTGCTGCTATCACACATTTCAAATGGGTCTGAAAGAAAATCTAAAATCAGTTAGTATCTTACTGGGGTGACAAGACATTGTGGACACCCTGTACTGTACATACGCTCTTAAATAAAGACCTCTTAAATAATGACCCCCCTTAAATGACTCCTCTCTTTCTCGTATGAAACAAAAATGCCCGAAATATATGAGACGTTATTATAACGATATTAGACTCCGCGAGAGTGTTTAAGTTGTAGACAGACTCTAAGAACTTTCGTACCTCCTACCTACCAAGGTGAATGATAACATAACATAACGAGAACAACATGGCGAGGAGCCGCAGAAGAGAGCAGCAGCAGCAGCAGCAGGAGGTGGTAGGTCACTCTTCTTCTTTGATGCCTCGGAAGAAAGGACCCAATCTCCTTCGCGTTCCTTTCATTTGAATATACAATAATATCGTGAAGTCTCTCATAATTTTCTACAAATATTTCTTGGGGTCGGTGAAATTTTATTCAGAACTATTCTAGAATAAAACAACAAAGAACTAATACCACACTCTCACAAAGGACGAGAAGAAAGCCATCAACAAATGAGGAAATAATTCTAATAGTGTTGAATAAAGATAATACGAAATAAGAGGAATCATAATTATTATCATGAACAAAGAGAAAAGATATATAGGATTATACACACATTAGATCGATAAATTCAAAACATCGACACGAAAAAACTAGCCTTACTTAGGTTGTTAGCTAACCTAACACATGCTAACCTAACACATGCTAACCTAACCTGCAACTTGTCGATAGAATGTCAAGTCGATGAGATGATATAATCCCGAACAGAATTCTAAAGACAAACATTAAAGTTAACACATGACACCATAGCATTTTAATAAAGCCTACTTGTATCTAGTCAGTCCACGGTTTTAGATGTGAAATTCAAATGTTTGATGGCTGCGGTATTTTCTTGAATTTATGGACTGACTGAATTTTCCTCAGTTTCACCACAAGAATATGAAATTTTGAACAAGGGCATACTCGCATGATTTACGGGTTTTTAAATAAAATTGTAAAAGTGTCATATTCATCTTAAAAAAACGTAAGCCTATTTAAATTAACTGATTCAACAAATATTAAGTTCAATAAATATTAAGATCTAAAGCCTACTAAATATTAAGAAAAGAATTGGAGCTTAGTTTTTCGCGAGTAATTTATTTCTGTCAAATAAAGAGCGCAGCAAAAGAGAAGGAAAAAGAGAAAGCATCTCGGTTTATGTAGGTCAAACTGGGAAAACTTGAGACGTCACAGTAAAAAAGCAAAAATGCGCGTGATGGACGGCAAATAATTCTAATATGCATTGTTTAACCATATGTATAGATACAGGGTGAGTCACATAAAAGAAGCCCCACGTAAATTTTAGTATAATCATAGTATTAATTGGGAGAGTTCTAAAGTTCTTGTTAAAAATAGACATAATTGAAAGGAACATTCTCGTATGTGCATTCATCTATTTTATAAATAATTATAAATAATTTCAATCACAGTTCGGGAACGTATAAAATGGATATTCTATCAAAATACATTTTCCTTGGATTAATACTAGTTAATTTTTTCCTCATCCTGCCTCACCATTTTGTTTAAGCTGTGTGTGTATATATATATATATATATATATATATATATATATTTGTCTTCTTGCCTTTTCCCTTCATTCCCTGACTATGCGTACTGTTGAATACGCGAAAGGCTTGGAATCACTTTTCATTGTTCTTTGTGGGTGTGTATTATTATATATATATATATATATTTTAGTTTAAGTAGAAGTATAAAGAATTAAACATCTTTTCACAGAGTGCCATTCCGCCCATACGTCCATTTCAGGGTACGAGAAGCACGCAGCAGCATTACCAAGCAAATAGAGGGTGAAAGTACTGACGAGGCTTTCGTACGTGGTTCATCACCAGTGAAAGCAACAACTGTTTTAGTTTAGTCGGAAGAACCATCCATATCCGTATTCAATTTATTGCAGTTTTCGTTAATTTGTATCGCAGACACTCCGAGTTATCAGTTCTGGCGCACGACTCTTCAGGAGCAAGATGCACCGCGTGTTTTTTTCCTTCCTATGGCAGCACAAATTTACCTATATCAATCACAGTCACACTCGTACTACCATATATATATATATATATAATATATATATATATATATATATATTTTCACATGACGTACTATTTACAGTTCTTTATTTATCTTTATAAGAGATTTAATTTCAACGAATGAAGCTCAGAGAAACTCTCCATAGATTCATTTAAAGGTCTAAATACTCCTTTCCATAATCAGAAGAGAAGGATGGAAGAAATGATCATCTTCCCTTTTTGGGCCCGGGAAGCTAATTTATTTTTTGCCGTCACAAAGAAAGCTTGATTATTGTTCAAGATCTTTTAAATCCTTCCTTTATTGCGAGTGCATTGAGATATAACTGGTTTCTGAACACCAATGTCACAGACCTTTTCCATATGGAAGATACGGAGGCGATGCCTTTTTATTGATTCAGTACCATTTGCGTTCAGACAGAGTTTATAAGTACTGAGATGCGTGTACATAACAGTTGTACTATATAATGATTGAGGTTGAATCCAACAAAGTTTTACTAGTTTTTACAATTTCGCCATAAACGCAATATAAAGTTAACGCTAGCTTATGAAAAAGAACATTCAGTGGGCAAGGTACATATTTCTTGAGTTATGTTAACTGAAGGCCATATTAACTCTACTTCCAAGAGAATAAGGAAATAATCCTTTCAAGAAAACAGAGCTGCGAGCGATGGAGGCAAGTTCACTACTTCAGTAGTTCTGGAAAGACTGTTTCCGTTATGATCGGTCAATGACGACCCTTTTCGTTTACATAGCAACATCCCTCGAACAGACTTGAATTGACTATCTTCATAGATTGCGTGTACCAAGTTTCGGATCGATTGGTCCAGCGACTAAAGAGATGTTTAAATTTTTTACAAAATTTAATGAATAGGAAAATTAGAACAATTATTAGATGAATCGTCATTCACATTATTGTCCACATTCATCAACTTGTGACGTTATCAGAATGTTTGAATCCGAGGTCTATCGTACGCCAGCCAGCCATGTTGAATAGAGAAATGTACGATACCAAAATTAACGGCAGGGATCTAGGACAGAGGTTTTCAACTTTTAACATGCCGAGTACTACCACAGGGTTGCCGGAATTTCGCGTACGTCCCTTGCGTTTGATCATCAAACGATTCACTACGCATGTCACACACAACGCCAACCATACAACCTTGTTATAAGAAAGTGAGGCACTTCTAGTGAGGGTTGAGGCTGTTTTTATCCGTAATTGGGTCAGCTGGGTCGTCGCGTACCCCTTAGAAAACCCATGGCGTAAGCCAGTTGACAACCCCTGATCTAGGATACGACAGAATGGAGGCAGCTATTATTTAAAGTTTACGACTTTTTTGCGCATATTATACCATTATCTTTGGTATCATATCCTAATTTAAAAAATGCACGGATAAGAGTCTTTCTTTCTCAAATCTCGCAGGCAGGTCAAAAAGAATAACGAAAGTTGTATGTATGGACGACAATCAAGTGAACGACGACTAATGTGAACGAATGTGGACGATAAAATTTAATGTAATTGGCTCTTCTATAAGCCTCCAACAGCGAAAATGAAGAATCCCAATTATTCTACAGTATTTTTCAGTAAATAGTCTGTATTTGACTTTCATTTGAACGAGCTTTCGAATAAAATGTTCAAACAAAGCCTTGAAGCTGCTTTTGTATCTAAAGACAAAATACACAAATTAAATTTCAGTTTTATCGATACACTGGTCTTCAAATCAAATGGGAATGATAAACTACTTGGAAATTTATTCCTTATTTACCTTCAAGAATTAATCCCAAACAACAACTACTACGGTATATATACATCTACACGAGTTTACAAATACACTGTTTTTCCGTGTTGTGTATGTGTATATATATATATATATATATATATATATACACACCTTTGGTTTACTTCCGCCTGAATTGTTCATTCTGACGAAGGTCAAGCTTTTCACTCCACCTCAGACCTACAGTTTAACGTGGAATCCGAACCACGCCCCACCAGCAGCCCAGCGTCTTAACCACTAGGCCGGGCTACGTCGTAGCCAATGTCGTAACACCGCTTGCCGTTGATCAGCGAAGTTAAGCGACATTGGGTCTGGGTAGTAGTTGGATAGGAGACCGTCCTCCGCGTCCAGATTATGTAGCGACCCGTGGTTCGGATCCCACGTAAAGCTGTAGGTCCCCTCCGCCATATGACCTTAGATGTTGCGAAGGAGGTTAAACAATCCCAGTCATTATTATTATTAACCACTAGGCTACACAGGATACTGGGTACCCATTTATCTACCAACCACTTTCTTTGTGTGAAAGGATGAACAGCTGGGTTTTGCTGCGTGTTGCCTGCCGTCACCGGGGCTCGATCCCGGGGCCGATGGATTCGTAGTCAGCGACACTAACCACTATACCACCGAGGCGCATATATATATATATATATATATATATATATATATTCTAAACTAAATACAGGCCTGTATATGGACTGTTTGCGAATGCGGGATACTTGTGGATTTTATTCCAGTATGTGTAGAGCAAGCCTGAGGTCGTCGAGTATAACTGATCGATACAGGTAAGTTTGTGCTGCCTTAGGGAGGAAACACAAACTTGCGGTGCAGCTTGCTCCTAAAGAATCATGCACCAGGACTGATGATAACTGGCGGTGTCTGCAATACAAACTAATGAAAATTGCAATAAATTGAATACGGAAATGAATGTTCTTTCGACTGGACTAACACACAGTAATGTTGCTTTCAATGGTGATGAACCACGTACAAAAGCCTCATCAGTAATTTGACCTCCAATTCGCTTGGCAATGCTTCTGCGAGCTGCTCGTACCCTGAAATTGGCGTATGGACGGGATGGTGCGCTACGTGAAGAGATATTCATACGTCCACTTAAATTATGAATGCATCGATGAATAATATACAGGGTGTCCCAGAAGTCTGGCCTCAGAGAAAATAAACATTATATTTTTAAAGTGAAAAACATTTCTAATGCCATTTTTAGATATTTCAGGAAAGAAAATACCTTGATGGCTCAGTATACCAAATTGATATACTGAGCCATTAGGATATACATATACATACATATATATCGCGGTCGCTCCCATTCTGTCAATGTATGATAAAATCACACGCGACTAGAGTCTTCACGACCCAAGTCATCAATCGTGAATCGCAAGACGATTTTGTGCGCGGCCGTCCTAACTATACCTGCATTGATTTTACATATAATGTCTGCTTATGAAAATGGCAAGAATTTTGTAGTAGAATTTAAAACTTCCTTCAAACAATGTTGTACTGACGTGACATTTTATCAATAAGTTTTGTGGAGGGAAGTTAGGTTAAATTAGGTTAAGTAAGGTTAAGTTTATACAGTGTCGATGGATTCCCTTCTAACGAAACGTCTATAGGTCGGTATATGTGAAAAACTACATTCAATGAAACTATTTGTTTTATTGCAACGATTACTATAAAATCGGTTCTTGCGAGTAACTTTTCATATTTGGAGTTACTCATACTATACTCACTCATACTATACATATAAATGCCTAAATCCTCAAGTAGCGCCAAACGTAAGCCACCTTTTTTACCAGTTTAGTCGGATTTTGTAAATAAGTCGGACTTTCTTGTACGACCTACTTTTCGAGGTTAGGTTACGCTAGGTTAAGTTAGGTTAACTCGGGTTGACCTAACCTAAAGCAAATCACTGGGTGTGTAAAGGCAGAGGTGGCATAAAGGACAACTTACTCGAGTTCAAGTTTCTGAATTTAAATCCTGAGGCGGGTAAAATTCGAAAAAATAATCATTGTATACTGTGTAAAAGCACTTTCTCACAGAACCCCCACCCCCACCTCTGTCCCTACCTTAACACAAACTAAAGATTAAAATTTGAAAATTGAAAATATATATAACCTCTCCTCTTCTGGATAATATTGATGTGCTGATTTCAAAATCACCTTAGATTTTGTCCATCACATCAGGTTTTCGTGCAATGCAATATGCCTATTTTGGGTGATCCATGAAGGGCGCTTATCAAAATTGATGATTATTGAGACCTGTTAATAGCTGTTTTAATTTTATCTGTGGAATACGCAAATCTGTGCATTAAATCTAAAGGTCATGTACAAGATATTAAAATCTTGGGTAGTGAAGAGCAAGATGAAAGGTTCCACCAAGATATCAAAGTGATGGAAGAACGATACCAAGGAAGATGGGATACCCATATGATGGCTGACTACTGCTGGAGCCTGCAAAGAGATTGTCTTGACATCTCTCATTCTAGGAAGTCCTATAAGAGAAAATTTATCAGCACTGAAAAGTAAGAAAACAAGAAAAAGACAATGTTAAAAAAACTGGTCCCGTGCTTGCTTTAATATGGATTCATTTTTTGCTTATTTAAACACTTTTAATCACTTTATGTGTCAATATTACCATTGTATATTAAAGTTCACTCCCTGCACAATTTTACTTTTCCATGCTGATTCTGAGTATGTAAAAACTTATTTTTTGAAAAGAAAAAAATTGGGCAAACCCTGCCAAAATGCGATATCTCCAAAATATCCATATTTGATTGCTCGAAAAACCTGACGTGATAGGCAAAAACTAAGGTGATTTTTGAAATCAGCACACCAAAGTTACCTAAAAACAGGTGTTAGAATTAAATCAGCAAAATTGGTGTGGGCAGTGTTATGTATATATTATACAGGGTGTCCCATAAGTCTGGAACCATAAGGTAAAATAAGTAATTCATATTTTTCCGTTTATGCAAGTGCCCATGATGTCTTCGAGTGGGAGGTGAATGGTGAGGTGAACCGACAGAACACCCGCTACTGGTCGCAAGACAACCCTCACTGGTTTACTGCTTCAAAGGAACAAGGTGTCGCTCGTGTGACGGTATGGTGTGGCATTTGGAAAGACCGTATCATAGGCCCCTTTTTTGATGACACTGTCACAGGAAACGCCTACTTGCGTATGCTGAACGAGGAAGCATTTCCCAGTGTCTTGAACACAGATGGGGATTTTCCAACATGGTTCCAGCAGGTGGTGCTCCTGCCCATTACGGCATCCGGGTAAGAGAAAGAGTGGCTGCACTGACAATTCCCTGGTCATTGGATAGGACGTCGAGGGCCTGTGGAGTGGCCGGCGAGGAGCCCCGATCTCACCCTGTTGGATTTTTATCTCTGGGGTCACTTGAAGGCGTTGGTCTACGCGGAGAAAATTCAGTGTTGCACATTTGCGGGAGCGCATTATCGACGCATGTAACACCATCACTCCTGATACCATTCGCCGTGTGTTTGCTGACTGGATATTCCGTTTGCATTCGTGTATCAATAATAATGGTGGACACATTGAACACGTTCTGTGAATAAAAGCCGTTTTTATCACTTTGCCCTATGGTTCCAGACTTATGGGACACCCTGTGTATATATATATATATTATATATATATCTATATATATATATAATATCAGCTCCTTTCCTGAAAGCTTTGTTCGTTTTCAAGTCTGGTAAAGCTGATTAAAAGAGATTAGTTAATAGGGTAGTCTATTCTCAAATGATTTCGTGCATTACAGTATGTTATTTTGGCACTGCATTTTTGCACGATGCCATTTTTTTATAATAATAATAATAATAATAATAATAATAATAATAACAATGAGCATTAGAAGTTAAAAAATTATTTTAATTAAATAATCTGACAAGCATGCTGTCAAAGTCGGAAATTAAAGTAGACATGATAGATACATAATTTAAACATGCGCCGATGACATTGTTTTGTGAAGACCTTCACTTGGAAGGATTCGATCAATATTTAATATATAAAATCTGAAATTTTTTTTTCTTTTCAATAACTTCTTTGGTGAAAGAAATTTTATTTTACACTTTATGAAGGTATAATAATATATATATATATATTAGTGTCCCATTAAGTCCGGTCTCATGGGAAAATTTATCTTAAATTAAATTTACAAAAGTAATACATTAGAACTAAAACAAATGTTCAAATTGATGTCTTGTGAGACTCGTGAGGAAAAGGCCTCCGCCTTTTCTTCACAAGTGTAACTCACTTCCATATTAGCCATTGCGTGTTATTCTACCTGCGACAAAGAAAAAAAGGTCCCAAAAGAAGACATCAATTTGAACAATTATTTTAGTTCTAATGTATCATATTACTTTTGTAAATTTAATTTAAGATAAGTTTTCCTATGAGACCCGACTTATGGGACACCCTGTACATAAATCTGGAGATACATTTTACTATACGCAGTAGTAAAATGTACTATCTCTGGATTGCGAAGTCGAATTTCATAATGTTTATATGTTGACTTTATACGCCGGTCGACTTTATACGCCGGTCGACTTTATACGCCGGTCGACTTTATACGCCGGTCGACTTTATACGCCGGTCGACTTTATACGCCGGTCGACTTCGTTCTTCTACCCCGTACCTATATTTGAAATGAAATTGAAAAACCATTGGGCATTGGCTGGGTACATTCGAAGGAAAAACTCCGTCTGTCTGTCTGTCTGTCTGTCTGTCTGTCTTCTCTCTCTCTCTCTCTCTCTCTCTCTCTCTCTCTCTCTCTCTCTCTCCAGTTCTGGTCGCCCACCCTCAGGAAAGATATTGAGAGGCTGGAGCGAGTGCAGGCGAGGGCCACAAAGTTAATCCCTTCCGTTAGGCATATGGGCTACAATCGACGGTTACGCGCCCTGAACTTGTTTTCGCTTGAAACTCGGAGGCTGCGCGGTCAACTGATCGAGGTTTTCAAGCTCTTACGAGGGTTCAACGATGTCGATTTTAGAAGTATGTTTAGTTTAAATGATAACCCAACTCGCAACAATGGTTGGAAGTTGGATTTGAAACGGTTTAGGACTAGTGTGTGTGGGAATTACGTTACGTATAAGATCTGTGACACATGGAACAGGTTACCTTCGGAAGTTGTGAACAGTTCCTCTGTGGATCAGTTCAAGAAAAGGTTAGACGAAATCTTGCACACTATTTGAGTGTGTAAAGACATTTAGGACCTCAGTCTGCGGAAATTTCTTTTCCTATAAAATAGTTAATATCTGGAACCAACTTCCCTCAGAGGTTGTTTCCAGTCAAAGTGTAAATGTGTTTAAAAATAGGCTAGACAAAGTACTGAATACTCTCATAGTTTAAGACTAAAACATAAGAAAACTCTGCAGGAGATCGCTTGCACGGTGTCTTTGTGAGCAAGCTAAATATAGAGCTATTTATATATTCTCCACTTTCCTGTAAAATTTCCTTAGCTACTTTTCCAGGGTCAAGGTATTTTCTTCAACCTTTTTCCGTACCTGCCTCTGGCAGGGAGGGAGCGGAGGGTGGGGAGAGAGCCTTCTACTTTTCTATCCAGTTTTCTACTACTGCTAGGATAGTTGAAAGAAAAATAAACTTTCACAAAATTTTCCCTGGCACCCGTTGCCATTGGTACCTCCTCGGTATGGGCCGCAAGGCCTTTTGAGGTACTTCTTTTCCTTGTAACTCCTTGTAACTCTCTCTCTCTCTCTCATCGATAAAAGGATCGCGTTGTGGCCAGTGTCGTAACACCGATTTCCGTCGATCAGCGAATTTAATCGACAGTGGGTCTGGGGGTTAGTTGGATGGGAGACAGTATTCTGCGTCCAGATGATGTAGGGACCCGTGGTTCGAACCCCGCATAAAGCTGTAGGAACCCTCCGTTACGTGACCTTTGCTGCCAGGAAGAAAGCTAAACACCCCCATCAAAAGAAAAAAAGTTAATTGACAAAAATTGGTAAAAACATGGAGTCTTACGACAGGACTTTTAGAACCGATTGTACATGATTATGATGTTTTGGGGTTGTTTAATGCCCTTCGTAACGGCAAAGGTCATATGATGGAGAGGACCTACAACTGTGTGATTCGAACCACGGGTCGCTATATCATCTGGACAAAGAGGATATTCACCCATCCACCATGTAGACTCAATATCGCTAAACTAAAAGCGGTATTGCTAAAAGCGGTATCCCATCAACTGTACATACCAAGGGCGGAGCTAGCTAGGGGCAGGCGGGGCAGTGTCCCGGGGCTCTGGCCTTTAGGGGGGCCCGGGTCGTTTCAACAAGTGATGAGAAGTTATTTGAGAGAGCAACAAAGCTAGTAAATAAATATAAAAATGATATTTCCTCTGGATTTCCAAGTCAATTACTCTTTTCGAATGTGCTTAAAAACAGACATTGAAAACATGACGACAATCCATGAGCTATATTCATTTTTAATTAAAGACAACAGTACTTTGTGCTCAAGTTTTCCCGAAGTTGTGACTGCCATAACATTGTTCCTCACAATTCCTGTGACAGTTTCAAGTGCAGAGAGATCGTTTTCAAAACTTAAACTAATAAAGAACTATCTTCGAAATTCTATGAATGGAAAAAGATTAAGTGGACTCTCAATTATATCAATTGAAAACAAGAAAGTTAGAAATATTAACTTGGAGGATTTAATTAATGAATTTGCTGAAAGAAAGGCAAGAAAAGACAAGTTCTGATGTTGTCGTAAGTAAACTTTTATTTTACGGTATCCTTTTAAAAGCTCAATATTTTGCATAATGTTTTACCTTCTATGCCTCCATGCGTAAAAGTAGTATCATAATTCTTAAAAATATGCTAAATAAATAATGCAAAGAAAAACAATATAAATGTATAATAAAAATTTTGTTAGGGGCCCGTGACACACTTGCTCCGTTCCTGGTATATACATATACGTTAAAGTATCCCAGGCACTTCTATTTTCCCCTATTCAATCATGGTTATAAGTATGTTAGCAGTTTAAATTATACAGTGTGATCCGAAAAAAGGTGTTCCCCCATAAGTATTATATCTTATACACGTCAGTATGGATGAAGAGATGCGATCATAATGGAAGACTTTCAAAGCAGGAAACAGAAGGGAAATGAAGATAGAAAAATGAAGTAATAGATGTTACAAGTTAACATAAGATCTACTTCACTTGTATAAGATCCACTTGTATAAGATCCACTTCAGACCAACCCAAGAAAGAGGTTAGAAAAGAGGTTACAAAAAAGTGAATGTAAAAAGAATACTGAAAACTTTCATACCAAGGTTAAACTTATGAACCTTTAAAACTTTCACTCAGGAACGCTAATAAAGGAAGAACGAATAAAGAGAGGAATGAATAAAACGAATAATTAGCCATTAACTCGTAAAATAATGAAAGAAATAATGACGTACGCATATTTACAATTAAATGGGACGTTAAACAGACTAACGCAACGCCCTTCAAATTCATTAACGAAATGGAATCAATCTGAAGGTCTCACTCACTTTTCAGGTAAGGCTAATTTACTATTTAGATTGCTGTAATGCTTTTAAATTAGATTAGAGGGTCTTCCGTTAAATTTATTTTTCATTATAGTTTCAAAGAGTATATTAAGTCTTACCGAATAAATAGAAAAAAAGATTTTCCACAAGTTGACTATTGTAAAATCTAATTCTTTTTATCTATCTATCTATATATACACTTTAGTTGCAGACAGTACAAATATAGTTAGTATTGGTATTATTTGGTATACAGTGTGATCCGAAAAAAGGTGTTCCCCCATAAGTATTATATCTTATACACGTCAGTATGGATGAAGAGATGCGATCATAATGGAAGACTTTCAAAGCAGGAAACAGAAGGGAAATGAAGATAGAAAAATGAAGTAATAGATGTTACAAGTTAACATAAGATCTACTTCACTTGTATAAGATCCACTTGTATAAGATCCACTTCAGACCAACCCAAGAAAGAGGTTAGAAAAGAGGTTACAAAAAAGTGAATGTAAAAAGAATACTGAAAACTTTCATACCAAGGTTAAACTTATGAACCTTTAAAACTTTCACTCAGGAACGCTAATAAAGGAAGAACGAATAAAGAGAGGAATGAATAAAACGAATAATTAGCCATTAACTCGTAAAATAATGAAAGAAATAATGACATACGCATATTTACAATTAAATGGGACGTTAAACAGACTAACGCAACGCCCTTCAAATTCATTAACGAAATGGAATCAATCTGAAGGTCTCACTCACTTTTCAGGTAAGGCTAATTTACTATTTAGATTGCTGTAATGCTTTTAAATTAGATTAGAGGGTCTTCCGTTAAATTTATTTTTCATTATAGTTTCAAAGAGTATATTAAGTCTTACCGAATAAATAGAAAAAAAGATTTTCCACAAGTTGACTACTGTAAAATCTAATTCTTTTTATCTATCTATCTATATATACACTTTAGTTGCAGACAGTACAAATATAGTTAGTATGGTTATTATTGGTATTTAGTGTGGTATACGTACAAGAAAGCAAGAAACTTAACTTACATTATAAAGTAGGGCAAGTTGTTCAATATGTTCTTCATTTTCATACATACACAGCTGACATCGAGAACCAATAAAACGACACACATGAGCAAATGCATCAGGTGAGATTGTAGTGTAGGTGTGAAGAATGCGTTGATGAAGTTCCTGCAAGGAAGTCGGTTTACTGGCGTAAACAATGTTCTTTAGTTCACTCCAAAAATAAAAAATAAAAGGGTGTAAAGATCTGGAGACCTTGGGAGGTATTGAACGGGTCTACGGCGCCCTATTCAATGCCCAGGCAATCTGCCGCCCAAAAACGTCCGCACCCCAAAATGTACACATACTTAAATCGTTGATAATACCGATACATACAGGGTGTATATAAAGTAACGCGAGTGAAGAGGCAAATCCGATTTGAACTGGTTTAAACTAGTTTCAAATTGTTTTTTAACTCTTACAGACATTTTCAGCACCTCTTATAAACTTTACTATGGAATATACAGTTGTTATAACTTCAACTGCAGAGCTGGGCACTTCCTCATCGCAAATTAGTGAATTTGCGTTTGCGGATTTGCGTTTGCGGAAGTGATTTTGAGTTTGCGGATTTGCAATCGTAAATCCGCAAACTCAAAATCACTTCCGCAAACGCAAATCCGCAAACGCAAATTCACTAATTTGCGATGACTTTGCCGCAAACGCAAATCCGCAAACGAAAAACATCTTCCGCAATTGCGGAATTTGTAGTTTGCGGAAGTGTTTGCGGAAGTGCCCAGCTCTGGACCGTCACTTATAAGTACGTGTAATAAAGATTACTCGTCTACGTTCAACTCGCGTTAATATAATTCAAATCCGATTTGTCTCTTCATTCGCGTTACTTTATACTAGTGATACCAAAATTTTGGCCGATACCGATACAAAAATTTTGCCGATACTTTGGCTAATACCGATAACGATACATTGGTATATCACTAATCTACATTTCCATTATCTACCCATTCAGTTACAAACTCTAAAAAGTTAAGAGATTAGACAAACAAGACCTTCCTGATCTAAATCCATGTTGGGAACTTGAAATAAGATTTAAAACTTTCCAAATGCTCTTTAATACTATTCTTCATAATTCTAGTATCTTTCCTAACAATGATGTTAAACTAATTTCCTACCGCCTTTTTACTACCCTTTTTGGTAAATGGGTACAATATTTGCTTCACAGGTATTTCTGCATAATTAATAAATGTACCAGTAACAAACAAAATAGTGCCTCAGCTAAGCTATCCTCTCTTTCTTTGAGAATTCTAACAACTATTATTGGGACCAGCAGCTTTATTTGGTTTAAATGTATTAATTACTAATCATCTTGGGGTCTTTGTTAACTTTAGCTCCTGTAGATCTGTAGATCCTTCTTTATCTGAATCTTATCAAGAATGTGAGGTTAGAAAATCTAAAGGATCAAAAGTGAATATTTTTCTAAATTGAATATTTTTATAAAGTATCGGTGGTATCGGCCACAATTTCACCAATACAGATACATCGGTACATCACTACTTTATACACACCCGATATATACCGACAATGCTGATTCTTATTTCTGTAGAAAGACGCTTTGGAATGATCTGATAGCAGGTTGCAACTGTCTCCCATCAGTCAGTTCGGTAATGAAAATGTAATGGACGTTTTTGGGAAGCAATTTCAATATTTAAGTATTAAAATTGGAGTAAAGGGTGGGCCGTAAGTTTCCATACATAGGAAAATTTAAACGTTTGTTTTTATGTTTCAGATACCCTAAGAATATGCGTTTGTAAGATCTTGTTTACTGATGAAGCAAATTTTTACGTCAATGGAGAGGTTAATCGGCAAAACATACGTTATTGGAGTAATGCTAACCCTAACTGGCTGAGTCCGACGAAGATGCAAGGTGCCGGTAAAGTGATGGTGTGGGCCGGGATATGGGGTGACAGAATTATTGGACCAATTTTTGTCAGTGGAAATCTTAATGCCGAAAGGTATCTTAACATGTTGCAAGAAGAGATTTTCCCATCCCTGCTAAACGAGGAAGGTAACTTCCCAGTTTACTTCCAGCAAGATGGAGCTCCACCTCATTATGGTCTTCACGTGCGTCGGTATTTGGATCAGCAGTTTCCGGATGCTTGGATTGGTCGGCGTGGTCCTGTGGAGTGGCCTCCCAGATCCCCAGATCTCACCCCCCTTGATTTCTATCTTTGGGGGCACTTGAAGGCCATGGTGTATCAGGAAAAGATACGAGACATAAATTATCTAAAGGAACGTATCACCAACGCCATTACAAGCATAACGTCAACTGTGCTAATGCGTGTTCATCAACAGTGGGGAACACGTATTGAAATGTGTTTTCAAAACAATGGCAACCATGTAGAGCATATTATATAAATAAAAATGGTTGTCCATAAAAAAATGTTTATTTTTCCTATGTATGGAAACTTACGGCCCACCCTGTATAATTCATTAGAGAAAAATTCTTAAAAAATACCACCTTTCATTTTTATGGATTCATTTCTTAATAATGAATAAATTCTCCAAAAGGGAAGTTTTGACTGGTGATTCTAATAAAGTGTGTGTGTGTGTGTGCACAGGCAACTGTACATAAATGTGATCAAGTGTGTGATAATTGACAGATGTAGTGTGGTAATTTTGTGATGCAATACTTTTGATACCTCGGAACATGAAAAAATTATATAATAATAATAATTTTATTGTTCTTTGTTACATATATAAATAAGGCACACAAAAGGTATAGAGAGAATGACATAATAAGTTATTATAATAGTACGACAGTTAATGCATTCCTAAGGATGTGTATAGACAATATAAAAATATTAACAGCAACAAAAACATAATAATATCAATATTGCAATTTATCAATGTTTTTATACGAGTTGATGTGCACATTAATTGCTATAGGAAGCACACATACATACATGCACATGTGAATATATATAAATATATATATATATATATATATATGCATGCACACAGACATACATACATACACACATGTCCATACATACACATTACAGTCATTACACATACATACATACATGTCCATACATACACATACATACAGACACACACACACACACACACACACATGCCGGTACATGCATGCCATAAATATGCACCCGCATACATATATGCACACACATGCCCATTATACCGGGTGTACATAAAGTCAGGATCTATTTTTGTGAAGCACTTGGAAATTATATGGAATCCAATCATAAAATGATAAAGTGGTAACATTTATTAAATAATTAAGAGTAGGATTCGACGTGACGCCCATCAGTATCCCTGCACAGCTCAAATCGTTCCGCAGCATTTCTAAACACATTCTGGAGCATTTGTGGGGTTATGTTATCTGCAGCAGTTCGTATACGTAAGTTTTCAAGACTCGTAATCTTCGTCTGATAGACGTGCGACTCGATAAAGCCCCATGCAAAGAAATCTAAAGGGGTTAAATCTGGTCATCTCGCTGGCCAAGGTCTGTTGCTTCCGCGTCCGATCCAGCGATTTGGAAAACGTCCATTTAGATAATCCTGAACAATTTTGGCATAGTGACAAGGAGCACCATCATGTTGATAGACGACGGTACTAACAATCCTATCCCCGTCGTCTATCAACATGATGGTGCTCCTTGTCACTATGCCAAAATTGTTCAGGATTATCTAAATGGACGTTTTCCAAATCGCTAGATCGGACGCGGAAGCAACAGACCTTGGCCAGCGAGACCAGATTTAACTCCTTTAGATTTCTTTGCATGGGGCTTTATCAAATTGCACGTCTATCAGACGAAGATTACGAGTCTTGAAAACTTACGTACACGTATACGAACTGCTGCAGATAACATAACCCCGCAAATGCTCCAGAATGTGTTTAGAAATGCTGCGGAACGATTTGAGCTGTGCAGGGATACTGATGAGCGTCACGTCGAATCCTACTCTTAATTATTTAATAAATGTTACCACTTTATCATTTTATGATTGAATTCCATATAATTTCCAAGTGCTTCACAAAAATAGATCCTGACTTTATGTACACCCGGTACATTCGAACAAATGGGACGGTAATGCCTTCATATATTTACATAGCAAATAACTGACATTAACAAGCAAATTTTATGTTTTATTGGCAGACTGGAGCTGTATGATAAATCTTGATAGATAATATAGAGCAGCGAAGTTATGTACATTACCTTTAAAGATATAATGTCGAGGCAAAGAGAGAAAAGTACGTGGATATTATCTTTTGTAAGCTACAAACATACGTTTAGAATTACATACAGTTTGGATTGTCAGCTAAGATTATACCTTCGTATTTATTTTTAGTGTCTGAGAAAAGATATGTTGGTCCTGATTGGGTTAGGTTACACTAGGTTGGGTTAGTTTAGGTTTTGTTACGGTAGGTAAGGCTATATTAGCGAATACCTTACTATTTAATGTCTTAACAGAAAACACCCAGTTCTCAATTGCTCCCGAAAGGTTAGTTTTTTAGGTATATATATTTTAAAAAGCCAGTGCCTCGCTTATGCGGAGATATGTGTGTGTGTGTGTGTGTGTGTGTGTGTGTAATAACTTAAAATCCAGAAGATAAATTATTAAACTTCCAGCAAATACTAATTTCCGGGTACTCCAGGTTTTTGGACCCCTGACTGCCCAAAATTTGTATGAAACAACTAGCCAACCTTGGAAGACCACCTAACCTAGTATAACCTAACCTGGATGTAGGAGTCACCCTGACTGGCCCGAAGTATGAAATGGGCGAATCACCGAAACCTGGTATCCCCGAAACTTAATAATAGCCAAATTTTTTAACCTACCTCCTACCTCAAACATGAGGGAACGATCACTTCTACGATTATCTTTTGCTAAAGTTCACAATTCTGCAATGTAAATAATAATCATAAATTACAAGTCGTAAATTATTTAGTTTAAAGTTTAATCACAAATGAAAGTTAATT
>JAJOZX010004736.1:215000-366033 GCA_023014485.1 Bathynomus jamesi
TCATCTTTTAATAAAATTCTTGATAACACGTAAAATTCTTAAACAAGATTATTTAGAATCTGTATTCTCAAAAGTTTCTTTTATTAAAGTAACGTTGTCACAAACATTCGATATGTGCACCATTAGTGATTCGCAAAACATCCAATCGATACTCCAAATGTTGCCATGTACGCTGCAGCATATCCACATCAATTCGCTCAATAGCAGCTGTGATTCTTGCTTTTAAATCATCAATGTCTGTCACCCGCGTACATTTCTAAAAAACTTGTCAAAAGGTGGTATCAGAAAAAACTTAACGAGATTCTCTGTAAAATGGGACAACACTGGAATTTCTACACTTCATGGTTGACTTTTAATAACAGCCAAAAATTGTACAGATAATTCTCGAACACCCTGTGTATATATATATATATATATATATATATATATATATATAAGGAAGGAGAGAGAGAGAGAGGAGAGAGAGGAGAGAGAGAGGGAGAGAGAGAGAGAGAGAGAGAGAGACTACACGCAAACGAATCATATTTTTTAAGAAATAGAGTTAAAGAAAAAAAGTTCCCATAAAAATAAACACACCTTAATATAAAAAACAAAATGGAGATAATATTCAGCGGAAAATGGAACTTGCCTCTCAGCTCATCATAAGCTCATTTGAGAGTTCAACTCAGCAATTGCCTGCTGGCTATTTACTCTTCTGAGTTTCTTTCCCATAAGTTGTTGGATTTAGATACGTTTGATTGAGATAGGTTAGATGAAATTAAGAACTGAACCAGTCATGTCACAGAAAATGGTTATTTGTATACACTTACATGTGTGCACACTACATGTTCGTTCAGAGAAGCTGCGCTTTACACACCTGTTACATGGAAATTAAATTGAAATCCGATAATATATATATATATATATATATATATATATATATATATATATATATATATATATATATATATATCAGTAATTGAGTTTTGCTTAGTAGTTACAAGCCGTACAGAAAACAAACCATTGTTGTAAACATAGAAACCATACAAAGAACTCTCTAATGTCTAAGACAGAGAAAACGAAATATTAGGACTACTGGTCACGACTACAATCCTTGAAACAAGGCTCTTTGAAAGGCAGGCGTAAGCGATACACAATAACAGACATATGAAAAATAATGGAGGGGTATGTGACATACCGTATGTCCCAAACTTTAGAAATAAAAAAAAAAAACAGTAGACTGAGAGAACAGGTAGATTCCGTAATAACCCAGCTGCGATGGGACAGGGAGCCATGAAAACGAAGATTGAAAATACACTCTCAGAATACGAAGCCCAAAACCTTTTAACGTGATGCCAAAAGAACTGAGGAATATCTAGCAAACCAACCTAAATACATTTAAGAACTAATTGGACAGGTTTCTGTGCAAAGTCCTTGACCAGCCATGCGTCGCTGGCTATGAGGGCATTATGAGAATATAAAGCAACTCTCTCCTCCATCAAATCCCCCAGATGAGGCGGGATCCTGAACCATAGTTCCAACGCAACTAAGGTAAACACTCTCTCTCTCTCTCTCTCTCTCTCTCTCTCTCTCTCTCTCTCTCTCTCTCTCTCTCTATATATATATTAATATATATATATATATATATATATATATATATATACTGTATGAAGTACAAAACGAGAAATATTAGCATCTAATCTTTTTTGAAAATATATATTCCTGAGTCTAAACTCTACAAAATACAAATTTTAGAATTCATATTTGAATCCATACCAAACTAAATAAAAGTCGTGTCAAAAATTTTAAAACTTTCTCATGTGTGTGTGTGTGTGTGTGTGTGTGTGTGTGTGTGTGTGTGTGTATCGGGTGTCTCAGAAAGATCTAAAATAAAATAAAACCTAATATTTCTTAAAGTGATTCAATCCTGGCGCATGATTCTTCAGGAACAAGGTGTACCATAAGTTTGTGTTTCTTCTATATCTATATATATATATATAAACTAAGTGAAAAAGAATCGCAAAACTGAGGGTTGCAGGTATCAATCAAAGCTTAAACTTAATTTCGTTTAAACAATTATTTTCACCTAATGTAAATTGTGTAGTTATACCCCAAACAATTACCAAGAAAATAGGAAGGAATTGTCTTATCCATTATCTCCATCCATTGAAGAGACGAAGTTAATAAACAGTGATCTTTCGATCCTGCTTGAATTTCATATTAGTTCAATTTGAAACATTCATGTGCAGTGGATTTCCAATTTCACTTGCGAATGATGACGCATCCCAAAATGCTGGAATAACTTAATTTAGATGAGAGAATCGTTTCTCTTATTGGCGGTAAATGTAAAACACTTAATGAAGTTAAGTGAATTTTCTCAATAACGAGAAGTTGAATTAAGGGCATAAAGACAACAACAAATGGATTTATGGAATCACGAGCTTTCGGCACAAACAAAAGGTCTTCATCAGGTGCGTATGAAGACCTTAGAAAAGGCCGAAAGCTTGCGCTTCGAGTAAATTCATTTCTTATGGAGGCTTTATTCACTGAATAAAGTTATTGATTTTTATTCGGGTGTTCCCTAGCTTTTTGTTGTTATAAAAGTAAGACCTTTATCAGCTATCGCGTTCCATAGCAATTCCATAACTTTTTGTTGGTTTTTATTTCTCATAATTGCGTATCTTTGATGTAGTGTTTTAAGCACAATGGAGACAATATGGATTCTTCAAGATAAATATAACCTATTAAGTTCCATAACTTGCATAATGCATAATATGCATAGTAATCTATATAACTTAGGTGGCTGGCGTAAGACAAAAATAATGAATTCGCTTAAAAGAATGTCTAAAAAGTATTTTTGAAAAACATTGCATGGTAGTGATGTAGGACTCGAGATCGGTCTCAAGACTTTTTTTCTGGTCTCGGTCTTGGTCTCGGCCATAGCGGTCTCGACTACATCACTGCTGAGTAACGAGTATGTTGATGTTTCTGAAGTGCAACGAACACTTATCTTGTGTAAAGTAGGTGTTAATTGCTGAAAAATGTCACAAACTATGAATTTGTGAATAAATTATGAGTAAATTTTGCAATTGTCACTTCATAACTTCTTTAGAATCTTTATTCCTGAATGTGAAATACAGAGCTTAGGAATTAGAGATTGAATACATGCAAAAATCGCATATGGTCTCGGTCCCGGCCATGGTGGTCTCGATTACATCACTATTGCATGGTATGATTTTTTCCATAAGTGAAAAATCTGTATGATATCTTTACTGCGAGTTAAAATATGTTCAGAAGTGTTTTTCAAGATTTGATCTGTATGCGCATGCGCGTTAGTCTGATTTAGACTAATTCACAGTTTGCATGAGGAGGTGCGCGGATGATTATTCTTTAAAAATGAATTTATAGTATAGTTGATTATGGCCTACATTATAAATAGCTGTCTGTTAGAAACTCTTATCAGTGTCATATAAAATACTTTAATAACAGATAAAATATAAAGCGATAATACTTATTTAGGATCACCTGAAGATCAGGGCCCCCAGCCTTCTTTAGTTAGCCTTAAACGGCTAACTAACGAAAATATCACGACTTAACCTAACCAATCGTTAGGTCAACTGTACGCCCTTGACGACTGGTTAGGTTAGGTCGTGATATTTTCGTGAGTTTGCCTTATAAGGCTAACTAAAGAAGGCTGGAGGCCCTGATCTTCAGGTGATCCAAAATTTGAGTCTGAATTAATAAGCGAACACGTTCTGAGTTCCTTTGACATGAATTTGTGCTTTTGTTAAATTTAATAATGGATGTTCCTTTGATATTTTTAAAGGTTTTCTTCATAAAATATATTTCCATTTTTATGAATATAGTTTTGACTTGCAATTTCATCTTCATGATTTGTAATTTCATAATTCAACGTTATTAAATTACTGAACCTTTTCAAAAGTAAATAATAGCAGGCAAAACATATGTAGCCTTGGAGGAGTTTCAAAGAGGACACAAAATGTGTTTAGACGTGCGTTTTAATTTTCAAAGTTATTTTTATGGGTGTATATATACAATTATACACTCGTATATATACAGGGTGTCCCAGAAGTCTGGACTCATAGGGAAAATAGACATTATATTTTTAAAGTGGAACAAACACATTTCTGATGTCAGTTTTACATATTTCAGGAAAGAAAATACCCTGATTGGCTCAGTATGGCCAGAGGGAGGCATGTCAGTTATTTCACGAACATGGCTCCCTCTGGATTTTTCCGGAAACATGCAGCAATACCAGTTCCACCTTCTCTTGTTTGGGATACTGAGCCATCAGGTTATTTTCTTTCCTGAAAGATGTAAAACTTACATTAGAAATGTTTTTGTTTCACTTTAAAAATATAATGTCTATTTTCCCTATGAGTCCAGACTTCTGGGACACCCTGTATATGGGATATCATGCATAAACAAGCACAATTTTGCATGACACAAAAATACCCCCATCAGGACTCGGATACAGCACCTCTTGATTAGAAGGCGAGGGTACTACCACCACGCTACGACAAGGTAAAAGTTAGTACAATATGGTGGATATTTCAATACCCGAAAACGTTATGTGCTCCCCCGGGTGTTGAGATATCCACCAGATTGTAGTAATTTTTACCTTGTCGTAAGGAGCTGGTAGTTTCCTTGCCCTCTACGGTTATTATTGAGTGTTTCACCAACAGTGACCTTGAAGGCGTAACCATAATTTCTTAGGGTATTTTACTGTGGTTTGTTCGAATCTGCAATCCATATCTTGCGCAAATGCTTATTAAGAAAGTTATAAATAGTAGAAAAATTATAGATTCCGTATGACGATATACCCACATTGGCCAATCAGAGCACGGCATGCATAAACGTCATGCTTACGTCATTCTTATTCTCAGCCACAGTTTATAGTTATGGCGGATTGTGACAAGTGCAGTCTGGGTGCTTCGTGCGAGGAACAAAAATTATCATTATAAATATTACTTCGCCCGCTACCTCTTCATGAGCATTCACGTACTGACCGCCTACATTACTTCCTCAAAACCATCGCGGAACTATATCCACCTCTACAATAAGGTAAGTTTAGTACGTATATATTATCATGGGGGGGTCTGGGGGGGCAAAGCCCCCGGTAAACGCAATAGGAGAACACACGGGTTAAGGTTAAGTTAGGTTAGGTTATATATATATATATATATATATATATATATATATATATATGTTCCTAGCCCGTTTGGTTTTTGTTAATATCCAAAATACATTTTTCTAATGTATTTTGGTGTGTTTGGTTCATATATGACCTTCATTTCTAGCGAAAATGAACCAAAACATAGGAAAACTTTAATGTTTCGTAACTTTGTTTCGGTTCATTTGCGCAAGATACGAAGGTCATATTTGAACAGAACACACCAAAATACATTAAAAAAATGTATTTTGGATATTAATTTGAGTGTTGGCGAAACGTTCAATAATTACCATATATTGAAGTAGATGGTATGTATCTACAGTAGTGTTTAATTAATCGCAGGAAAGGGATTTTGATTTCCCGGAAACAGAAATTTTAAATTGTATTTTTCGGGAATTCATGGACTGGAATTCCAGAAAATTGATAAAAAAGTTAAAACTATAACGATAAATTAAATTGAAGCAATGAAAAGTGTTCTTTATTGAGCAATCTTGCATAAAATTCATCAAACAAACGTTAGATCTATATACCCCCCACCCCCCCACCCAGGCCCGGATCTAGAATAATGGGGGCCCGTGGCTAATATTTTTTTGGGGGCCCCCTTGGCTACAATTTTTATTGTATAAGGATTATAAGCTTTGTTTACGAGGAAAATTAAAGGTTTTCAGAACAAACATATTACTTTACTTTATTTTAGTTTTCAGAACAAACATATTACTTTACTTTATTTATTTAGTTTTCAGAACAAACATATTACTTTACAAATATTTTACTTTATTTTACATATTATATTTTCCTGAATTAATAATTTTATACACACCTACCTACTGATTATGAGCTGGCAACCGATTGAACCGACGAGCCTTTTTTTGTGCAAATTCATTAATAATATTTCGAAAATCGACTTCTTTGGCCAGAGCATGTTCAACACGGAGAATTGCCAGTGACTGTAATCGCTTTTGCTTCATTGTTGAACGTGTGCAACATTTCAGTCGCTTTAACTTAAAAAAACTCCGTTCGCCGGTACAATTGGTCACCATCAATGACAAGTACATTCTGTATGCATTTAAGACATTGGGGAAAACTTCTCCAAATTTGGAGGCCCCCCTCAAATGCGGGGCCCGTGGCTGCAGCCCACATAGCCCACCCCTAGATCCGGGTCTGCCCCCACCCCTAATTTGAATCACTCTTTGCTGATTGAATATTTTGTTTAGTGCATGACATTGATGACTGCATACATAATAATGAGGGGTCCAGCGTCTTAAGGTACCAAAGCGCCAAAATTAAAATTCGCCAGAAATCGCCTCCAAAGTTCAGCAATATTCTGGCAATGGTATCTCTGTTATTAATTGAGCTAGAACGTTAATTTTTGGCTAAATTAGAGTTATAAGTATGCTAATGAAGATGTTGAGCTTTTGGAATAGATTTTCATATTTTATATTTTATATATATATTTTTATTTTTTTATTTTCTTATTATGCCGAACTTTGGGTGCGATTTCTGGCACAGAATGATTCCATTGATTTTTCATCACTATCACTAGCACGGTGAGACATTGCTGCACACGTTGATAATAGTTAGAAGCCGGGTGAATAGAATAATCCACGCAATATTCAGCAATATGAGCATGAACACAGGACGCCTGCTAACAGCAACGCGAGTCTTAAGGTACTGGCGGGATGTTTGTGTCGTGTCCCTCTCGGCGCGTGGAGCGAGTGGCCAATCAGAAAGCAGAGCGGCGTGGCTGCCATATTTTCATTGGCTCGGGCTCCTCCTGCTGTTCCCGCCACCAAGAGACCGAGCGTCCCACCCCTACCCCCATCACCTCCCACCAGTTGAACGGGATATTGGGGCCTTAAGACGCGCATCACATCTGGGCGGCAGAGCCCAGCTGGCGATAGAGGTGAAAAAAGTAGTTCGCTTCATAAGGTTTTCAACCATACTTCTAATGTCGTAAGGTCATTATAACCCAAACCACACAATAGAGGAAGGGTGAAAATAGTGATATCCATCAAAAACACGTTTTCGCCTGTGGTGGCGCTTAGGTACCTTAAGACGCGCGACCCCTCATATACAGTACTAGGTGAGGTGCCCGGCGTTGCCTGGGTTATTTGAATGCCCGGTTAGGTCAACTGAATGCCAGGTTAGGTCCCTTAACGATTGGTTAGGTTAAGTCGTTATATTTTCGTTAGCTTATAGCGTTCAACATCCACCCCGGCAACGCCGGGTCGTTCCGCTAACAGACAAACAGACAGGCTGACCGACTCTGTGTTGACATTCTTCATCCCATAAGAGGTTCCCGTGCCAAATTTGGTAGCTCTAGGTCAAACGGTTTGCTCTTGCATAAAGGACAGACAGACAAACAAACAGAAAGGCGAAAATATATAATAGATAAGATATCCCCCAAAAACCCCTCACCCCCTTTATGCAACATGGGGGCTAACTCCCTCCCTCACTTCCCCCACCCCTACCCTTCCCCCATTACTGCCCGGGATAAATTTCACAAAGAGACAAACAGACAGGCTAAACTACAGAAAAGAACGCAGCCGTGAAAATTTTGTGCTTCACATTGTGTCAAGATTTCTGAATCTGATCAGATATCCCCCAAAAACTTATTTGGTTACTGTCGGTTCAATTTAAAACTATAGAAAAGAACACAGTCATGAAAATCTTGAGCTTCACATTGCCGCCCGTAATACAAACAGACAGGCTGACCGACTCTGTGTTGACATTCTTCATCCCATAAGAGGTTCCCGTGCCAAATTTGGTAGCTCTAGGTCAAACGGTTGGCGCTTGCATAAAGGACAAACAAACAGACAGGCGAAAATATATAATAGAGAAGAGAAGATAGAAGATATATATGGATTATGGATTACAGAAAAAGTAAATTAAAATAATTTGAATTTAAACTTTTGATTTTGAAATAAGCGTTAAGGACGACCGGTACAAATTGGTAACGTTTCAGGATCACCTGAAGATCAGGGCCCCAGCCTTCTTTAATTAGCCTTATAAGGCTAATTAACAAAAATATTACGACCTAACCTAACCAATCGTTAGGTCAACTGTACGCCTTTGACGATTGGTTAGGTTAGGTCGTGATATTTTCGTTAGTTAGCCTTATAAAGCTAACTAAAGAAGGCGGGGAGCCCTGATCTTCAGGTGACCCGCGTTTCAAATATATGCATTCATAACTTAACCCTACAAACAATTCCGACCTTAAAGCGTTAAAAATATAAGGTTTTGTGAAACATTTGTTCGTTATTCTGTTTTTGGAGTCTTTCTACGTTTATTTTTTTTGGAACGAATTTTTTTTCGTGTTTTTTTAAGAAACACAAAGCATCCAAAGAAGCATCACTAAATCTGTTACGAATCTTTATTACAAACAAAACACACAGAGAAAAGACTCTCTCAGCCTCAACAGAAGTAAGCGAGATAGTACTAAGAGGTAAGAGCATTGTATAACAACTGAAGAGTGGTTGTCCTTTGATTCGTTCCTTCAAAAAGGGAAAATTCTTTTTTGCGAGACTTTTGCGACAATTTGTTCAGTTTCAGGGTTTTTTTTTTAAATATTTTTTTTCATTCATCGATTCCTTAACTGCCATTTCAAAGATAAGTCTATAATAAAAATTTCAGGTCTCAACGTCAAAAATAAGGGAGTAGTTTCCATTCCAAAATTCCCCAATATCTTGAAATTTTCCCCCAAATCCCCACTAACTCTAAAACTTCTTGGTCGGTCCACTTGAAACTTGATGTGTATTCATTATTCATTCGGCTGTACAGCATATTAACATTTCAGTCCAATCTAAATTCCGCGAAGTACCCCCTTTAAAACGTACTAAAACGACACCGTCAAAGACTCTCAAAAACACTTAAAAACGTTTTAAAATGTTACGAGAATGACAGTGTTTTACAGCGAAAAGATTCAACATCAAATTTATTATGCGATTTCCACCCCTCCCAATTTCCATAATTTCTAGTTTTCCCGGGATTTTTAAATTTAATTTCCATGGATCCCGGAAATTCCCGTCTCGGGTAGTAAACATTAGTCTATAGGTCTATTATTTTATTTGTTTTTTACTACATTTCTTTCATTATTATTTTTATTTATTTACAAGTATTGTTTATGCTGTGCACCGTTATTATATTTCATATTTGCTGCTTTCTGATTCAATATTCTTTTGAAAATAGTATATTTTAAATATACGAGTAATATATTTGTTGCGAAAAAGTTACTCGTACAAAAGTTACAAAAGGCTACTTACCAGAAATCACGAGAACGTTAAGGAACAAAGTCACATTAAGAAAAGTTACACGTAAGTTACGACAGACTTACTGACAAGGATATTATGGAATTGTTGTGTGGGAGTTACGCGTAACGGTAATTAGGGGGTAGACCCAATTCGTCGACGATACATCCTATGGACACGAATAAACTATGATAAATTAACTTAATTTAACTTGACCTAGACTATGCTAACTTAATCTAACCCCAAAGTGACTTAAATGTCAAGTCATAAGAACGACGTTAGCTCGCCAAGCCACCACTCGCTACAGTTTCTAAACAGGGATAAACCCACGCATCTAACTACTGAACGCACCTGAATCGAACTGCTGAAACCATCCACCTACGTTGCTTAACCCCACTGAACTAATGGGAAGTGGGTGGTGTTACGATGCGGCTAAGACGTATTTCAAACTGTATCGCAAAAGACTTTTGATATACCAATCAAAGAGGAATGTTTTCCAGAACGAGTGTATTTATTTACTTATTTACTGGGGAAGAGAGGTAGTGTAGACACCAAGCGGATCACCTGAAGATCTTCCCCCCAGGTAGAGCTCGGGGGGGGGGGGAGATCTTCAGGTGGATCGGGCTGGGGGGGAAGATCTTCAGGTGGATCGGGCTGGGGGGAATAATCTTCAGGTACGTTCACTTGGACACTCTGGGGGGAAGATCTTCAGGTGATCATTATATATTATATATATATATATATATATATATATATATATATAAGCAAAGAACCACAGGGAAAAGGAAACACGAAATCCGAGCGCTTTCGTGATATATTCACATCTTTACATCCCTGAAGATGTGAATATATCATGAAAGCGCTCGGATTTCGTGTTTCCTTTCCCTGTGGTTCTTTGCTTATTAAAAAGCTCACGTGTTGTTCTGTGATTTTATTGCATATATATATATATATATATATATATATATCCGTTTCTCCTGTCACTGTCCTCCTAAGCTGATTTTTCCATGTCTCATCTATCCTGTGAGCAGTCCAGCATGCTTTCAAACACACACTTCCCTCCCTGTTCTTCACTACACATACCTGCATCTTCCACACTACATACTCTTTTCAGAATAAAAAACCACTTGATTTTGGATCTCTTCTTCCTCTACGGGGTGGGTAGGGTGTGCGTTTTTGCGGGCGTTCGCCCTTAGCCTCTCCTTCCTCCATAAAAAAAATATGGAATGTCTGAATTCGACGAGTTATTAATATGATTGATGAAATGAAGCACCAACTTCCTTTGAGTCTCTCACTTAGGGTGGCCAGACGTCCGGCTTTAGCCGGACAGTCCACCTTTTGAGCACTCTATCCTCAGGGTGGCCATTTCCAAATTTCTAAAAAGGAGGACACTGCGTATGTGGCCGTACGTTAACATATACAGGGTGTCCGAGAATTATCTGTACAATTTTTGGCTGTTATTAAAAGTCAACCATGAAGTGTAGAAATTCCAGTGTTGTCCCATTTTACAGAGAATCTCATTAAGTTTTTTCTGATACCAAGTTTTGACAAGTTTTTTAGAAATTCCAGTGTGTCCGAACATTATCTGTACAATTTCATCTTTTAATAAAATTCTTCATAACACACGTAAAATTCTTAAACAAGATTATTTAGAATCTGTATTTTCAAAAGTTTCTTTTATTAAAGTAACGTTGTTACAAACATTCGATATGTGCACCATTAGTGATTCGCAAAACATCCAATCGATACTCCAAATGTTGCCATGTACGCTGCAGCATATCCACATCAATTCGCTCAATAGCAGCTGTGATTCTTGCCTTTAAGTCATCAATGTCTGTCACCCGCGTACATTTCTAAAAAACTTGTCAAAACGTGGTATCAGAAAAAACTTAATGAGATTCTCTGTAAAATGGGACAACACTGGAATTTCTACACTTCATGGTTGACTTTTAATAACAGCCAAAAATTGTACAGATAATTCTCGGACACCCGGTATATATATATATATATATATATATAATATATATATATATATATAATATATATATATATATAATATACAGGGTGTCCCGTACGTCCGGCATCATAGGAAAAACAAAAAAAAAAGGCAAAACAAAAGCTTTTATTTACAGAGCGTGCTCAATATGTCCACCATTGTTTTCAATACACAAATTCAGACGTGATACCCAGTCAGCAAGCACACGGTGAATGATGTCAGGAGTAATGGTGTTACATGCCCCAATAATGCGCTGCCGCAAATGTTCAACACTCCTAATTTTCTCTGCGTATACCAGCGCTTTCAAGTGGCCCCAGATATAAAAATCTAGTGGCGTGAGATCCGGGCTTCTAGCTGGCCATTCCACAGGCCCTCGACGTCCTATCCAATGACCAGGGAATTGTTGGTACAGATATTCCCTTACTTGGGTGCTGTAATGTGCGGGAGCGCCGTCTTGCTGGAACCATGTTGGGAAATTTCCTTCTTCGTTCAAGACACTGGGAAATGCTTCTTCCTTGAGCATACGTAGGTAGGTGCCTCCAGTGACATGTTCATCGAAAAAGAGGGGGCCTTTGATGCGATCCTTCCAAATGCCACACCATACCATCACCCGAGATGCACCTTGTTCTTTTGAAGAGGTATACCAATGAGGGTTGTTTTGAGACCGGTAGCGGGTGTTCTGTCGATTTACCTCACCATTTCCATAAAAAACAGCCTCGTCACTGAACAGAATGGTGGTCGGGAAATTGGCATCCCGAGCATAAATTATGGTTTGTAGAAATAGAAAAATATGAATTTCTCCTATGATGCCGGACTTATGGGACACCCTGTATATATGTTAACGTACGGCCACATACGCAGTGTCCTCCTTTTGAAATGGCCACCCTACTCTCACTAAATGTCAACTTTGACGCATAACTTAAAAGATGAAATTTTTAAAAAATTAAGTACCGTATTTCCCGGCGTATAACGCGCACTTTTTTTTTACCCCAAAATACTCCAGAAATCACCCTGCGTTAAAATTAACTCGTTAAAATTGTTCATGTGAAGTGAGGTAGGAGGTATATTTTTTCCTAAATTTTTATTTTCCTAAATTTTCTCTTCAAAATTAGGGTGCGCGTTATACGCCGGGAAATACGGTAACTAAATTCCGTCAACTTTTTAAATTTAAACTTAATTTTTTAACTTTTTAAAATTAAGTAAATAAATTTCCTTAACTTACAGGACTAATGTCATTTTCGAGGTTGTACTTAATCGATAACCCAAAATATAGACTGAGTTAGCCAAGATTAAGTTAGGTTAGATTAACCTTCATCAGGAACCATTAGGGGGGCTAGTCAAAACATTGAAAGAAATTATATTATTGCTTAAAAGTTCTTAAATATCAAATACAATGTTTTATTCATGTGATTGTTTCATTGCAGACTTTTTATAATACCATTTTGTAAGATTTTAGGCATGGAGTCCTATAAACCTCATGGTTCCAACAACGTAAGTAAATTGAAGATTCCTGACGAGGATTAACGAGTTAAGTTAGAAAATTTAATTTATTAGAATAGCGATAGAATATCTCACTGTCTTATTGACAGGTTCCTTTACCGCATGGTCGAAATAATATTGTAGAATATATATGTAGAATATATATATATAATTATATATATATATATATATATATATATATATATATATATATATATATATATATATATATATATATATATATATATATATACACACATTTCAACATTTCAAATGTTCCGTGCGATCATTCCTCATTTCACGAAGGTCAAGCTTGTCGCCCCTCCTCTCGAGTTGGCCTGGTGAAGTAGTGAGTTGGTTTCTTGTCCTCTCCACCTCACATAGCCAGGTACGCCAGGCTCATCGGGGAATGTTCTGAGCCAGGCGTCTAATCTTCTTTTGAAGATGTCCACCGCGACACCACTCGTGTTCTTAGGTCTTTGGGTAGCTAATTAAACAGTCTTGGTCCTCTCACAACAAAACTATTTTCTTTCAGCGTTAAGGATGTTCCCTGTCTCGCCTGTAGTTTGGGAACACGACACAGTCTTCCTTTTCTACTTTCCACTGTTGTTTGGGGAGATACAGGGTTCAGAGTAAGATTAGGGACTAGTTTCTCTATTATTTTCCAAATGTACATAAGGGTGTATCTCTCTCTTCTTCTTTCTAGTGAATATAGGTTTAATTCGCGTTACCTTTCCCAGTAATTTAGTTCTTTGCACCCATTGATCTTGGCTGTGAAGCTTCTCTGAATCCCTTCTAGCTGTCTAATGTCTTCTTTTTTATATGGGCATGTTAGGACCGAGCAGTATTCCAACTTGGGTATGATCAGTTTTTTTCAGTAGTGGGATCATTATATTCCTATCCCTTCGTTTAAAGGTTCTCAGTATCTGCCCACTTATTCTCTTTGCTCTGTTTACTGCTATCTTATTTTGTGTTTCAAATTTCGCATCATCAGTCATTAAAACCCCTAAATCTTTTGTTTTAGAATTTTTATGAATTTCCTGTCCATTTGGGGTATATATATATATATATATATATATATATATATATATATATAGAAACGACGTAAGTATAGAGGAGCGTTCTGCACACGAGGAAGAGAAATAACGAACAAATGAAAATTTCTCTTCCTCGTGTGCAGAACGCTCCTCTATACTTACGTCGTTTCTATACATTAATATACTGCGTGGTCATTGCAGTTAAATGTATATATATATATATATATATATATATATATATATATATATATATATATATATATATATGGTATATATATATATATAATATATATATATATATATATATATATATATATATATATATATATGGTATATATATATATATATATATATATATATATATATATATATATATATATATGTGTGTATGTGTGTAGATATGTATATATATATATATGTATATATGTTTGTGTGTATGTATGTTATTTATTTATATTTTTTTTCTCTTTCTGTAACCTATATATAGGCCGTAACCTTTTATGTATTTCAGTGTTCCTGAGGATGTCATTAGACGAAAGCGCTTGAGCACCCCTTTGTGTTTCTTTTTCCTTCGTGGTTTTATTCATCATATATATATATATATATATATACTGTATGTCTCAATTTCCTAAAATGAGCGACTAATTTTAACGATTAACCTGCTTCTAAGACCTGCCGCACACAGGATCGTCTTGCGACTCACGACTGACGACTTGGGTCGTGACGATTCAAGTTGTGTGTGATTTTACATTGACAGAATGCGATTCCCCAGAATCGCGTCGCGATCGCTGCAGTGTGTGAGGCTTCCATTCTGTCAACGTAAAATCATGCACGACTCGAGTCGTCACGACCCAAGTCTTCAGTCGTAAGTCGCAAAACGATCCTGTGTGCGGTGGGCCTAAATCTTTAACAGATTCCCTAATAGACAAATAAATGAATGTTCTTTCTTGTCAAGTTCCGTTGCGGGACTACAGTGTGTGTGTGTAGAACTTCACAAAATTATGCAAGACTTCGCTCAATTAATTTAAAGCCCTAATTAAGTCTCAAAAGACCAGAATTGAGGAAGATCGGTTGCGTTGTGTTTACTATATAAATTACTTGTGTTTTTCAGGGTTTTTTCGTACTTCTAAACAGCCATCCCTAATACAAGGACCTATACCCATTCTGGTCAACAACACACAACATCGACACTTAAAAGCTAATTTTATCTAACCTAACCTATGCTCACCTAACCTAACTTAATCTAACGCACAATAAATTGTCGATTTTTTGTCAAGTCGAACAGACGTCGATACCCCGTAATACAACATCAGCTTGTGTAGATATTTACAACACGCTGAGACTTCTAGATGCAGCAAAGGACAACAAGTCATTTCGAAATATTAACGTCGTTTGTCCAATATTTCGTGTGTACCTAATACGCCAGGAGGCCCGAGTGGTAAAAGAACCGGATTGTTAATTTGTAAACCCAAGATTCGAATCTCCGCTTGGACTTCAGATTTCAGCGATTAATGCGTTTTTGCGGGTCTTCCCTGGCGGGGAGGGGGGAGGGGGGGGGAGGTTAAGTGGTTCGGATCCCACAAAAAAGTTGGTTTCCTTTGTCATATAAATGATCTTATATGCTACGAAAGATGTCAATCACCACCAATCATTATTTTGGTGTCTGATTATTTCTTCAAAGTATAAATGAAAATCTCGTGTGACTTTTTCTGTTTTCTGTTTGCAGCCGTTCAACATAAATTTGCTTTTATCGGCAGGAAATTCTCTTTGAAAATAATCAGAGCATCAATAAATTTGATGGACAGGAACGGCTCTTCGTGGAGTCTTCAATCTCTGGCAGGAGGGCACATTTGCCAATAAATTTGGGGTTTTCTTTAGTTTGAGTTTACGGGGAAGAGGATTATTGTTTTCTTACGTACGTCCGAGTGTGTATGTGTGTTCAGGCTGGTACTGATCCCTGTTACAGTATGATGTTTGATATATATATTCCCATGTGAAGTGGAATGTTGCAGTTGTTCAAAGCTATCAATATAAAACAACGATATAATATATATATATATTCTTTGTTGCTTGTATTTGACGTCACCAGCACACAACTTACAAAATTTCGAGTGGAAAGGAGTGACTTATACGTTTACAACGTATTATACTGTATATATATATATATATATTATATATATATATATATATATATATATATATATATATATATATATATATATATATACGGAAAAAGAGAAGACCTAAAGTCCATGGAATATTATACCCAAAATGGACAGGAAATTCAGAGAAATTCCAGAGCAAAAGATTTAGGGGTTGTAATGACAGATGGTGCGAAATTTGAAACACAAAATAAGATAGCAGTAAACAGAGCAAAGAGAATAACGGGTCAGATATTGAGAACCTTTAAACGAAGGGATAGGAATGTAATGATTCCTCTACTGAAAACCCTGATAATACCCAAATTGGAATACTGCTCTGTCCTAACATCCCCATATAAAAAAGAAGACATTAGACAGCTGGAAGGGATCCAAAGAAGCTTCACAGCCAAGATCAATGGGTGCAAAGAACTAAATTACTGGGAAAGGTTACGCGAACTAGACCTATATTCACTGGAAAGGAGAAGAGAGAGATACATCATTATTTACACTTGGAAAATAATAGAGAAACTAGTCCCTAATCTTACTCTGAATCCCATAACTCCCCAAACAACGGTGGAAAGTAGAAGCGGTAGACTGTGTCGTATTTCCAAATTGAAGGCGAGACAGGGAACATCCTTAACCCTTTAAGAACGAGCCCGCAGCATATGCAGTCACTCTTGTTACCAGAACGTATAGGTTTTATTGTTATTCAAAACTAAATATTTTAGTAACTAATCACTGAAATGATACACATTTTGGGTTCCTTTCCCGACAACTAAATGACATCTATATGTAAACATGTAAAACATTTATAGAAACGAGGCATTGTAGTACAATTTATATTATTATTTCTGGTGGACCTTAAGGAACCATCCGTCGTTAAAGGGTTAACCCTGAAAGAAAATAGTTTTGTAGTGAGAGGACCAAAACTGTTTAATCAGTTGCCCAAAGACCTAAGAAACACGAAGGGAGTTGCAGTGGAAATCTTCAAAAGAAGACTAGACGCCTGGCTCTGAACAATCCCCGATGAGCCGGGCGTACCTGGCTATGTGAGGTGGAGAGCGCAAGAATCCAACTCACTACTTCACCAGGCCAACTCGAGAGGAGGGGCGACAAGCTTGACCTTCGCGAAATGAGAAATCATCGCGCCGAACCTTTGTAAGGTTGTAAGGTAAGGTGTATATATATATATATATATATATATATATATATATATATATATATATATATATATACCCCTCGTATAATAACCTGGTAAGATGTGTTTCAATTTTTGTATATTTTAGCCATTATCTTGCCTCTCTACATTTCATGTAACATTTTTAAAATTATTATCATAGGACTGCATAAGTATATTGTATAAAATCTTTTATTCATATTTGTTCACTTTTTACTTTTCATTTTTAGCACTGATGATGGAAATTGAATTTCCGAAACGTCTGACTAATAAACATGTACCACTTTCTCGTCCTCTCATTCCTTACTATATATATATATTATTTTATTTTTCCCCCAAGATATAAGAGTTATTGATTTTATGTCGTGAGAATATGAATGTTTAAAGTATTTTCATTATTCTGTTAAGTTAACAAATCACTGAAAGAGAATATAACACTGAAAATAAAGCTCGGGAAAAAAAAAAAGTATTTTTATATCCTAGTCTTTAACTCCGCCCACCACATCACAATCGTAATGACGTCATGCAGAAACGGGTCAATAGAACAGTTTCTATTGAAATATTAACCTATTTTTGCATGATGGTACTATTTATGCTTCTGACACGGTTGGTAGAGTTTAAGACTGGCTTTTGAAGCTGGCAAAATAGGTGTACGATTCCTGCGAGTTGTTAACTTACCAAAAAAAATTAAAATATTTTAAACGTTTATATACTTGGGAAATAGACTCATTAATCTCTCTCTCTCTCTCTCTCCTCTCTCTCTATATATATATATATATATATATATATGTGTGTGTGTACAGTATATGTACACAAAACATTCAATATTTTCTACGGGTAAAATTCATTCCTTGCTACTCGAAAACTCGTCTGTTTGTGACATCAGAAGTAAACAAGAAAGAGAGTCGATTGAAAAGGGATAATTAATAATAAAAAAAAAATGTCCAACCACCTTCGAGGCGTACAATTCGCAAGAACGAAAAAGATTGTGGATAAAAAGACTATCCCCATCCCCCCCCCCTCTCCCACTCCCCATCCTCGAAGCACGATGATGCATGTAATAATAATACAAGAGTTATCGCAATGGGTCGCATTAATTGGCCAGAGCACTGTGCCAGTTTCTGACATTCCTGAATGATTAATATTATCTCGTCTCTAACATGGTGGATATGACAACAATGATGCATTTAAAGTGACCATTTGACGGCGACATTGTCAGAAGGCTTGCCCAGACGACGCGGTTAAGGGTTTATATTTAAACACACACACACACACACACACACACACACACACACACAATATGAGCCGGGTAAATTTACTCGCTAAAAACTTGCACAGGGCTCAAGCCAACAAATGCGGCACATTGTTCTAACTTTTATATCATTATAATTAACAGCACCATCAAGAGTCGAACCCAGGATTTCAGTGTCTTTACTTCGCTTACAGGGAAACGGTGTTACCAATTGAGCTACGGACGATGGCGAGCGGGTGTACCCAGCTATGTGAGATGGAGAGCTAAAGAAGATAATTCTCTCGTTCACCAAGACAATTTTTGAGGTAGGGCCATGAGCCTTTCCTCCGTGTGATAAGGGATCGCTGCGCAGAACTCCTACCATGTTACTGGGTGTGTATATATATATATATACAGTATTCGATGCCTGAAAAATGTATAAATTCAATTTTCACTCGCCAAATTTCAATTCATTGCCAAAAAACAGAAAATACATTCGGAATTCCATTTTTTACTTTTTTAAAAACTTGAAATTAAATTATCAAAGATACAACATGTATCATTCAAGTAATAAAAAAAAAAATATATATATATATATATACTCGGCACGTATGAAAAACTAAAATATATTTTGACACTTTTCTCATTACGTTGGCAGGAGCTAGTCGCTGCGCCTGGATGAAGTCCCGTGAGACACAGTGACCTCCCGCTTCGTAAGAGTACCGACGATACGCACCTTCGTTCAGTAGAATTATGAAATAAAGGGAGAGACTCGTAAAAGACGAGAATATTCACCCAATTTTGTATGAAAATATACGAATTCCAACAAGGCAATTACCATCCAAACACAGTTGGAAGATCTTTTTTTTAGAAAAGAAATGCTGGAAACAATTTTGAACTACCCGTAAATCTACACTTGGGGATTCTCTCTTCCCTCCCCTTTTTTGTAAAGTACGTAGGTAAGACCGTGAATGTCTGAGGGGAAATTAAAAAAAAAAATTATATATATATATTATATATAATATATATATATAATATATAGTGCCAACCCACAAGGAAAAAGGCATTTTCCTTGTGGGTTTGCATCATTAATTCATCTCACGTGTTTAATTGTGAATTGTGAAATTCATCCCATATATATATATATTAGAGTGTCCCAATTTTTTTTGTTCCTGAAGTTTGTCATGCACACCCCCCTAATTTCTTCCACTCGTGAAAACATGCCAGCAAGATGAATTTCATTCGTGTTCTTTAATTTTAAGGGTCCCCTCAAACCATGTGTTACTATTGCTGAACGGCTACTCTCTACCTTATACTAATTGTAGCATATTTCTTTTCAGGTTATGGATACAAGAAAGCAGGAGACTGTGTGGTTGGTGGGGTGTTGCGAAATGAACCCCTGGAAACGCTGTGTCAACTCCCGACAGTGGGAGATGTTCTTCGACGTCTGTTGTTCTTCACTCGGAAGAAAAAAACGTCCACGGCGGAAGCTGCCAATGTGGTAGCTGATGAGGTTATGGCGGTGTGGGCTCGGGCATCTATTCCGACCTCCCACAAGCCCAAGTGCGTCGAGAGGATCAAGGCCCTCTCCACGGACTACGAGAAGGTTGCCAGAAACCGAAACCGTGGGGGAGAGAAGCAACTGGAGCGGGAAAAGGGATTCCAAGCCAACCTGAATACACTGTTCGAAACAGTTCATGCCAACGCCATGAAACTCATCAAAGTCCCCGAAGATCGAGACTTTCTGAATGACCAGCGAACCGTGCGGAAGATGTACATCGGAGGAGAGGACCTGGAGTTTGCTCGCAGGGCAGCGGAGCGGGAGAAACGCCGAGCAGCTGAAGAGAAGAGGAAGAAGAAAAGCCGCGAAGAGATGGACTCACTGCAAGCAAAAGGAACGGTGAAAAGTGGGTCTTCTTCTTCGGAGTCCATGGCCGAAGCATCCAATGATGATGTCCAATATTCCTCTCCTGGTCCTTCGGCTCCTCGATCCGCTCCCAAGGACGGCCAAGTGTCGGCAAAGAGGATCATCCAATATCCCAATTTTGCTGCAGCCCTGGATCGAACTGGAACCTCAGTATGCCAAGCGATGCACATTGTGGCTCCAGCACTCGCTGCCGCGGGAGTTGAGTTATCCTCGGTCACCTTGTCCAAATCAAGTCTTCACCGTTCATGGCAGAAGTCCAGGAAGAACTTGGCAGCCGGAATCAAGACCGAGTTCAATCCTGATACGCCGCTTGTCGTCCACTTTGATGGCAAACTCCTCCCTGATTCGGATGGAGGGAAATCGGATCGCATACCAGTGCTGGTCAGCGGGAAGAATCTTGAGAAGTTATTGGCGATCCCAAAAATCCCTGACAGCACGGGACAGCGGATGGCTGGAGCTGTTCTGAAGGTGCTGGACGATTGGCCGCAAGTTGAACCATGGATTGCCGGTCTCTGCTTCGACACAACAGCGGCGAATACCGGTATTCACAGCGGCGCTTGTACGATTATCCAGGACCAAATGGACCGCCGCGTTCTTTTCCTGGCTTGCAGACACCACATGATGGAATTGGTAATCACCTGTCTTTGACCTGTTCTTCAGGTCTTCTGGCCCTGAAATTGCGCTGTTCGCTCGCTTCAAATCCCAATGGGAGTTCATCGACCAGAAGCAGGCTTCTCCGTTCAACGGCGATGGCCCAAGCGACATCCTTTCGGAATGGGTGGCGTTGAAAAAAGAGCAGATTGTCCACTTCATTGAAGACCAGCTTGAAGTTGGCCACCCAAGAGACGATTACCGGGAGTTCCTGATCCTCGCTCTGGTCTTTCTCGATGGTCATGGCAAACGAGATCTCCGGTACAATCGTCCTGGAGCATACCACCGGGCCAGGTGGATGGCCAAAGGCATTTACTGTCTTAAGATGTTCATCTTCCGAAGCCAATTCCACCTGACCGCTCACGAGGTCCGGTCACTACGCAGGATAAACGTCTTTGCCGTCACCATCTACCTCCAGAGGTGGTTCGAGGCTCCATTGACGGCGGACGCGCCCGTCAATGACCTGGAGCTGTTGGAGGACCTAGAGCGGTACAAGGCGGTGGATCATGATGTAGGTACCGCCGCATTGACGAAATTCCGGGGCCACCTCTGGTACCTAAGCGAAGATTTAGCCGGACTCGCTATGTTCTCCTCCAAAACCACCGATGCAGAGAAGACGGCCATGCTCCAAAACCTGCACAAGAAGACCGAAAACCCAAACGATCTGCGTCGGCTGGAGGGAAAGTGTCTTGACCGTGAGACGGTCGGATTTGAGCACCTTGGTCACGAAAAGGACTCAAAACCTTTTTCATTGCCTGAAGCTGCCGGTTCCAAAAACCCCCAAAGATCTCGAAGGATGTGCACCATCGTTGAAGTCTGTGAACGACGCGGCAGAACGGGCGGTGAAACTGGCGGAAGATTTCAACGAGGGCCTGACAAAAAACGAGGAGGAACGGCAGCTCGTGTACCAAGTCGTCGAATACCACCGCCAGCAGTTCCCCTCAGCAGACAAAAAGATCCTCTGTCCCCCGAAATGAAATGTGCCATTAGGAAGAATTTCCATTTCCTTTAATTTAGTCATTAGAAAGAATTTACATTTCATTCTTCCATTCTAGAATGATTAATGCTGAGCATTTACGTTTGTTCATATAGGGTCGAATAAACAAGGTCAAGGAGGGGACCCTTCCCCTCCTAATAGGCCAATGAAATTTCGCCCATGTTTTCCTTTCTTCAAGTGTAATTAATTAAAGGGGTGTGCGATTTGACTCTTGCAAATTTTTATTTTCACATGTGAGGCTGGGACACCCTAATATATATATATATATATAATATATATATATATATATATATATATATATATATATATATATATATATATAGAGAGAGAGAGAGAGAGAGAGAGAGAGAGAGAGAGAGAGAACGAGAGAACGAATCATGCATTTCATTGAACTTGTTATACAAACTCTTAAAACCAAGCCATTTAAAATGCGTTGTAGAAAATCATACAAACAATGAATAATTTATTTATACCATAAACGAAAGTAATGAAATGCAAACAAGAACTTCAATCATATATATATATATATATATACACACACACACACACGAAGATTTCACTCCAAGGCAACCTTTAAAAAGGCAGAAGGGTGTAATATACAAGTATTATGTAATAAAAAAAAATTATATACTCTTTTATATATATATATATATATATATATATTATATATATATGTATATTAGGGTGTCTCAAATATACGAATGGAGGATTTAGGGTCGGGGCGACGCTTGCCCGTATTACACCTTTATAAAGGATTGTTATCACAAAATTTGACAGCTGTAGAGGATTTTAGGGGTCACTCAATTTCGCCACTTCTGTTTCACTTATATAATTTTCTTCTCTTTCGCAGGTGATGGTTACTAGAGCAGAAACCAGTTGTGGTTGCTGGACAAGGCCCCAATTGCAGCGATTGTTTGTCCACGACTTCCGTCGAAGGAGCAATACCTGCTCCTTTACTTCCACCAAGACCAAGAGGGAAGGAAGACCAAATCGGAGAGCATTCGCCTGGTGGTGGAAACCATCTGGCCCATCTGGGAGAAGGCCAACATACCAACTACCACAAGAAGTACGCAGGGAGAAGCTGGCGAAGTTGATCGATACCTACGACGCACTCAAGAAGAACAGGACAAAGCCGCAAGAGGGTTACCGGTACAAGGAGGGGATGTTCAAGTCGGATTTGGAAGACGTGTTTGACGTGGCTCACTCCTCCGCGCTATCCTCCTCCAAGGTCCCTCAGGAGGACAAGGATTTCTCACCTCGCAGAGGGAAGACAGGATGTCGTCAAGTCTTGCAGGGGTGGACCAGAAGACAGCGAAGAAGAAAGCTGTGAAGCGGAAGAGGGATCTTGCAGCCACGGCTAGGAAGAGTAAATGGGATGCTGGGGTGACACAGCTCATGGAGGTAGCGATCTTGGGTGGATGGTAGCAGCACTGAAATGAACACGGAAGACGAGGATGATGACGACGAGACGTACCAAGCGCCCAGCACCAGCAAGGCCCAGACTCAAAGAAAAGGCGAATGAATGCCTCACGGACCCGAATCTCATCGCTGCTTGGGATCGCGACAACATGTCCGTGAGACAAGCAACGTCGCCCTTTGCAGCAGCAGCTCAGAGTTTGGGTCATGACTGGATGACCTGGTAATCTCGCAGCAACTGTTCATCGAACACGGAACAAGATCCGAAAGGAGATGGGAGAAGAGTTGACCCGAAAGTTCGAAGCTTCTGGTCCTTTAGTCTTGCACTGGGATGGGAAACTGTTGGAAGATATCGCAAGGAGGAGGAGGAGGTTGACCGGATTGCTGTTGTGGTGACGGCGATGGAGTCGAGGAGCTTCTGTGTACCCGTTGTGGTGGACGGCACTGGAAAAGAACAGGCTGCAGCCGTACTCCAGGAAGTCCAGGCTTTTGGCATTTCGGAGCAAATCATTGGACTGGGATTCGACACCACAGCTGTGAACGCTGGGATGATCCAAGGTGCTTGCGTTCGCATTGAGCAGGAGTTTGGCCGTCCATGTTGTGGTTGGCTTGCCGTCACCACGTCTTGGAGATCTTACTCAAGGATGTCTTCGTGCGATGTCTGGGGCCGTCCTCTTCCCTGACATTCTCCTCTTCAAAAGATTTCAACAGCGGTGGGCCTCCATTGACAAAGGGTCATTCTTGTCCATCGGTGATGAAAGCAATCCCACAACAACTGACAACTGGGCAAATCAAGCGTCTTCCATGAAGAAATACCTGCAGCAGACGCTTTCCCACGGCACACATCCCGAGAAGACTACCGTGAACTCCTCATCCTTTCCTACCGCTTCCTTGGCGGTCAGGTCCAGGGGGATTTCATCAGCTTGGGGCCTATCACCACGCCAGATGGATGGCCAAAGCCATCTATGCCCTCAAGATTTTCATGTTCCGTCACCAACTGGACCTGACAGCCAGGGAAGGAGGAGGACTTCGGTGGCTGTGTTTGTTCATCTCCCTCGCGTACGTGAAGCAGTGGAATGAGGCAATGGTCTCGAATCGAGCCACTGAACGACCTAGAGTTCCTTCGCCGCTCGAGGCCTACCCTGACAAGGAAGTCAGCCACACGGCATCCATGGCCTTGAAAAGGCACCTGTGGTACCTCTCAGAGGATCTCGTGGGCTTGGTTTCTTTGACAACCGCATTCCAAAGGACACGAAGCTAAAGATGGTCCAACGACTTCAATCCCCCGCCACGAAGAAAGGACTCAGCGGATCGATCCGAAGAACTTCAATCCACAGCAATCCATCGAGCTCTTCATCACCCGGAGAACAAAAGAAGTCTTCTTCCGCACAATCCTTCCAGAATCTGAGTCTCCCACCTTCCTCATGAAAGATCCAGAGGATTGGATCAATGACCAGGATTGGATCACGGCGCAAAAGAGGGTGAAAGCCCTGAAGGTGATCAATGACGCCGCCGAGCGTGGTATCGCTTTGATGAAAAGATTCAATTCCACCATCACGCGTGATGAGAAGCAGAAGCAATTCGTCCTCAAGGTGGTTCAGGCTCACCAGAAGTTGATCCCCGTCAAGATGAAGGAGAGCTTGAAGAGTAAAATCAAGTAGTGTAGGACAGATTGATGATGAAAACAACCCATTTATACGTGCTTATTTCAATTAATGAAAGGTGCATTTCATTTATTTTCATTTTTGTTCAGAAATAAAGAGAATAAGAGAATGATAGAAATTTCTTTTTTTTCCTAAATAGCTACAAGAAAGTGTTAAACTTGAGTGACCTCTAAATACTGTTCGATTCCCATCATTTTTCGATTTTTAGAACCTCTATGCCTATTGAAATCGGGGCAGCATTCGCGAGCAAGAGAAAATCGAAAAAAAAAAATTTCTATGTATTAATGAGACACCCTAATATATATGCTTCCTAATTATATGTGACGGGTTATTCCGGGAGACATCATATTTAGTTAAGTCATTTGGTGCGTAGCTGGGTTGCCATAATTTACAATGTCAGTACTTATTGTTTAATAGGAAAATAACGAGGGTTGTTCTTATTCTTTATTTTATTAAATTACTCGGCACAAATTACAACAATTCTTGCAAAGTTGCAATAATAATTAACGGTATAAAATAATGTTAATGATGATGAAATACATGATAACAATTACAGAGAATTAACCTTCGTTAACCTTGGTTTTGCTTACGCCCGAATTGTTCATTTCGACGAAGGTCAAGCTTGTTGCTCCACCTTAGACCTACAGCTTAACGCGGAATCCGAACCACGACCCGCCACTGGTGGTCAGAAATTATGGTTCTCGCCCGGACTCGATCTTACGACCTCCCGATCTTAACCACGACGTACGCTACTCAGGTTGGTAACCAAACCATACCATACCATAATTTGAGTATGAAATAACGCGAGTAAACTCGTATCATAAAGAACGTAGCACTTATATTATTCTCATTTAGCAGAAACCATAAAGGTTATGGCGTACGTATGATGGTTTTGATGAAGCGGAGAAAAAGAATGGTCATATATATTTCAAAACAATGTGTTGTAACTACACACACAAATACAAAACATTATATACGTGTTATTTTGAATGCAGTAGAAATAAATTTTAAATATTCTAATTTTAAATGAATATTTTTGTTTCATTAATTAAAAAAAAATTATTTGTTTAATTGAATTTATTTCAAATTTTAATTTAAAATAAGCTTTGTTGGAATGAATCTGATGGACAACAGATTCCAAATTTAATGAATCCACGCTCACATTATATATTACTTAAGAATCCATTTTATCAATGGGGTAGGCACAACGCTTGAACCCCAAGACTGAAAACACTCGGATCAATTACACACACAAAGACACAAAGGGATCGTCACTGGGAATGAGGTACATCATCCGAACCTCAAGGATTCAGTGTTACCTTTCATGAGACAAAGTTAGTGGGTATATGGAACAAGTCTCCATTTACACACCTCACAAACTGTTTCGATTCCCTCTTTCGCGTTAACTTTTGTGTCATACTTATATCAATTCCTCGTCTATTCACACATTTAGTTAATTACATCCTTCCATCTTTTACGCGATCTTCTTCTACTTCTCACACCTTCGCACTTCACAATCCTTTCATTACTCATTCTCTTTTTTCTCTATCTTCTATTTTCTTTCCACACCTCTTCCGAAATCACTTCTGACGCGGTCCATCTGTTTTACAATAATCATGCTTTCAGGATAACATTTACTTCGCAACATCTAAAGTCATATAAAGGAGGGGACTTATAGCTTTACGTGGGATCCGAACCACGAGTCGCTAGATAATCTGGACGCCGAGGACGGTCTCCCATCCAATTATACTCTCCTGACCCAATATCGCTAAACTTCTCTGATCGACAGGAAGCAGTGTTATGACATTGGTCACGTCGTAGCCCTTACAGTGTAACGTACATAATTCCATTCAAAAAATCTGGACAAATTTTTTTAATCCAATGAGAGCATAACATTTAATTTAAGCTCTCGAGGCACTTCGATTTTATAAATACAGCACCACAAATTTTTGATCCACCGACTTTCGATGTGAAGCTAAAAAATTTCATGGCCGTTGGTTTTTTTTTCCGACAAATTTATTGATTGACCGACAGACTTTTCCTCTATTTCACAAGTGTGTGAAATTTTGTAGAAAAATGATTTCAAAAGAGAGAAGTAGATTTTGCTGTAGATTTTGATGTTATCATCAAAGTGAATGAATAAAGAAAAGGATTTTTCTCTGGTAAGGACGGTTATTGCATCACTCTAAGAGTGGTCTCTGCAAAATGTGGAAATAGAAAAGCCAGAAATGAGAAAAAGATGAATGAAAAGTGAAATATCACTTTTGTTAATACGAGAATTTATTAAAACCCCATTTTAATTATTAAAATATCACACACACACACACACACACACATAGTGCTGTTCAAAAGTTTGGAAACACAGGTGGCATATGGGTATTTACAGTATAGTAATCATTGGTCGAATATGTACATTTTGAATGAAGCAGTAGAGCATGAAACACGTACGAATGTATATTATTTCAATGGAATAATTACGTGAATGTGACTCACTTCCATATTAGCCACTGCGTGTTATTCTACCTGCAACAAAATAAAAGGTCCCAAAACAAGACATCAATTTGAATATTTGTTTTAGTTCTAATGTATTACCTTTGTAACTTTTAATTTAAAATAAATTTTCCTATGAGACCGGACTTATGGGACACCCTGTATACTGTATATATAACAAAGAGCTAAAATATTTACAGAAATGCAAAACACTACGCAAAGAGTAAGTCTTCTATCCTAAAAAGGGTCTTTTGTTTTGAAATATTATAGCGATACTTTCACATTAATAGTCATTTCTACTTCCTTCTTGGGCTAGCCTGGAGTGGATCTTAGGGTCTTTATTAGTTTGTAACCCTGTAAGATGCTATTTCGACTATAACATTAGCAAAGTTTCATGAACAAAAAGGTTATTTTTGCAATTAACGTCAGTTTTTACATGAAAGCATTTGGTGCACATTCTTTGTAAAATAGTCTGGATTTAGAGATACACAACCATATATATATATATAATTTAGTGGTGGGCCGAATATCCGCATCCGCTTCTTTTTTAACATCCGCATCCACACTTCTGACTGCGGATGTTATGTGGATATTACCTCTAATAAATTATGCAATTTACAATTAAATTAGCTTATAAAGTAGCTTATAAGGCCCAGCCATGCACATTTCATGTAAAGTATTAATTATTTATTAATGAACAAACAAATATATAAACCTCAAAATATAAATAGCTGGTAACAGAAAATTGAATGAAACTTGTTTCATTGAATTTTCTGTGGCTGAAACTCTTGAGAAAGTTATTATTTTTATCATAATGAAAACATTAATATTAATTTTAATTCTTATGCATTGCCTGCCATAATAGTAATATCACGAAATTTGAAAAATTATGTCATATATTCATAATTCTATATTATATTGATAGATTAACTAAATATCCACATCCACGGATATTGAAATTAAAAATCCGCATCCGCATTCCGCAGATGTTGAAAAACTGACATCCGGTCCATCACATATATATATATATAATCATTTTGTAGAAGGAGGGGCCAAGGGCGAACGCCCGCAAAAATGCCTTCCTCCACCTCCAGAGAAGAAGGGAGAAGGAGAAGCCGAAATCAAAGTCCAGAGTTTTCGAGATGCCTGGATATATATATATATATATATATATATATATATATATATATATATGATACACACAGACCGTGCATGGAACAAGGAACTCTTCTAGGAAAATTAAATCCACTATAGTCCGAATAAGTAATGGTAAATGACAAATACTATAGTTTTTTCTTTTTCATGATGCCAGCCCGACGTGGGCAACGGGTCACTCACAAACAGGTCCCAAAAATATAGCTTCCCTCACCAGTTATCTGCAAAGCATAGGATCCAGCTTTGAGACAGGATCTAGGGTTTAAAGCAGCCTAGCCCAGCTACATTTAGAACCTCAATACAAGCAAAAGACTCGCTGCCTTCACGTCATATTGAATACATCAAAGAAAAAGGGGTAACTATTAAATTTTTAGCCAAAAACCAAAACTTAAACCTCAACTGGCGGAATTGAGCGTCCACTTTTCAAGGCACATAACATGTCCGTTTCATGATGGGAATGAACTCAGAATAGTTCCCTGACGTTTTTTATGATACACACAGACCGTGCATGGAACCATTCTGAGTTCATTCCCATCATGAAAAGGACATGTTATGTGCCTTGAAAAGTGGACGCTCAATTCTGCCAGTTGAGGTTTAAGTTTTGGTTTTTGGCTAAAGATATAATAGTTACCCCTTTTTCTTTGATGTATTCAATCTGACGTGAAGGCAGCGAGTCTTTTTCTTATATTGAGGTTCTAAATGTAGCTGGGCTAGGCTGCTTTAAACCCTAGATCCTGTCCCAAAGCTGGATCCTATGCTTTGCAGATAACTGGTGAGGGAAGCTATATTTTTGGGACCTGTTTGTGAGTGACCCGTTGCCCACGTCGGGCTGGCATCATGAAAAAGAAAAAACTATAGTATTTGTCATTTACCATTACTTATTCGGACTATAGTGGATTTAATTTTCCTAGAAGAGTTCCTTGTTCCATGCACAGTCTGTGTGTATCATAAAAAAACCTCAGGGAACCATTCTGAGTTCATTCTCATATATATATATGCAAAATGTGGTTAATTTTGCATCATAAATGATATGCCCATAAATGCTTCGCCGAGTGCCGATACCCAGCCGCATAAAAGAGCCATTTCGAAAAGCGTATTATTTTTTATAATGAATAAATGCAAATTTAAATATATTTATCGTTCTGATGGCGTCATTCTGACATTGAAAATAGCTCTTCCTTCACTTTAAGAGGGAAGCGTTTGAGAATGAAAACATTCCTTACGAGGTTATAAATCATGAATTTACATTCGTCTAAAATTTAGCAATTCTTTGGGATAAATTTTATTAGCGCTATTATTTTGGATGTCACGCACCTCTCGCTGCTATTTCCATATCCCTATATAATAATAATGATATAAAATTGTGGGAATTTTTAAAAGGCGGCCATTCCCTGATTTTTATCGTTTTTTAAATAGGGAGGGTAACATTCGTCTTTTAAAATGCCAAATTCGATAGGATATACTTTTATTTTATTATCTTTTTAAGGGAGGAAATTCAATAGCTCAATTTATTTTTTAACGATAATTTTTTTTAATGAGGGTTCGATTCCTTTCTCGAGGTAAATTATAATATTTTTATGTCATTCAAAAACTGTTCGTCCGCCATGTCTACTTTTAAAGTAGAAAATAGACGTAAAAGTAAATGTACTTTACGTATAAAGTACTTACAAGTTACACTTATACTGGCCAAAATTATGTATCTAAATTATACATTACAAATTCGAGTCATTATTATTATTATTATTATTAATTAATTACAGGTAATACTACTTCAAGAATCAAAACATTTGATCTACTTTTAATCTACTTTCCGCTTACTAATCCAGTACCCTTCAAATACTTTATATTCAGAGTATATTTCCCCACTCTTTCTACTCTCTATCCTAAAGCAGACACAGCAGACGGTTTTCAAAAGGGATCCATTCTTTTTTTTTTTTTTAAATATGTCCAACTCAATATCATTTCTATTTTAAATAGAAAATTTTAATTAAAATCACCTTTCGTTTGGCTTGACAGGAAAATAAAAATAATTACAGTGAGTTACATCAAATGATTTTAAAGGAAAATATAAGTGTGTTTACATCTCTGAATATAATTAAAATAAATATATATTTAAAAATGGTAGTAAAAATTCCCCCTTTTCGTCCTGGCTTGTTCAGTTCCCCCTCAAAAATATTATTATTTACATTTTGAATTTCAAAGAATTGAAAGAAATCTTTTTTTTTTGCAATTAACAGAAATTAAAAAAATAAACAAGGGAAAAGGAAGCTTTGAGACTATATATATATAATATATATATATATATATATATATATATATATATATATATATATAGACAGGGTGTTCCGAAAGATATAAGGCTGTCATTTTTGATGACCTGTAAATTTGATTGTAGGCTGGCGATTCTGATGAAATTTAACAGCTGTACAGGGTGATTCACTTAAGATTTGTGTGCTGAATTTCATCTCGGAGGCTCTAAAATTATGAGAGCTGTAATTATTTACTGCTGACGAAACAACGATATACTCGTACGATGCTGTCAAAAATATCAATATCGATTTGAGGCGCTTGTATTCATAGGATACATAATTGGCCGCCGCAACAAGCTAAATCTTAGTTAGTTTATAAGCTAGGCTAGTCTAAGGCAAACCAACCTAAAATAAATAATAAAAGAACCCTAGACTAGCTCCATGAATATTAAGAGGGATTTCAAATTTTCTAAAAAAATGTAATCCCTCTTTCCTTGTTTCAAGTGAAAGTGGTTTGTCAAAAATGCCTAAAATAAGCGATGAACATCTTGCTGTTATAAAAAACTCGCGACTTGAATTCAAAGGATTTGGTGCACCAAAAATGCGAGAAAAATGATGAGTAAATTTTCAAATAATAATTTGTCAAGGAAAGGGCTTCAATGTGTCATCCGAAAAATTGATGAATTTGGTGGCCTTGACAGGAAAGAAGGAAGTGATGGACGTAGTGCTCGCACGGATGAGAACAAAGAAATTGCTGAGAATTTAATTTGCAGCCACGAGGACCAGCCCGAGAGTCACCTGTCCCCTCGAGAAAAAGAGAAAAACCGGGATTTCCAGAAGTACTCTGCTCAGAAGTGTGAAGGAAGATTTAAAGCTGAAAGTGTATAAAAGAATGAAGGTTCACGAGCTCTCCGATCCAAATAAGCAACGCTGAGTCATCTGCGTCGAAATTTTATTGGGACGATTTTCTCCTCATGTAGTTATATTTATTTGGTTCAGCGATAAATAAAAGTTTCATTGCTTCAATTTAAAGACAAGAATAATCGCGTCTATTCAAAAGTAAAAAATGTGGTTTCACCCGAGCAATTATTGCTGAGAGAGCATTCAACTTTTTCGAAAAATAAAAAATAAAAACATTATGGTCTCTGTCTATGTTTCAAAACTAGGGAAAGCCCGAATTGTGTTTGTGAAACCAGGAGCAAAGGTTGATGATATACTCGTACTTATTACAAACAAATTCTGAAACAAGACTTGCCAGCCATTAGAGATAAACCAGTAACAAATTCACCACTGAACACAATAGAGCAACAAGCTAAACTACCCACATGACATTACAATTTCTTGAATCAAATCATCCGGATTTTATTTTATTGTTTGGCATTTGTAGATTTTTTAATCGTCAGAAGTAAGAAATTTTAAGTTTCAGTACAAAAATGAATACTTACTTTTTCGTATCAAAGGTAAATTAAAATGCCATTCTTACAGTGTTTCGAATTTTTTAAATCGACAGCATACCGCAGTACTATAAACCTACCAATTTTCATCAGAATCGGCAACCTCAACCAGATTGACAACTCACCAAAAATTATTGCTTTCTTTTTATGGGCCCCCCTGTAAATATATAGTAGGACTCCAGTATATTAAACGTAATGTACAGTACTGTACACCATTACTGTAAATGCAATTTACTGTTGTAAGAGAAAAATAATAATACATTAATAGCATATGCGAATAAAATAAATTTATTAAAAAAAGTCTAAAAACAATTTTGGAAGACAATCAATACCCACGTGGCGTAATTACTGTTCTATTATTCAGAAAATCCCAAAGTTTGGACAGACCTTCCAATTTGTCCGAACTTGAGGGCATTTAATTTATTTTTAACTGAAGGAAATTCAACAAATGAAGAGATCATTCTTTTATTATAAGTTAAAGTGATTATATTGAAATGTTACCATTTTTATTGTTTTCATTCCCATGCGGGTATAACATATATATTATATATATATATATATATATATATATATATATATATAGTATATGAAGAACGATGCTTGTGTAGAAGAGCGTTCCGCACAAGATGAGGAGGGAGAACAAGCAAATGAAAAATGAGGTACCTCCCAGGAATCGAACCGGGATTATCCAATTGCCGGTCGTATATGTTAACCACTACACCAAGGACCCCGATTAGTGAGTACTCATAATTCTCCTACATTCCGCTCGTATGTAGGAGAATTACGAGTACTGACTAATCGGGGTCCTTGTGTATGGTTAACATATCCGACTAGCAATTGGATGATCCCGGGTTCGATTCCTGGGAGGTACCTCATTTTTCACTTGCTTGTTCTCCCTCCTCATCTTGTGCGAAACGCTCTTCTACACAAGCGTCGTTCTTTACATTAATTATACTGTGTGTTGTTTGCAGTTAAAATGTATATATATATATATATATATATATATAATCCATAAATCCGGTCTTATGGGAACATTTATTTTAAATTAAATTTACAAAAATAATGCATTAGAACTAAAACAAATGTTCAAATTGATGTCTTGTTTTGGGACCGTTTTTTTATTGCAGGTAGAATAATACGCAATGGCTAATATGAAAGTGAGTTACAATGGTGAGGAATTTGAACATTTGTTTTAGTTCTAACGCATTACGTTTGTAAATTTAATTTAAAATAAATTTTCCTATGAGACTGGACTTATGGGACACCCTGTACGTGTTGATAGAGTATAGCATTTCGTAATTTTGAAAGAAGGCAAAGAAGACATTTGTTGAATTGTGATCCATTAGAAAATAATTTTGTTTTTCAAAATGAAATTCGTCTCTTTAGTAAGTTAATCCTTTAATAAAAGCTTTTTAAAGCTCTTTTATACTTCTAATAGGATTAATGAACTCTGCAAAACAAACCTAAATCACACATACACAAACGTTTGGCAACCTTACAAAACCGGGACATTTCCATATTTTCAGTTGTGGATGGCGACATTTAACGTAATCTAAATAATATAATTAAGTTAACCAAACCAGACCTAACCTAACTTTCATTATATCCCCATTTTTCATGATATTTAATGATTTTCACTGAAAAAAGTCAAATTACTACGACACTGCGAATGTCACTATACACATGTTCGTGTCGGGATACGCTCTGTATATTCTGAAGATTGTGGCGGTTCCGTAAGGTACACACACACACACACACACACACACACACACACACACACACACACACCGCGACATTTTTAACTGCTGATAGTGACTTTTAACCTTATCTGAATAAGTAACTTAACCCAACCTTCATTATGTCCTTCATGTAGCAATGAGCTCGGTGTGTATCCTAAATATTGTCGTGGTTTTGTAAAGTAACTAAGGACACGCAGACACAGTTTATGTCACTTAATTCATTACTAAATAAATCAATCAATAAACAAGTGAAAATCACAAAGCGAAACAGAATCTTGGAACGCCTCACACGTTATTTTCACTGGACAATGCAGGGCACCACACATACCCACTATTCCTATTTACATTAAACACGCATACATACCCATCAAAATATAGCCCAGTAGTAAGGCTTCGAGTTTTTAATTCGAAGGTTCCTGGGTTCGAGCGTCGGTTCGGAGTTTAGAGTTTAACGATTAAAGTCCTCCGTCGGTATGCCTTGGTGGGGTACTGGTTCGGATCCCACGAAAGGCTACCGATCCGTCATGTGGCATTAGATCTTACGAAGAAACTTAACTGCCGCTATACATTATTATTATTAGTACTAGTACAGTTCCCGTCGCTTCGCTGACGGTTAGACAGGCTAAACTACAGAAAAGAACGCAGCCGTGAAAATTTTGAGCTTCACATTGTGTCAACATTCTGATCTGGTATCCCAAAACCTCCTCAACCCCCATTCATGCAACTTGGGGCTAACCCCTTCCCCCATTACCCCACCCCTCCCCATTACCCCACCCATCCCCCATTACCCCCACCCCACCCTTCCCCCATTACTGCCCGGGATAAATTTCACAAACAGACAAACAGACAGGCTAAACTACAGAAAAGAATACAGTCATGAAAATCTTGAGCTTCACATTCCCGCCCGTAATACAATTTCTGAATTATTTTCTCACAATTTTTTCTCACAATTTCTGAAAGTGTGACGGACGGACGGACAGACGGACGGACAGACGGACGGACGGGACGGACAGCTCTCTTATTATAATATAGATTATTAATAATATACAAAGCGTTGACAAAAGTAAATAGATCCCACGATGATTGCCCTCAAGAACAAATGGCAAAACTCATCAGTGGAATGCCAGAACGTGTCAGTTCTACATAATACAAAGGGGAAAACAACATGATTCTAAATATAGCGAATTCAATAAATCTATTATTATTTAATGACTTATTATCAAATAAAAAACTACGGAAAAACCGAAGGTGTCTATTTACTTTTGTCCACCCTCTGTACACTAACATGAAGGGTGTAACAAAATTCTTTACGGGTTTTGGGTTTTTTTTCTGTAGTTTTGACAAATAACATCGATTTAGCAGTTTTTGATAAGTTTAACTCGGACGATGGCCTGGAAACTCACCCGATTTAAATCAATGTGAAATAGCTTTCTGTAATATTCGAAGAGGCCAAGACCGAAATTCAAGAGAAATGTTGGTTAGAGTGCTCAAATCGGCTTTGCAAAGTATCGAGATCGACAGAGTTGTTTGGTCGACTCCTGCGTTCCTTTTAAAAATGTGTTAAATTTTTAGGTGTTGAAAACACAAGGTTGGAAACATAAGGAAATAATATTGTTTATTGTTGATGTGTGTCACGATTTGTAAACTGATCAAAGCAAAACATTTTCCTCTTAATCCTCTATAACTGATAAAGAATTTTGTTACACCCTATACCTTATACACCCTATACCCTACACACCCTATACATAAAGGGTAATTTATGAGAACTGTGAACGCGTGTGTGCAGATATGAATTTGGATTCTCGTTTCTTTTCGATAAAAATTTTGTTCACGAATTCAGAATCAAATTTTACGAATTTATAAGACTTTTGTATGGATTCCGATTCCACAAATTTCGCATTTTATTCCTCTTTTCGTTCGTGTTCGTTCTACGCAGCGATAGGATTTTTCCAGCTGTTACTTATTAGATCCTATCGAATCCAGTTTGTAGGTTTTATTTAATAACGGTAATGATTGGTTTAAAAGAAGAAACACGAACACAATTTTAGTAATTGTTCGGTTTGTAAAAAAAATGAATGCATTAAAAATTCATGATCTTTTACGTAGAATATTACCATGCTAGTGAAGCTGTTACGAGACTCAAAGGCGTACTGTTGAAGTTGTAAGTGTATTACTAAGGTAGTAAATTTTGCTTAAGCCTTTCTCCGCGGCGTACCTAAACTTTGTCTGCTCGAAATATGGAAATATGACGCATACCATACGTCATTAGAGTGTCGAATAGGTTAATGTTTCCTCTGAAATAAGAAGTAAGCGACAATTTTTTAAGAAAGAGACGTGCGTATTATCGATATACAGAGGGTTGACAAAAGTAAATAGACACCACGATGATTATTATCAAGCATAAATGGCAAAGCTTATCAATGGAATACCAGAACGTGTGTCAGCTTTAAATAATGGAAAGGAGAAAGCAACACGATCCTAAATATATTGATTCAGTAAATTTATTATTATTTATTGACTTTTATAATCAAATAAAAAACTATGGAAAAAACCGAAAGTGTCTACTCACTTTTGTCAACCCTCTGTACGCGATGTATTATAGAAATTCGAAGGGAGAAAATTCTATTCCCAGTTACATCATAATTTGATGGTGAAGGAAAAGTGGTATAGAACGTAATCGTGTCTATGGAATCAGCGATGTGTTGCATGCGCGAAATATACGAGAAGAAAACCGAAAAGAGCTCGCAAGAATATTGAAAACCACACAGAAAATGAAGCAGAATCAAAGGAGAGACAATGCGCGTCTATAAATAGGATACAAAAAATTGGGGAGGGGGAGTGTAAACCCCTTTTAACAAAGAGGAAGTAATGATGAGACAAAGAAACTGTTTCCATAAACATGGCGGAAAAAGGCGGAGCCAGGTGATGGACCTGTCCTCATTTTCTTGTCAAAGAGACTCGCAAGCGAGATTACAGAGCCATATACTGTCTTCAGAAGATCCGAATTTGGTGTCTCCATTTTGCCGAATGTAAAATAAACACAAACTCAATGACATTATTTTCTGAAGAAACAAAAACCTTCCAAGAAAAAATAATTTTATTTATTACGAAAATACAGGGTGGGCCGTAAGTTTCCATACATAGGAAAAATAAACATTTTTTTATGGACAACCATTTTTATTTATATAATATGCTCTACATGGTTGCCATTGTTTTGAAAACACATTTCAATACGTGTTCCCCACTGTTGATGAACACGCATTAGCACAGTTGACGTTATGCTTGTAATGGCGTTGGTGATACGTTCCTTTAGATGATTTATGTCTCGTATCTTTTCCTGATACACCATGGCCTTCAAGTGCCCCCAAAGATAGAAATCAAGGGGGGTGAGATCTGGGGATCTGGGAGGCCACTCCACAGGACCACGCCGACCAATCCAAGCATCCGGAAACTGCTGCTGATCCAAATACCGACGCACGTGAAGACCATAATGAGGTGGAGCTCCATCTTGCTGGAAGTAAACTGGGAAGTTACCTTCCTCGTTTAGCAGGGATGGGAAAATCTCTTCTTGCAACATGTTAAGATACCTTTCGGCATTAAGATTTCCAATGACAAAAATTGGTCCAATAATTCTGTCACCCCATATCCCGGCCCACACCATCACTTTACCGGCACCTTGCATCTTCGTCGGACTCAGCCAGTTAGGGTTAGCATTACTCCAATAACGTATGTTTTGCCGATTAACCTCTCCATTGACGTAAAAATTTGCTTCATCAGTAAACAAGATCTTACGTCAAACGCATATTCTTAGGGTATCTGAAACATAAAAACAAACGTTTAATTTTTCCTATGTATGGAAACTTACGGCCCACCCTGTATAACAATATTTGAGGGGTCCCGCGTCTTAAGGTACCTAAGCGCCAAAATTAAAATTCGCCAGAAATCGCCTCCAAAGTTTAGCAATATTCTCGCAATAGTATCTCTGTTATTAATTGAGCTAGAACGTTCATTTTTGGCTAAATTAGAGTTCTAAGTATGCTAATGAAGATGTTGATGAGTTTTTGGAATAGATTTTCATATTTTATATATTTTTTTTTATTTTTTTATTTTCTTATTATGCCGAACTTTGGGTGAACTTTTGGCTGGCGATAGAGGTGAAAAAAGTAGTTCGCTTCATAAGGCTTTCAACCTTACTTCTAGTGTCGTAAGGTCATTATAACCCAAACCACGCGATAGAGGAAGGGTGAAAATAGTGATATCCATCAAAACAAATTTTTGCCTGTGGTGGCGCTTAGGTACCTTAAGACGCGCGACCCTTCATTTGTCAAAGCAAGTTTAATAATCAGGTCCATCAATAAGCGAAACACAAAAACTACAACTTAGTGCATAACACTAATCCTCCAAAATAATACGAAGGCTAGAACTTACGGTTACTAACCGCCATTGCAAACATCAACAACATTCGCACCATAAAAAAAATCGCAACATCCTTTAACATGAAGTTGAAACCGACATTATATTTATTAAACTTTCATAAACATTTATAAAGCGTCTTAAAACGTCCTAAAAAACGCTTTGTAAACAACCAGTGTTTTGAGGGAACTCATTGCAATGACATTTATCAAGTAAACTATTTTTACCTGCAAATTCTATGATCTAAGAACAGACGAGCAAACCAAAACCAATTTTAGGATTGAAAGAACGCAAGAAATTATTTTTAAAACCAGTAATAAAAATTATTAATTAAAAGCATACGCGGGTATTCAGGATTCATTTAAAAATGAAGTTATTAAAAACTAGTCTAAGACTACATACAGACTCCAGCTTAAAAAAAAAAAAAAAAAAAAAAAAAAAATTTAGCAAAGAGACTTTCAGAAATTAAAAAATTTCATAGACGTGAAATTATATTGAAGATTCTTAAGTGAAAATAAATTTCTACAGTGTATCCAAACGAGATTAATTCAGAGATTCATCAGAAAAGCAAAAGGACGCTTCAGACATCTGAAAAATGTCTCCAAAATGAAAAATATGAACCAGACAAAGATTCTTACCCTATTAATAATCCATCAGGAGCTCTAAAAAACAAAAACTGTCACATAGCTCAGGCTTGACTAATGCGGCCCATTGCCCAGACTCTTGGATTATTATTAGTCAGTACCATCAAGATTCGAACCTCTAACCTCTGGCTACGAATAAAAATGTTGTCAAAACTTTAAAGAAAAGGTATTTATTAAACTTACAAAAATTACACTTTTATTCGAGAAATTATCCAAAAAATGATGCAAGAAAACTAATAAATTTGATTAGGACTATTACAACGAGTTAATAAACTGAAATAAAACCCAGCCTGACATCTCCAACACAGTTAAATAAAACACACACACACACACACATATATATATGATCACCTGAAGATCAGGGCCCACAGCCTTCTTTAGTTAGCTTTATAAGGCTAACTAACGAAAATATCACGACCTAACCTAACCAATCGTCAAGGGCGTACAGTTGACCTAATGATTGGTTAGGTTAGGTCGTGAATAATAACTCGTGATATTTTCGTTAGTTAGCCTTATAAGGATAACTAAAGAAGGCTGGGGGCCCTGAGCTTCAGGTGAGAAGAAAAGAAAAAAATATGTTTTTGGAATTAAACTGAAATTTGTAAAAGTGAGCTGATAATTATAAAAAGAAGATAAGTTTACTGCAAAGTTTAATTTAAAAGAAACCGCAGAAGAAAAAGAAAGAGGAATACAATCTATACCGATAAGTGGGATGGGATAAGGGGGTGGAACACCCTCCTGACAAAGAAAACAAGTGGAAAACGTAAAAAGTAATAGGGAATAAACGAAAATAAAAATAAAACGGAGATTCATTCCATAAAGGAATCGTACAAATTCAATTTGAAATAAACTAAATTTATAGGAGTCTTTTGTGGTCACCCTGTATTTTCTACAGCTTCAAATAGTTCAGCACGAGGCACGGGAGGCTTCCTATACAATAAATTATTTTATTTCTGATTGATAAAGTGAAATAATTTATTGTATAGGAAGCCTCCCGTGCCTCGTGCTGAAACATTTGAAGCTGTAGAAAATACAGGGTGACCACAAAAGACTCCTACAAATTTATCTTATTTCAAATTGAATTTGTACGATTCTTTTGGGAATAAATGAAATAAAGTATATTTCCACACTCAAAGACACACGCAAAGACGCAGCATTCAACCTAAGATGGCTGAAAATAAGATGCCAATTCGAAATACCCTTCGAGAAACTCTTACGAATCCTGACTAATCTGAGAAGGAACAAATTTCACGCAATTCGTTCTTCGAAAACAAATGCAATATGATAAAGTTTCTAAAGAGATACGAAGAAAGTACAGTGAAACAATCAGGACAAAGTACTTTTCTTCTTTCTTATGCTTTTCTTTCGCACCCCACTCACCCGCCCCGAATTTTCCCCACTAGTCTTTAAAAATTATGAACACTGCTCCGGCTTATAAAGGCAGGGAAAGGAGAGAAAACTCCGGGGGACTACGGATCCTTAACATTTACTTCAGACCCGTTTTGAAAGAGGATATAACAAGAGACAAAACTGCCCATCATTTAAAAGAAAACAACTCACATTACATAAAAATCTACCTACATTCACTCGGTACGAAGCTCACATAATATATAAATAATTCCAAACAAAAGATTTTGAACAGAGATTTTCAAGCCAATGATAACATTTACTTTAGGCTCCCAAATTACTTGCATTGTGAGTTTAGCTTCATAACTTATGACCCACTGGCATTGAATGCGAAGCCCAAAGCTTTAACGGGATGAGCCGGAAGTACTTGGCTATGTGAAGTGGAGAGTGCGAGAAACCAACTCTCTACTTCACCAGGCTAATTTGAGACAAGGGACAGCAAGCCTGACCTCCGTGAAATGAGGAACCATTGCACAGAATACCTGAAAAGTTGAAAGATATATATATATATATATATATATATATGATGAATAAAACCACGAAGGAAAGGAAACACAGAATGGTGCTCAAGCGCTTTCGTCTAATGACATCCTCAGGAACACTGAAATACATAAAGTGTTCCTGAGGATGTCATTAGACGAAAGCGCTTGAGCACCATTCTGTGTTTCCTTTCCTTCGTGGTTTTATTCATCATAAATATTTTTCACGTGTTACTTTCGTGAAATAATTCATATATATATATATATATATATATATATATATATATAATATAATATATATATATTATATTATAATATATATATATATATATATATATATATATATATATAACTGCAACAACACACAGCATAATTAATGTAAAGAACGACGCTTGTGTAGAAGAGCGTTCCGCACAAGATGAGGAGGAAGAACGAGCAAATGAAAAATGAAGTACCTCACAGGAATCGAACCCGGGATCATCCAATTGCCGGTCGGATATGTTAACCACACCAAGGACCCCGATTAGTCAGTACTCGTAATTCTCCTACGGTTAACATATCCGACCAGCAATTGGATGATCCCAGGTTCGATTCCTGGAGGTACCTCATTTTTCATTTGCTCCTTCTCACTCCTCATCTTGTGCGGAACGCTCTTCTACACAAGCGTCGTTCTTTATATATATATATATAATATATATATATATATATAATATATATATATATGATACACACAGACCGTGCATGGAACAAGGAACTCTTCTGGGATAATTAAATCCACTATAGTCCGAATAGTTCCTTGCTCCATGCATGGTCTGTGGAATCATAAAAACTCAGGGGACCATTCTGAGTTCATTCCCATATATATATATATATACATATATATATATATATATATATATATATATATATATATATATATATATATGTGTGTGTGTGTGTGTGTGTGTGTGTGTGTGTACACACTTTTTTTGGCATTGAAAAAGCGTAGTTTCTGTTTCGTGACTTTTCGGACTGATAATTCTTCTCCACTCTAACTCAGCTTAACAATACTTATACAGGTACCTATGTCTATTGCTCAACTAATGTAATATTTCCAATGTAAACTGAACACTGCATTGTCGCAGACAAACGATTAAAAAAAGTAGTCAAAAGTATCTAGCCTATACCTTTAAACGTACAGCTAATAATATAAGTACAAATGTGATACTATTAAAGATTTCAAATGAGAGTATTGTACCTAATAAAGATGGTCCTGTGCAACAATACTCCCTCAGTAAGATCTATTGAACGAGCAAATGTAAATTGTAAAATGGCGCTGAAGGAAGTAGGAGACGACAATACGCACCTTTTTTCCAGCGAGAACAAATATTTAGAAATTAAGTAACGATTTGTTTTTTCTTCCCCGAGACTTGCGTATCTTCCAAATGAACGATAATTTCTTCTTTCGCATACTTTTTCATTTATATTATATGACGTATGTAAAGTTTTTGAAAAAAAGCTCACCTGGAAACGTGAAATTGCTGAAAAAATAAACCTATTGAGTAGTAATGCTTAGGTTTGGTTTTTAAAATTTTTGTACTATTACCAAAAAGAAAAAAATACCCAAAGAAAAACAAAGTAGTAGGCTACCAATTAATAAATTTTTATGCTTTTTAAAAATTTTGTTTCTAAGCAGTAGGCACAAACAATACAGGCACAATACAGTATATTAGCGTAGATATTATTTTCCACAGGGCACAGCAAGCATAAAGTGCAAAAATTTTAAATATTGAGCCCATGGACTTCGGGTATTTGTTGCCAAATACACAGTTTGTCATGTGTTAAATCTGTCTATATATATATATAAGGGTGTCCCATAAGTCCGGTCTGATAGGAGAATTTAATTAAAAAAAATATATATATATATATATATATATATTTTTAAAGTTCGGGAAGAACCGATTCGCCTCTATTTAAAAGGGCATATCTCGGCGGAAAAACAAAGAAAAGTGAGAGGAAAGACAGAGGAAAAAGAAAGGGTAGAGGGGACAGTCGAAGTGGGAAAAAGACCAAGGATGACAAGGACTGCAGGGTCGAGCCCCATCATCCTTGGGTGCTAGGTCCGGGAGGGCGCACGTGAAACCTCCAGGAACAAGCATGTACAAACGAGCACAAAGAGCACTCAAGAGCACGAGCTTAGAACCCCCTTGCGGGATATATATATATATATATATATATATATATATATATATATATATATATATATGAATAGAAACGACGTAAATAAGGAGCGTCTCTGCACACGGGGAAGAGAGACGGGGAAGAGAGACGCTCCTTATTTACGTCGTTTCTATTCATTTATATACTGCGTGGTCACTGCAGTTAAATGCACATATTCACGATTTGCGAGGGTGCCCTCTCAGGGCATTGGTTTCTGCCCTATGTAGGAGAATTTCGATTTATGATTGATCGAGGTCCGTTGTGCAATGGTAGCGCATCCAACCGGCAATTGGAAGGCCCTGGGTTCGATTCCCGGGCGGTTCGCCTCATTTTTCATTTATTCGTTATTTCTCTTCCCCGTGTGCAGAGACGCTCCTTATTTACGTCGTTTCTATTCATTTATATACTGCGTGGTCATTGCAGTTAAATGCATATATATATATATATATATATATACACCACAGTATATATATATATATATATATATATATATATATATATATACATATATATGTATATACACAGTATATATATATACATATACACACAGTATATATATATATATATATATATATATATATATATACAGTATATATGTATATACACAGTATATATATAACATATACACACAGTATATATATATATATATAATAACGTCCTTTGTAAAAGACACGAAAATTTATTAAAAAAAAAATCCAATGACGGTAGAGAGAAGCAACCAACAAAAGGTAATTAAAACCACATTCATATGAGAAGAGAGAATATGAAGTCCAGAGGCGACAAATTCCAATTTTTTTATGACCCTCAAAATCTTTTATGCAGAAACCTAAAAGCAAAAGGGAGAATATTATACTATAAAATTATGTCAAAAACTTTGGTATTAGTAGCAATCAAACATTGCTCAGTTTTTCCAAGCGTGAAAAGAAAAAGAAAAGGCATCGTGGATAAGGAAACTTCGCAAAAACTTTTACTTTTACTGAAACTTCACAAAGAACTTTTACATTCAAAACAATAGGAACAAAGGAGATGATTTACTGGCCAAGACTAAAACTTTGACGCTGTCCTCGATGGAAAATTTATGTAGAAATTAAGTAAAAATATATTTGAATGCCGAGGTAGGAAATTGGCGCATCATCTTTTCCGTAATTGGTCAAGAAACCTTGCGAACAACGATAAAAAACACTCTTAACATTTGAGACCTCAAATTATTCATTATTGCACAAAAGGAATTATGAAATGTTCAAAATAGTGAACTAACAGAATTCAAACATCGGCTTCATAAATTCTGATCAACCGCGAATGACGGACGGGCTGTGAGGGCAGGAAAGAACAATGCAACGACTCCTTCTTTCATCAGGCTCTGTTGGAGAAGGATTTTGAACAGTGGTTCGAAAAGAAACGAAATAAACTATAAATATAAAAAGAAATCTGAAAATCTTCTCCGTGCAGTTGGCAACTCTCCTCTTCAATTCAGTTGCCAAGTGACTTAAGGTAAAAAAAAAAAAAAAAAAAAAAAAAAAAAATGGAAATTTTGGTTGAAGAATGTTATAAAAAAGAAAAAAAGAAAAAAGAAAAATAAATAAATCAGTGGTCTCGCACTGAGAAACTTCCAATTTACGAAATGACTTCTCTCAGAAAAGTCTAAGAAGTTGGAAGTGAGTTGTTAATTAATCCCTAAGTAATTGATGTTTTTTTCAAAATCTTTCCCCGAATATATGAAAAATTAGTAATAAACTTCTTTAAGTCCCTTCCATGAAGTTCAAAATATTATTATTATAGGTAACACATTTTTAAAGACTCTTGTAAAAGTTTTATGCGATAGAGGAAATTGCTCAACACGAGATTTACACGAGTACACACGAATTACTTTTTTATTTTCATGTTCTCATATCTTGTATGTTCAATATTTTTCATTTTCATTTATATTGAAAACCGTAGCAGAACTTTATAGATGTGCAATAACATCTATATATACACGAGTATATAGCAGAGCAATTTTTAAGCTTTTCCCACTGGGCGACAAAGGCAGATTGGGAAGTGGGGGGCGGGAGGATTAAGGCAGGGGTGTGCTGCCAATTTTTTAACAACCAGTTCTGATACAGATAGGGTTGTAAATCGGCGAGCGCCAATGGCACGAGTTATTAAGCTAGGGAGTCTGGGGTGAGCGGTAGCTGCCTCAGCGGGGTCCGGGGCGGAGCCCCGGAAGCCAACGCATTTTAGCTTTTCCAAACAGCATTTTGTAACATTTTGGCAGAAATTATGGTACTTTTGCATTATCCTCCCAACACTAATTTTTTTTTTATAATGGAAGGAAAATAAAGTACGTTAGGAAAACACTTGCGGCGGACTGTTTTTAACTTAACCTAACCTAATCCCAACACTAATTTTTTTTATAATGGAAGGAAAATAAAGTACCATAACCAAAACCAAACCAACATTATATAAAAAAATTAGTGTTGGGAGGATAATGCAAAAGAACCGAAATTATTTAACGTTCTTTATACTCACTAATGACATAATTATCTAAAAATAAACTAATTTTTCATCAAAAAATAAATAAATATTGAAACGACCACTGCTTGTGATACTACCTATATTTTTCTATAAAATCCTGGAAAAATGAAAAAAAATTTAGATATAAATAATTTTCTATTGGCTGTTAAATATTTGTTAAAAACAAACAAACGTTCGGTGATCCAATCAAAATTTAACAACCGGTTCGGGCGAACCGGACCGAACCGGTCCCAGCACACCCCTGGATTAAGGATACTATGGATCCGGATGTTCCCTAATCAGGCCACCATCCCGTGTGGTCTGAAATAACACTAGCATTATCTATATATAAATATTCAATGTAAATTTCATATTTATGTTTAGGATAAACAGTTCTAATTGTGGCATATGTGCATGTATTATATGTATTTATATGACTTCCAAGACAATGTTCCCAAGACAACTCCCAAGACAATTCTAGTTTTACAAATTTTGAAAATTCCTTGTCGCCCAGTACCCTAAAATTTCATTTACTGGGCGACAAATTTTCTTCACTGGGTGACATTCATGTCGCCCACTCACTAGGTTAAAAAATGCTCTGGTATATAGGGATGATGATGATGACGATGTTTATCTGTCAGTTCTATGTTCGTTTACACACGCCTAAAAGGCTTGGGTAATCTACACCAAATTTAGTATACACATGAAGGGAGAACCAAAGATGGTTTTAGTAACATAGTTTGTGTTTTGGGGCTTTTGTTGCGCAAGGCGCCATCGGACATAATAATAATAATAATAATAATAATAATAATAATAATAATAATAATAATAATAATAATAATATAATAATTATATATATATATATATATATATATATATATATATATAATTATATAATATATATATATATATATAATATATATATATATATATATATATATATATATATATATATACAGGGTGGAAAATTATTTAAGGGTTTTATACATACAAATAATTTGTTAATAATAAATAAATTCCAATGATATCACTGCAACGTATACGATACTTTTCAAAGCAACAATACAAGGCCAGAAATAACCCTAGGCTAGAACAGGAAGGCCCTAGCCTAGCCCCAGTCAGCGCCATGTCAGTAAGGATGGAATAGAATACAGTAATCAAGAAAAAGTGTATGTTGTATCGTAGGCTATTTCTTATAATAAATGTGAAGAAAATTTGCATTTATTTCAACAAAAATATAATAAACCGCCACCAAATGCAACGACTCTTCGATATTGGAAGCTCAAACTTTTGGAAACAGGAAGACTGGTAAAAGATCGTCCAAGAAGCGGAAGGCCAGTAACGCGACGGAAGACAACAACAAAGAAAATGTCCTGGTCAGTTTTCAAGTTGATCCAGCAACTTCAACGAGAAAGGTCGCAGAGGAATCGAGTATTTTCAAATTTTCAATAGAAAAAATATTGAAATCACAATTACAAACTCCTTTACTCTTAGCTCATATACAGTTTACTAATGGCGCTGGCAGGAATTGGCTTTATCAACACGATGGAGAGTAGAGGTGGAAAGAGTACCAAAACGAGTACCAGTACGATTAAGAGTACCGCATTTTTTGAGTGGTCGAGTACGTTTTTTTAGTGTTCGAGTATGAGTACGCATGTAAGAGTGTGGTTTTAAACTTTAACTGGTGCTTGGCTACAACTTGTAGCCAAGCACTTTAACCAAACACTTTAACTGATGCTTGGCTACAAGTTGTAGCCGAGCACCAGTTAAAGTTTGAAACCACACTCTTACACTCGTACTCGAACACTAAAAAACCGTACTCGACCACCCAAAAAAACGGTACTCTTAATCGTATTAGTACTTATTTTGGTACTCTTTCCACCTCCAATGGAGAGCCACCACACTACTCTGCAACTGCCCGTGAGATTCTGGATACGAACATTGAAAGAAGATGGCTTGAGCGGCGAGGTCCCGTCGAGTGCCAGCCAGATCATCTGATTTAACCTCATGTGATTTCTGGCTTTGGGCTTATTTGCGTGACAAACTGTACACTCCTGGTTTCACCTATCCAAATGTGAATGCCCTTGGCCGCAGAATAGATGAACAACTGTAAAGGATCCCACTCATTGTCATTGTTCAGAAGAACAATGAAGAGTTTCACAGAGAGAATCCACAAATGTATTCAAAGCGGATGGAGAACTCTTTGAAGATTAAATTACAATTTAACAAAATATTTGTATGAATAAAATCCTTATAGACTTTTTGTTTGATTTTTTCATCATTTGAACACTTACCCGTGTAGTATTGTTAACTAAATAGTTGTATGTATAAAATCCTTAAAAAACTTTTCTCCCACCATATATATATATATATATATATCGTAAAGAACGACGCTTGAAAAGGAGAATATTCCGCGCAAGATGAGGAGAGAGAACGAAACAAATGAAAAAATGAGGTAACCACCCGGGAATCGAACCCGGGACCTTCCGATTGCCGGTAATCGGAAGATCCCGGGTTCGATTCCCGGGTGGTTACCTCATTTTTTTCATATGTTTCGTTTTCTCTCTCCTCATCTTGCGCGGAATATTCTCCTATACAAGCGTCGTTCTTTACGTTAATTATACTGCGTGTTTGCAGTTAAAATGTATATAATGTACGGCATGCGAGGGTGCCCCCTTGGGGCATTGGTTTCTGCGCGTATGTAGGAGAATTACGGCATTTGTTCGAGTGAGGCCCATGGTGTAATGGTTATCATATCTGACCGGCAATCGGAAGATCCCGGGTTCGATTCCCGGGTGGTTACCTCATTTTTTCATTTTCGTTTTCTCTCCTCATCTTGCGCGGAATATTCTCCTATACAAGCGTCGTTCTTTACGTTAATTATACTGCGTGTTTGCAGTTAAAAAATATATATATATATATATATATATACACACACAGGGCCATTCAAAAAAGACGCAACAGTTTAAATTGCTTATATTTCGTAATATTGTTAACATACAGGAGTGATTTTTGTATTAGTTTACAGCGTACAATTGGGAGTTTTTATTTAATGAAAGACATGTTCAATGTGTGAACCACCGGCATCCAAAACCATTTGCAGCCGACGTTGAAAGTTGGCAAGTACTGTGTGTAGAACGTCATGAGTGATTGTGCTGACAACAGATGAAATTTCCTCTTGCAGCTCACTAATTGTGAGAGGATTGTTTCTGTAAACATTATCTTTCAGATATCCCCATAAAAAATAATCACATGGGTTGAGATCCGGAGAATATGGTGGCCAAGACCATCCACAGGCAAAACGTTCAGGGAAGCGATTCGAGATGACGCGATCGTCAAAATATTCATTTAAAGCTATAAGAGTCGTTCGCCTAGCGCCTTAGGCTACTAGGCCTAAGCGGTAACAAAACTCCCAGGTGTACGCTGTAAACTAATACAAAAATCATTCCCGTACGTTAACAATATTACGAAATATAAGCAATTTAAACTGTTGCGTCTTTTTTGAATGACCCTGTATATGAAATGAAAAAAAGTACATGATTCAAAATAGTCTCGTAAACTGATTCCCTAATTGGAAACAACATTACGCGAAAGATACTTGGAATCAGTTATCCCGTTTCCCTGCGTACATTATAATAATAATTCGTATAAATACAGAGTAAACACAAAAAGTTGCATTGAAGTTTACATATGAAAAAAATTCTCTGTTGCCCGAAACCAAAACTAAAGGTTTTGGAACATATTTTTGGCTTAAATTTTTTGAGTAAATTTCTTCTTTTATTTACGAACAAAATTAATTTTGTTCTTAATAATTTGTTGCATTAAATAAATATTCAGTTGATTGAGCAAAATATGCGTATCGGGTTAAGTTCGGTGTCAGAGGTCCCAGGGTTCGAATCCTGGTGTCGAGTATTTTCCATAGAAAAAAGGGACCTATTCGCATCGGATCGAAAAGACCATAATATGAACACTCTAAAATATTAACCTAACCTAACCTAACCTAACCTAACCTAACTTAACTCATAATATACTGTACTTGTCTTATTAATACACTGTCAAATCGATCAGATGTCGAAATACCGACAAAAAGTACGAGTGTCCTCTACTTTTCTATATATATATATATATATATATATATATATAGAGAGAGAGAGAGAGGAGAGAGAGAGAGAGACTGGAATGCGAGTGTACAAGTATATATAAAACAATTATCAAGAAAGAGCTTGTTGAAATGTAATTCCTCATATTTAATTTACAGGGTATCCCGTAATTTGTTGTAGAATTAAAAGTAGTGATGAAATGAAATCTCCCGCTGACTTATTTGTCACACACTATTCTAAAAATGTTCTTCAGCGCTAACATTTTTTTCTTGTGTATTATTATTGGTTATACTAAATTGGAATACACTGGTCCTAAGGTCGGTGAATGGTCCATTGTACCTCGACTTTTTCAATCGAGTGTACAGTTTCGGAAAAAAGTTCGTCTAAAAAATTGGTAAAAAGCATGAAATTCCGTTTGTCCTCGGATATTTTATTCCATTTGGCGACAGTTAGAAATTAAAAAAAAATTCGAATCATTAATGATTAGTAACTTCTTATGATTTTTAGAAATTTTATGTTTTTAGGCAAAAAAATTTTTCCGAAGACGTAACAGGTATTATTTTTAAAATTTATTCATTGTATTCTAACCCTCTTTTACTGTATTCTGACACGTGATCAACTTGATTAAATGGTGGTTCAAACACGCTAAAAATTGCGTTCATTTTTGTGGAAATGTTCGCAAGGAATCAGTTCGTTACGTTACTGTCTGAGTTTCGTTTTAATTTAAGCCGATTAATTTTGCTTATAGCGTTGTTGTCTATTTCATAAAGACTTTACGTCGGGAGGGTTTAAATCTTTTTCAAGTCTCATTTGGATTTCACTCTTGGGATTCTCTTAGCAAACATCAGCAAGTTGAAGGAAAATGGCACAATAACTTTTTTTTCCTGTTTTCAATGGCGTTGTTAACTTTTTTGTATATATTTTTTTTTAAATTTGGAAAATTGAATAAAGTTAATCTCGTGAATAGTCGGGGTGGGGAGGGGCGGAGAGGGGCGGGGAGGGGCGGGTTAAGGTGGTGGAAACTAAAGTATAAGAAAATACAAAGAAAACAAAAATAACTTGGATGGAACAACGAGATCAATTCAGAACAAAGCGAGAATGATTAATTCAGCTATTTAACTTTGCTACCATAGAAAAATAAGGATGGTGGGTGCAGTCATTGTATTCGTTATAACCATCCGGACTGGTTGACAAGAAGCCACCTTAGTATTGTGGTTGCTTTAATTAAGTATTTTCTTTATTCTCTCCATTCTGGTATCAATTTCGTCCCTCGTCTCTCTATGAACGCTATCTAACATATAAAATTATATCTCTCGACTATCTTAAAAATAAAGGGGAATAAAACCGAATTATATATATATATATATATACACACACTGTGTATATATATATATATATATATACACAATTGGAACTATTCTTGGGCTTTTATACTATATTTAATCATGTTATCCGTTTGCATACGCTGTGACGTATATAATTTTGTACAGCTTTATCGAAAGCCTTCCTGAAATCGAGGTATTGATACAGGGTGATCGTAAAGTCACGCAACCCAAAGATGATTGTATAATTATGTTTTCAGGCTGTACGATCATCCAAAATAACGTCGAGAAACTGTAGCACAAAAGGTGACCAACAACATATCTCTGGACCTACTGTATATCCATTTCGTCGATAAGGCCAAAACGGCGACACACTAAAACACTAACAAACTAACTAACTAACTAACTTAACTTAACTTAACCTAACCTAGCGTAATCTAATCTAGCTTAACCTTAATGTAACCTAATAATAAAATGTTGAAGTCGATTAGATGTCGTAAGGCCGCATATATCTCTGTTCTGAGCACGCTGAACTCGCGAGATTAAATCTGTTTGCTTTACTAGCTAAAGATGGGGCCCTTGGGGCCCATTTAGCTAGACCTGCGGTGCTGGGGCCTTCGGCCCCATCTAATTCCGGACAACTATTTATATAAACAGGAAAAAGAAAATGGAAAAAAATTGTTTCTAATAATTGTATTTCCTTATTCTAACATAAACATAAACTGTAACATACATCTAATATCATTCTAACATAAACATAAACTCTAACATACGTCTAACATCAACACCTCATTCTAATAATCATCACCAGTTTAAATAGTCTGTGGACGCTTCTAAAAAATTCCATCCACGTTTGTGAAATTGAGAAAAGCCATTCAGGTCAATAAAACTATAGAAAAGAACACAGCCATGAAAATCTTAAGCTTCACATCCGAACCCATTGTGTCAAGATTTGTGAAGCTCCATTTAAAATCTAAGTTCCTCGTGAACTTAAAGTAAATATTAAGCTTTCGCTGCCTTAATAATTTCTTTTCAAAATCTTCGGTATGAAATTATTTACCTTGACTTTTTCGGTATGAAATTATTTAATGCGCCTTTTCACAGATAGATATATAGATAGACAGAATCAGCTCCATTACAGTTAAGATAAACGCTCAAATAATTTAGTTCGTCGAATAATTTTGTTACAAATTTAACGAACTGAGTACAACAATATATTCTCATCTCTTCAACACGATAAGAGTACACTAAAATTCTATTCTCGTATCTGCAATGTTATTTGTCAAGTTGTTGTTGTTGTTCGTGTTGTTTGATGAGATTGTTTAACTTCCTTCGTAAGATAGATATGATAGAGGGAACCTACGGCTTTACGTAAGATCCGAAACACGGGTCGCTATATCATCTGAATGCGAAGGACGGCAATCTATCTACCTAACTACTGAACTTTGCTGTCCTAACGAGAAGCAGTATTACGAAGTGGCCAAGACGTAATTTTGTCGTGTGATGAATTAATTCCTTATGGAAATATTTTCCTTCTTCGGAATATAATTGTAGAAATGTACGAACTGAAGCTCGCGTTCGCAATCACTTTCCTTTCCTAAATACATTTTTGGCTTCTTATTTTGTTTGCATATAATCTAGCTTCTCCTTATTTCAAACAATTTCCCACTTCATTGAGGAGATTTTGCCTTTAGGATATCGCCTAGCTGGCGCCATCCAAGTAGCAAATTGTGTGACCCTAATACGCAAAAAACATCCTTAATTGAATTTCATTATTAGTTGCCTCAAGGATATCTGCGCTCCATTAAAAACTGTAAATTTCTAGATAAAAAAATGTTTTCGAAGTAGCCCCCAAAATTGCTCATTAATAATTTGTTAATTTTTAAGTATTATTATTTTCGGAAAATAATAATAATAATAATAATAATTTTGAAATTTTATATTTTTCGACAAATTATTTCTTGAACTGAACATTGTAGCCTAAAGTTCGTCGAAAAAATAAAATCTATGGGAAAATGTCGAAACTTTCAAAATTCAGAAAAAATTCACAATTGGTTGAAAAATAACTGATAAATAAAAATTTGGGTGACGAATACACTGTCCTCCTACTCGACCAATTACTTTTTTACAAGTTAGGTTCTTTTCAACTAATTATAAAATTTTCTAAGTTTTAAGGTTTATACTTTTTCTAATGAGTTTTACTTCGACAAACATTTAATAGAGAAAAACAAAGCGTACATTTGGTAAAATCAAATGAAACAACGCAGGTATTCTGCAGTAAAAAGAGAGAGAAAGAATGTACGCTCGGAAATTGAGTTTGCTGTTGGCCTCCCCGACTGAAGTTAATCTATCTTTGATTAATACAAGGTCTTTTACAGGAAGTTGGAACAAAAGTAAAGTTAAAATGAAATTAATTTTCGCTAAAAACACGTGATTGTAGGAAATCTGGAAAAAATACTACACACATCTCGAAATAGCTTTCAGTTAAAGATAAATTTGAACCTAAGACAAACAATCTTACATCATTTATATATATATATATATATATATATATATATATATATATATATATATATATATATATATATCAGGGTGGCCCAAAAGGTACCTACCAACATTAACTTACATTTTCTTCGAAACGAATGAATAGAATTCGATGGAAATTTGCTGACGCACTATACTACTCACGCCATTTGTTTAACATCAGTTTGGAGAGAATGTCATTGGTTTGGACTATCGGAAGCACTATGGAAGCGGCATTGATTGGCCTGCCTATTCGCCTGATCTCAACCAGTGTGACTTCTTTTTGTGGGGATACCTCCAAGATAGAGTTTACCAGAGCAACCCAAAGACTTTAGAGGAGCTGAAATCATCGACTGAACGTCAAATCGTCGACATTCCGAAAGAGGTTCGCCACAGCGTGGTATCAAATTTTAGGATGAGATTGCGAAAAATCGTCGAAGTGGAAGGACAGCACATCAAACACAGTGCCATATAAATGGCTTCAGATGCTGATTTGAATGGCGTTTGAACTCTCTTTGTACTCTTAATAGTTTTGGTGAAATAAAGAAGGCTTAAACTTGGTAGGTACCTTTTGGGCCACCCTGTATATATTATATATATAATTATATATATATATATATATATATATATATCCCATTATATAACTTTTATAAGAATCTCATAATTAAAAGTTATTAATTGTGTTCCCCTTTTTATTTTAATTATTTTTTTTAATTGAAATTAATATCGAATAAATGTAGAAACTTAAATTTAATTTTAATAAAATTATATATATGTTAACCCCTCCGTCTATGGCCTGGGTTGGTTCGGAGTCGACGGGGGTTCTGGTTAGGAGGCAGCAACGGATATTTCTCGCGATAGTTTTCTTCTATAACATTCTAATTTTTTCTCTCGCTATAGGGTCAACAGACTGTTAACCCCCTTCCTATAATACTCTGATACTTTCTCTGAAGGTTCGCCGATTTTCTTTTTATAACTTATCGGGAACTATTTTCCCTACTTTATTTACTGAGTTCTCGGACGAGAGCACGGCTCGAAAGAAAAGATAAAAAAACTTTCTTTTACTGTAATTTACTTCTAAAAATGTACAGGTAGTGCTCTGAATTTACAGGGGTAGAGGTTCGACCTCTTTCGACCATGGCTCAGGCCGGAACCTAAACAATTAAGGAGGCAAGGGGCCTCTGCCCCCTCCTCTGGGAGTGAAGTCTAAGAAGAAGAAGAAGTCGTAATCGAAGTAATCATTATTTTACAATTACATGATTTATATATAATCTAAATTTTGGGGGAGTGCAGTTTGAAGGTTAAGTTTCCACCTTTAAACACATGATAAAATTTTTGAAAGATTCCAAATAAAAATAAAAAAAAAATAATAAAAAAAAATAATTGTACTTTCGCAGAGTATACATTTCTAAAGGGCGACATAATTTCGGAGTAGTACATTGAGTACAATCTAAGTACATCACTGAGTACACTGTAATTTTTGTCCACAACAGTTATGATTACAATTACGGATTAATTCACATTCACTTATTATCGTCAATTACAGTTTCATTAAAGTACATTAATTACATTATATTAAATTATTACAGTTACTTACAACTCTAGCAAATTGTTAAGTGACATATCTGATACTGAAATAAGATACGGAAGTACACGGACATTGATGATATAACATAACATAATATAACATAACATCTTAACGTTATAAATTGGTAGCGGAAGCAAGAGAGAAGATTTCGAATTCAGATTCTTGCTTTTAGCGACGTCATCGGAATTCGAACACCTTGAATCAGCATGAATGAACAGTTTGCGAGAGGTGAACGCACTTAAAAGAAAAAGTAAAAAGAATACATGTGGACGTATTTACATGTACGTAACTATGTACGCAATCATGATCATCAAGGGAGTGTACGAATGCACAAAGTATTGTACACATATCGGTACGTAACACAATAGGTTGTGCGCGTAATATAGACACGAGTAAACATGGACTGATAGGTTGGTAGGGCATCAGTAGACAATAGGTAGGAGAATGAATAAGTAATAAAATTAATAAAGGATAACGGTCAAGATAAGATATGGACGTATGGATGAATATGGTCGAATAATAATATTTATACTACATAACACCAGACAGGACACAACATATAAATAATGACTTATAGAGAATGAAGTTTTTATTATTATTATTAAAGAATTTACCATACATTGAATATGAAAGATATCCACATACTAAATACGTGATTCAGTATTCAAGGTATGGAAACCGTGAAGGGAATTAAGTTACTTTATGACGTCATAGTTATTCAAATTATGTCATACGTACAGTGTAAGTCATTATTGGGAGAATTTAGAAGAGATGAATTAGAGAAATACAGTAATGAATAAAGAAGTACAAACAAGGGTTCAAATCATGCCACATGCAATATGTATGTATAATCTAATAACATTTAGGGACGAGGGTTAGATGCAAGACAACCATAATCAGGGGTGCAGTGCCAATTTTATAGGTGCCGGAGCTCTGGTGGGCCTGACAAAAGCCTGCCATTTCCTATCCTGTTTCTATATATGCCACACGATGACTAAGTATTTCGTGTTTGCACTCACTAATTATCATAAAATAAATATAATTATCAAGCAAATAAAGAAAAAAGAGCAATCATGTATTTTATCAATTTAAGAAGTTAAAACTACTTAGTGCTTACCAAATACCACCAGTGGGAAGTTTCACAATAATTTCCACAAAGGGTCAGGCGTGATATGTTTTCGGGGGTCTGAAGCAACTCTTGTCCTGGTGTCATCTGCCGATCTGTGGTACCGCAGCCATGATATGGCATATGGCTCAGGATTCCACTGAACTAGAGGAGGTCCATGTAGTTTAACAAACATAAGCGCTGATACATGATTTATGAGAATTCTTGAGCGTGTTGTTGTTATTATCAAGTTCATGTGACTGAATCCCCTCTCACACTCAGCAGTACTAATAGGAATAACTTGTGAACAGCTCAGTAATGGGTGTAAATCTTGGGGGATGCGGCGCCCATGATCTTCCACATAGTCTCTAAAGGCATTTAGTACAGAGTAAGAAGAAAGCTTAAACCTCTTACAGAGAGATGAGATTTCAGCTTCTCCGTAATTAGGTGGTATTTCATCAGGCCAGTAGTCTTTTTCAAGGACATACATTTCATTTAGCAGTGATTTATACATACTTTGAGGTTCAGAAGTTTGAGAACCTTTCATGGATGTTGTCGTGAACATACGGTGCTGCAAATTGTTCACAAGACTAGTAAGAAACTGTTGATAACACTGGTATGCATATGAAATTGTTTTGTCTGCTGTGAGGGTTTTTTCAACTCATATTATATAATTCGACCATGCTGAATTCGAAAATGACATTGGTTTTCCTCAATCAGGTCAGGTTTTTTCTCTATTGGCCATTTATTATAAGTCCAATTTTATCCCCAAATTTATTGATTTTTTTAGCTTAAACACTGTAGATACGAGTAATATTATAAGAACACTCGTGAAAAATGAAAACATTGTGTGAATAAATACTTTTATTCATACAATGAATATGGAAAAAAGTTTATTGAGGAAGGAATGAAGTTTTTTTGGCTTTCCGTCTGTGTTTTTCTTCGGGCACGTCTCGCTTCAAACACCAGCAATAGTCCGCCAGCATATTGATATCCAGTTTCCCTGGTACCTCTCTTCCATTATTTTGATATCTTGGTGAAATCGTTCACCCTGTTCCTCACTATAATCCCCGCAATTTTCAGGAAAATAGTCCAAGTGGGACCACAAAAAGTGCATTTTTATGGACATGCGCGACCCATGAGCTTTGAAAGCTTCCATCAAGTTTTCGACAACGGACTCGTATTCTGGACTTCTACGCTTGCCAAGAAAATCAGTGACAACTGATTTGAATGCCTGCCAGGCATTCTTCTCAGTTGGAGTCATTGCGTTTTCGAACTGAGTATCCTTGATCAAAGTTCGAATTTGAGGACCATCAAAAACCCCAGCATTTAGTTTAGCATCAGATATATAGGAAATTTACTCTCGAGATATCGGAATGCTGAACCCTCCTTATTCATTGATTTGATGAAATTTTTCATCAAGCCCAGCTTAATATGAAGTGGTGGGAGCAAAATTTTTGTTGGTGGTACAAGGGGCACTGAAACGACATTATGCGACCCAGGTTCAAAATTCTCTCTGGATGCCCATTCACGCTGTGCATAGTGCTTCTCATCCGCTCGGCTATCCCATTTGCAGAGGAAACATGGGTATTTCGTGTATCCCCCTTGCATTCCCAATACAAATGCCACAATCTGAAAAAAAATGAAAATATTTAAAGAATTTAGAGAATTTGTTCTATCAGATAAAAAATCTATGCATTGGACTGTATCACTTCTGTGGGGAAGTTAAGTGTTCTTATACGCTCTCAAATAACCTTTGGAAAAACAACATAGTCAATAGCAATAGTTTACTTATGATATTAGTATTACCTTCAAATCTCCACAGATCCTCCAGTTATGTTGGTCGTATACGAGAGCATCCAGTAAAATTTTCATGTTATCGTAGCTCTCAGTAAGTTGTACGGAATGTGCTACAGGGACTGATGCAACCCTATTCCCAATGTTGAGAAGTACTGCTTTCAAACTTCGTTTAGACGAGTCTATAAATAGCCTCCATTCTGATGCGTTATATGGCAGGCCCAAGGATTCGATTAGCCCCTCAACATTGCAGCAGTACACTAAGGAAGAGGTATTTTCGTGCACTGCAAAAAACTTGCGGAATTCTTCCTCTCGTTTCCTATACCAGGAGAATGTTGTTTCCGGAGCCAGCAAGTTGTCCTCTCGAAGTTGTGAGCCCAAGATCTCGGCAGCTAATTTGGAAAGTCCTAAATCCCTGGTAAGATCATTAAGTTTGGCCTGGTTGAGAGGCCTCGGCTCATTTGAAGCGGTATTTTGAGGTATATACGACTGGGACTGGTCATTGGCATTGGTCATTGATTCATCATCAGAATCATCGAAGTCCAGGGTTTGAGGTGGGTCGGGTATTGGAATTCCAGGACCATGGGGTACAGGTCTCATAGCAGAAGGAATGTCAGGGTATACAACAATGTGTTTATTCTTCTTGTTAACTCCTGAAAATAGAAACACAGAAACATGGATATAAAACTTGCATATGAAATAGAAGAAGCATTCAGACAGTGGCGGCTCGTGAGGGAAGTGCGGTCTGTAAGATATGAAGTAGGTCAATGGAGTCTGTATATTTTCTTTCTTTTTCATTCATATTGTCCCTTCGGGGACAATATGAATGAAAAAGAAAGAAAATATACAATCATTGTATATGTAAATGTAACTTGTATAACAATATGTATGTGTAAATGTATTTTCTATAACAATATGTATATGTAAATGTATGATTACCATTATGGTGAATATTATGCTATATATGGTGAATATTACATTATGGTGAATATTATGTCAAGTTTCATACGAGGATTTCAAAATATTTAAGAAAAATAAATTTATAAGCCCACCTTGGAGGTTTGTCATGCAGAAATAGCAATCTGTCACGTGATCCTTTCCTTCTCTCCAAATCATGGGAATTCCAAAAGGCAAAGATTTCGCTCTGCCTTTGCTCCATCTTCTCAAATTTTCAATGCACGTCTTGCAGCACATATGAGGGGCGAAATTTTTGTCCTGGTCCCCTAGCTTAATTCCAAAGTATGCTCTATACATTGTCTTCACAAATTTAGTGATTTGGGACTGGTTATTTGGCATGGTAACCGTCCCACATATGTAGCAGAATCTATTGGGATCATTTTTACACGCTCTATTCATTATGAAATATTTTATCTATATGCCCGAAAAGTAAAAAAAGATATTATACAAGTGAAACAAGTGATGATAGATGTTACTGTTCCAATTCCGCTTTGACAAAATCACGAAAAATTCTATTTTACTTATGAGGCCAAAGCCGGATAACCTGAGCTGATTGAGAAAAACGGATTGCAGATTCGAAATCAGCAGGAAACACTCTATAAGAATCACTTACAAAACCCTTGACAGCAAAATTGATGCATACCAGTGTAATTAATGGAGACAATTTTTTTGTTGCTTGTTATGGTAATTCCTCCAAACTTCCTCTTGCAGAGGTGCCGGAGCGGCGCTCCGGCACGCTCCGGCAGCACTGCACCCCTGACCATAATAGAATAGCACAACAGAAAGCACAAATCGAAATTCTATCCAAACTCGCTCAGGCGATTTTGGTTTCTCATGTGAAAATGAACATTCAAACATAAAAACCATACAAACATAAGTACTGTATGAAGACAATGAATATAAGGATCCATATAAGGATTATATAGAAATTATTCATTGTTCATTTTTACACACACACACACACACACACACACACACACACACACACACACACACACACACATATATATATATATATATATATATATATATATATATATATATATATATATATATATATATACAGTATATATATATATATATATATATATATATATTATATTATATATATATATATATACATATATTATATATACACACCGAGGCGAATATCCGGCGCGCATCAAAACCCAGCTGTTCAGCCTTCCACACAATATAAAAAAAAGTGGTTGGTAGATAAATGGGTACCCTGGGTGGCTTAGTGGTTAAGACGTTGGGCTGCTGGTGGGGCTTGGTTCGGATTCCATGTTAAACTGTAGGTCTAAGGTGGAGTGAAAAGCTTGACCTTCGACAGAATGAACAATTCGGGTGGGAGCAAACCAAAGGTATATATATATATATATATATATATATATATATATATATATATATATATATATATATATATATATATATATACCGTCTACTTTTTCATTTAATTAGTATTCTCTTGTAGGGGCTTTGATATATATATATATATATAATTATATATATATATATATATATATATATATATATATATATATACCGTCTACTTTTTCATTTAATTTAGTATTCTCTTGTAGGGGCTTTGAGAGAATGCATCTGAATTATACAAAGACAATTAACCAGAGAGAGAGAGAGAGAGAGAGAGAGAGAGAGAGAGAGAGAGAGAGAGAGAGAGAGAGAGAGAGAGACCCTAAGCTCCACTCTCAGCTAGCCCATGAAGGAAGTACAAAAGTTAGAAATAGCGATGAAAAAAAACAGAACACTAAAAACTTATACCATGCTTACACTTATACACGTGTAAAGCTTTTACGCAGGAATAGTAGTAATAGTAAAGTATAGAACAGACAAGGCTTTCTCCCTCCTCCACCAGCCACTGCTGACAGAAAATAGTGGTGAAAGAAGATATACTGTATAGGAAAGTAGGAAAAAATGGGATCAAATGTAGAATTCGGACCCCAGCCTTCTTTAGTTAGCTTTATAAGGCTAACTAACGAAAATATCATGACCTAACCTCACCAATCGTCAAGGGCGTACAGTTAACCTAACAATTGGTTAGGTTAGGTCGTGATATTTTCGTTAGTTAGCCTTATAAAGCAAACTAAAGAAGGCTGGGGTCCGAATTCTACATTTGATCCAAAAAATGTAATGAAAAGAATAGTCTCAGAGTTCATTCACACCATGCGTTCACTTCTCTCGTTTACTCAGTTACGCATTAGAAGACAGCAGAAAATAAATGTTAGCATGAATACTAAACTATTAATCTAATCTACGCCATGCATTTTTTAATGGACTTTTTTTAAATTTATTTATTATGTGCAAGAAGTCATCATTTCGTTGTTGCAGCATTTCTCCGTAGCCTGCTAAAGCCACCGTACTGAAGATTTATCATATATTGCGCTCGATTACCCAGATAATACTATGAATTTCTATAAAACACTTATCTAGTCGATGAACGAGGTAGGCGAATGTCTGAGCGTGTTTTCTGTAATTAGATGTCTGTCATGTGTATGTCTGTCAACTTTTTGAATGTCGCGAGTATTCAACTTGGGTCTCTCGCCGTGAAAGGTGTTTATGCGGTAAGCGATATATTGAGTTGTTCATACTTCGTGGTGTTGTGCCACCACGAGAGTAGGGAAAATCTCTTTCCGACGAGGAATATCAATGGGAGGTCCCTGTATCTCTCCCCGTGTACTTGTCCCTTATGGAGAATGAGTGTTTCGTGGGTGATTACCCGTTGTTGCTACGGCGAATTCAAGAATCTCCCACTTAGAGGTGTTTATGAGACAAGTGATCAAAAGATAAGTTGTTCGATGAGTGATCATGCTGTGTGGGGCACAAAACAATCAAAGAAATCTCTAAAGTGAGGAGTGGACTAAGTGTAGGAGGAAATATTTAAATGAGCATAAAGGAGCACTGGTCCAGAGGGTACCTCCAACTGGCTAAACCTACAATTTGAGAATTCCCCGTGCATAATGGGGAATAATAATGCATAATATGCATAATTATCATCTTGCGAAATTTATTTAGTTTTATTGCGAAATTTGATGTACAATACTTAAAACTAGTGCTCCACTATAACTAAGTAACTTCTCTGTAGATGAGGCTGACTATGACTATTCGGAGGTTTTGACTCTCAAGAGATCTTATCAAGCTTCCCATCATCTGAGAACTCCCAGTACTCTGAAACCAGACCCGGCCACCACCCCCTACTACATTTATTGCGAAAGAGAACATCACTACTTCTATATAAAGCTATAAAGCTTTCTCAAGCTAGCTAAGTCAGATATTCCTTGATTTGCCTAAAAAGTACTAATATTCCTACACTACAAAAGTAGCGTCTCTAAAATTGAAAACATCTATTCGGAAGTTATAGCTCTCAAGAGATTTCATCAAGCTTCTCTTCTCTACCAATGGGGTATCATCTGAGAACTCCCAGTGCTCTGAAACCAAACCTGACCAGCGCCTCCTACTACATTTATTATAAAGGGAACAATGCTACTTCTACTATCTTAACTAGCCCTCCCTCAAGCAACACCCTTTTAATAATTAAAAAAAGGAAGAAGCAAAAGAAAGAAAGAATGGGAGAGAGGAGTGGCTTCCCAAAATAATTCAATTAGCTATTCGGAGGTTTTGACTTCCGAGAATTTCCATATATTAGAAACAAATAAATTTTTTTAAAAAAAAAAGCCTATCATTTGAGAAGTCACGATGCTCTGATACCAGACCCGACCAGCGCCTCCTACTACATTTACGATCAAAAGGGAACATCACCATTCCCACCTCCACCCGAACCAACTCCCCTTATAACCCCTTTTTACAGACTTATTCGGAGGTTTTGACTCCCGAGCGTTCTCACAACGACAACACCCAGTGCTCTGTAACCAGACTAGACCAGCGACTCCTACTACATTAACATCTTTTAAGGGGAATCACTGCTTCTATCTCAATAACCTATACTAATTAAAAATCATATCCCAATTTACCAGCACTTTAAAGCAAACTGACGTTACTAAAATACCGATCCAACCTATTCTTAAACATATTAATTGAAGTGCTTGGCACGACCACCACAGGTAGACTATTCCATCTTTCGACTATGTTAAAGGTGAAAAACCCCTTCACAACGTTTATCTCAAATCATTTACACCTAATTTTAAAACTATTATTTCTCGTCATGTTCTTATCGTCGAAGTTAAAGAAACTATCATAATTTACGTTATCAAAATGATTTAAAATTTTAAACACCCAAATTAATTCGCTTCTCAAACACCGAGTTTCAAGCGTATACAAATTCAGCTCTTTGAGTCTGTCTTCGTATGGTCTACCACGTAAGGTTGGAATAAGCTTTCTACCATTTCTGTATCCTTCTTCATATAGTATAGTCCCCTTATATTGCGCGAAACAGTTGAAAGGTTGAAAGGTAGTGCGACCAAAACTGAACAGCATATATCAGGTCATCCCATAAGTAATGTGTTTTAGATCGGAATTTGAAGGACAAAAAAAAACTTAACTGAAACTTTTTAATCTAGTATATATTTTCCATCGGAATCAATGACACTCTGCCAACGTCCTACAAGCTTTTCAATGCCATGTTTATAAAATTCAGGCGGTTTTGAGGCAAAAAACGTACAAAGACTGGTGTGCAGGTCATCTAAAGAAGTATACTGTTTCTCGTCAAGATAATTTTGCAGACTCCTGAAGAGATGATAATCTGAAGGCGCAAGGTCTGGAGAATATGGAGGATGTGGAAGTTTTTCCCACCCAAGCTCCTCAATTTTTGCACAAGTGATCCGAGCGGTTGAGGACGTGCGTTGTCGTGGTGGAACACGATTCCTTTCCGATTAACCAAAGAAGGTCTCTTTTCTTTCAGTGCAGTGTTCAATCGATCCAGTTGTTGACAGTAGACTTGAGCGGTGATTGTTTGGTTGTGTGGTAAGGTTTCAAAGTGTATTACACCACCTTTATCCGGCGCTAGGACAGTTTGCCTACGGACAATTTGCCTACGGACAGTTTGCCTACGGACAGTTTGCCTACTGGACAGTTTGCCTACTGGACAGTTTGCCTACTGGACACCATGCCTATGTGGTATATTTATCCTTACCTTATTTAACTTATTTAACTTATTTAACTTCAGATTCATGCAAAAGAATTAATTCAAAATTATAATGTGTTGTTGCCCTTATAGCATAAATGTCTGAAAATATATCAAGTAAGAAAGGGAACAGAAGTTTTCACATAATGGATATTGTATGTGTTTGATAAATGTAGCAAGCGCGACCCTTCGTTACTTTTTTGGCGGTGCGAGCAAAAGAGTCAGTGTATTATAAGGTGTGTATATATAATATGGGTACTTTTCCGTTATCTGCCCCCTTGACGATTGGTTAGGTTAAGTCGTGATATTTCGTTAAAACTAATGAAAATATCACGACTTAACCTAACCAATCGTCAAGGGCGTACAGTTGACCTAACCGGGCAGTGACGATTGGTTAGGTTAAGTGTGATATTTTTGATAGTTTTAATGAAAATATCATGACTGAACCTAACCAATCGTCAATGGGGCAGATAACGGAAAAGTACCCATATTATATATACACATCTTATAATACACTGACTCTTTTGCTCGCACCGCCAAAAAAGTAACGAAGGGTCGCGCTTGCTACATTTATCACATACAAATATCCATTATGTGAAAACTTCTGTTTCCCTTTCTTACTTGATATATTTTCAGACATTTATGCTATTAAGGGCAACAACACATTTTAATTTTGAATTAATTCTTTTGCATGAATCTGAAGTTAAATAAGTTAAATAAGTTAAATAAGGTAAGGATAAATATACCACATAGGCATGGTGTCCATAGGCATAATGTCCAGTAGGCAAACTGTCCAGTAGGCAAACTGTCCGTAGGCAAACTGTCCGTAGGCAAACTGTCCGTAGGCAAACTGTCCGGCCACGCCTTTATCCCACCAAACACTAAGCAACACCTTCCGAGGGTGAAGATATGGTTTTGGCTGTGGTGTCGCTGGTTCTCCGGCACAAACCCACTGTCGACGGCGCTTAACATTCTAGTACAGTACCCACTTTTCATCACCAGTCACTAAACGGTGCAAAAAACGGATCTTGGAGTTCACGGGAATGAAGAGCTGTGCTAATGTTTACCCGCACCCTCAGATTGTCGACCGACAATTCATGTGGCACCCATTTTCCTAACTTAGGCACTTTCCCGAGTTGTTGCAAATGTCGATGGATGGTGGACGGGGATAAATTGAGTTTCTGGGCCAATTCTTCGACAGTTGTTGAACAGTCTTCTTCAAGTGCGGCTAACAGCAGGTCATCATCAAACTCAGCAGGGCGTCCAGAGCGTGCTGCATCTGTCAAACAGCAGTCACCATTCCTAAACTTTTGAAACCATCTTTGACATTTCCTCACATGCAGAATATCGTTGCCGGAAACTTCTTGAATGTTTCGCGTTGCTTCAGTAGCACTATTCCCTTTTTTGAACTCGTAAAGCATTATATGCCTGATATGCTCTTCTGATACCGCCATGTTTATGAGGGGTTCACATAAAGCAAAACACACGTCTTCACTGGTCAAGGTCTGTAAAGTATGTAGCGAAACACGATAGATCTCCTCTTAGATATAACCTTCGGAAAATTTATGCTTAAACCGAGTAGGACTAGTTTAAACTTACTCTATCGTAAAAAACGACATTACTTATGGGATGACCTGATACTTAATATACTTAATGAGGTCTAACAGGAGACTTATATAATGGCAAAACAATATCTTTAAATTGGATCACCTCAAGATTAAAGCCCCCAATGTCAATCGCCCTTGACGATTGGTTAGGTTTAGTCGTGATATTTTCGTTAGTTTTAACGAAAATATTACGACTAAACCTAACCAATCGTTAAAGGGGATTGAGATTGGGGGCTTTAGTTTTCAGGTGATCCTTTAGATTTATATTGAAAATTACGAAACATAAGACCCAATACTGTACTCTATTAGCCTTACTGCTCGCGAATCAACATTGTTTTGAGAACTTTAAATCTTTAGTAACAATGACACCTAAATCTTTTTCCTCAGAGGCTTCATTTAATACACTACTGTATTTCCCATTGTGTAGTTAAATTTACTGTTGTAGTAACCTATATACACACATGACTTTACACTTATCTACGTTAAATTTCATTTGCCACTTATTAGACCACTATATTAAATTATTAAGATCGCGCTGTAAATTCTCTCTCTCTCTCTCTCTCTCTCTCTCTCTCTCTCTCTCTCTCTCGTAAACTAATTGCCTTACCCGCAATTTTAGTATCAGCTAAATTCACATCAAGATTGTTAACGTTTATTATGAATAGGACCAGTCCCAAAACAGACCCTTGTGGAAGAGAGAGAGAGAGAGGAGAGAGAGAGAGAGAATGGCGTCCTTGAAGAGCAAGTAAGGAGGGCACCTTTAAAAGGCGAACAAAAACTTAATTAGAACCCGTCAAAAAACAACAATTTGCCCGCCATCAACTCTGTAATTGATGATTCCACGCCGCCCGTCAAAGGGAACCGAAGACACTTAGGAACACGCGGCAAGTGGTTTTTTTTTGTTTACGACTTATTTTTTTATTTAGATTGAAGCGCAGGGAGAACAGGGGGTTGGGGATAGGCAAGACCCGACCGGTCGCTGGCATACACCGCTTTTGATTTTGCTAACAGCATGACTCGCTTTGGGGGGATGGGGATAATGAATTCCCTTTTCAAGGGAATTCTGACAGTAAAACGAATGAGAAATAATAATAACAATAATAATAACATTAATAATAATAATAATAATAATGTTTATTATAACAAATGAAACGGTAGTTTCAAAATTTTTGGTGGATTGAGTATATTAATGAGGCTCACGAGCAGAGGGACACAACTTTAAGTGTTGAGATTACCATCATTAGCAAGTAATATCCATCACTATTAGGCAAATCAAATCTACAATCCACATTAATAAAGGCAGAAAATAATTGAGGGGTCACGCGTCTTTAGGTACCTAAGCGCCACCACAGGCGAAAACGTGTTTTTGATGGATATCACTATTTTCACCCTTCCTCTATCGCGTAGTTTGGGTTATAATGACCTTACGACACTAGAAGTATGGTTGAAAACCTTATGAAGCGAACTACTTTTTTCACCTCTATCGCCAGCCAAAAGTTCACCCAAAGTTCGGCATAATAAGAAAATAAAAAAATAAAAAAAAATATATATAAAATATGAAAATCTATTCCAAAAACTCATCAACATCTTCATTAGCATACTTAGAACTCTAATTTAGCCAAAAATGAACGTTCTAGCTCAATTAATAACAGAGATACCATTGCCAGAATATTGCTGAACTTTGGAGGCGATTTCTGGAGAATTTTAATTTTGGCGCTTAGGTACCTTAAGACGCGGGACCCATCAAATATAATAAGGTCAAAACAAAAAAAATAAGGTCCGAAATGCTTCGATTCTCTCATATAAAAGAGCAAATTGATAAAAACTATGTAATAATGCTTAAAACAGAGGATGGACAGAAGATAAATTTGTTTTCTTATAAATTCAACTGAAATTTTGTAATGAATTTGACGCTCTGTTTGTTTATTCTCAAAGCTGTTACAAAGGTCTGAATATTTGTATGTATAATTCCTTTATCGCACAGTTTAACGTATAATTTGGTTTATGAAAGTAGGTATTTCGTTGTCTCATGTTGAAGTGATGTTGAGCTTGAGAGGGATTTTTTCTCTCTTTCCACGGTTTCATGAGTATTGCTGATTACAGTTTAACGCATGTAAGAAACCATGTTTTTTTTTTAGTTATAATAGGCCTATATATATCATCTGGCGTGAGAATTCTTAGTTTATGAACAAGCATTTCAGTTTGTGCTATGCACAGTGGAAACTCAGAATTGTTTCAATGCAAAATATCTCAAATTTCTTTTCCCTTTTTATCGCCAGTGATTGATCCAAAGGCGCATGGATACCTTTCCATAGTTATACCGTCCGTTCTATGAGGAGTGATCAGTGGGCGTCAAGCGTACTTGGAGAATTAGACATTACTAAACTGAAAACTCCTACTTTAGAATGATCTGACAACTGGTAAGGTTAATTTGAGATTTTTACAAATCACTTTATTATTTATATTAATGACATCGACTTGGGAATTAAGAGTATAAATTTCAAAATTTGCGGATGATAACAAAGTTGGGAGACGAACAAAATCAGCAGCAGAACGTTTGCAGATTCAAGAAGATATTAATAAATTACTCGAGTGGGCGGAAATTTGGCCAGAGTAAGCAATGTATCGAAGCGGTCAGAAAAGCAAATACTCGTAGAAGGATTTACCAAGATGATTCCTAGACTCAGAAAAAATCATACTTTGATAATGTCGACGCGAAAAAATATTTCACTTTCAGGAATGCGGATAGAACCGGCGGTAATGGTCTGAAATTAATGGGTAAACATTTTAATTCTAATGAAGCGAAACATTTTTTCTTCAATCGTATAGTTAACTCGTGGAATGGGTTGCCAGACAGCTAGTTCAAAATAATTCCATCGAATCCCTTAAAAAGAAACTAGATGCTTATCTTGCGTGAAACCCACAGTTGGAAGCATATTTTAGCGCATAGAAATGTAGAATTATCACTTGGATTCCCTCCTCTGTACTTTAAAACTTTCACTTGTCTTTCCTTCTTTTAAACCTCCTTCTTAAACAAACAGCCTCGTAGAGACCAGCCGGTCTGTTGCTGTTTGGTGTCCTTTGTATTCCTTTGCGTATATATATATCATATATATAGGTGGAAAGGTACTGGTGCCAAAATTCTTTCCTTAGGTACTGCGCAAATTCGAATTATATTTCAGGAATTGGGTTTTATTACGAAGGAAAGAAAGGAACTACTTAAAAAATAAAAGTTTTAATACAAATCGAAGCGAGTCAAGATTTTTTTTTTTATTATCACGAAAATGTATGAAAATCGCTTTGGTAACACCAGTGAATATGATTACTAATGTTTTTGTTATAAAAACTCAAAATATACAAAACAAATATAGAGAGATTGCTTTATTTTACTTTGAATTTTGCTATAAATTCGATTATTTAATCGTATTTTAGTATTTCATATGATCTCCTAATGGCTGGAAGAAGAGAAATGAATGTGCCGGTTCCGGAGGGAGAATTCATTACCCCATTTTAAAAGGCGGACAGACTTTATTTTGAGGCAATTTGGGAAAAGTCCATTTTCAAATAGGGCGAATGACAAACTTGCGGAGAACAGAGGGACAGTTACATTAGTTGATATTGCGTCCAATGGAGTCTTTAGTTTTAACTTTTCTTTAGTTTTCGTGATATTGACTATTTAAACTGGAAATATAAAGAAAAACTACTCAGATGGGGGCTCTACATGAGTGCACTGTGTAAGTTTCAAACAAAAACGCTGATGTGGGATTCACAAACGAGACCGTTATATATCTACGCTTCTGAACACTTTTAAATGTAAGACAGGGTGTCCGAGAATTATCTGTACAATTTTTGGCTGTTATTAAAAGTCAACCATGAAGTGTAGAAATTCCAGTGTTGTCCCATTTTACAGAGAATCTCATTAAGTTTTTTCTGATACCACGTTTTGTCAAGTTTTTTAGAAATGTACGCGGGTGACAGACATTGATGATTTAAAAGCAAGAATCACAGCTGCTATTGAGCGAATTGATGTGGATATGCTGCAGCGTACATGGCAACATTTGGAGCATCGATTGGATGTTTTGCGAATCACTAATAGTGCACATATCGAATGTTTGTAACAACGTTACTTTAATAAAAGAAACTTTTGAAAATACAGATTCTAAATAATCTTGTTTAAGAATTTTACGTGTGTTATCAAGAATTTTATTAAAAGATGAAATTGTACAGATAATGTTCGGACACACTGGAATTTCTAAAAAAACTTGTCAAAACTTGGTATTAGAAAAAACTTAATGAGATTCTCTGTAAAATGGGACAAGACTGGAATTTCTACACTTCATGGTTGACTTTTAATAACAGCCAAAAATTGTACAGATAATTCTCGGACACCCTGTATATATATATTATATATATATATATGGGCCTATCCAACCTTTCAAATGTTCCCTGTGATGATTCCTCATTTCACGAAGGTCAAGCTTGTCGCCCCTCCTCTCGAGTTGGTCTGGTGAAGTAGAGAGTTGGTTTCTTGTACTCTCCACCTCACATAATGAGCGGGGATTGTTCTGAGCCAGGCGTCTAATCTTCTTTTGAAGATGTCCACCGCAACACTACTCGTGTTCCTTAGTTCTTTGGGCAGCTGATTAAACAGTCTTGGTCCTCTCACAACAAAACTATTTTCTTTCAAAGTTAAGGGTGTTCCCTGTCTAGCCTTTAATTTGGGAACGCTACACAGTGTTCCACTGTTGTTTAGGGGATTATATGGTTCAGAGTAAGATTAGGGGCTAGTTTCTCCATTATTTTCCAAGTGTAAATAATGGTGTGTGTATATATGTGTATATATATATATATATATATATATATATATATATATATAATATATATATATACCCTTAATTTCATTTAATTTAATTCGAATTCTAAGAAACAGTCTAAATTATTATCGCAAAACTTATTAATACAAACTGTCAAGTGAAAATTGGGAGTCCAACTCTTGCAAGGGTGAATGAGGTTAAAATACTTGGCATTAATTTAGCCGAAAAATTAAATTTCAAAAGTCATGTACAACAGCAAATAATTCTAATGCATTGTTTAACCATATGTATATATGTAATCATAGTATCAAGTGGGAGTGTTCTAAAGCGCTCGTTAAAAACAGAGATATAATTGAAAGGAATATTCTAGAATGTGCATTTATCCATTTTAAAAATAATTTCAATAATAGTGCGGGAATGTATAAAATTTACAATATCCTGTTAAAATACCTTTTACCTCTAATCAACTCTTGTTAATCATGTGCTAATCCTTTTGTTTTTCTGTCCTGTTGTATATATTTTTGTCATCTCGCCTTCTCCCTTCATTCCCTGACGAGGTGTACTTCTGAATACACGAAAAGGCTTGGAATCATTTTTCTTTTTCCTTGTGGGTTTGCATCATTCATTCATTTTACGTGTTTAATTGTGAAATTCGTCATATATATATATATATATAATATATATATATATATATATAAAATTGCAACTGTAATTAAGTGTGTTTAATTACATTTATCTATGTCATGTAATCGTTTATTGTCGATTACATTGTTCAGTTACACATATTATACAAGTCCCCTGTGATGAATTTGAGATCATCATGTGCATGACGTAAAAATCCAAATATGATTTTCACTCACTCTGAGGATATTCTCAACAATCCTCCAGCAACCAACAAAGCCAAATGGAAACAATGTTTGCCGTATCAATCCCAATCGCGTATTCAGCTGTGGTAGTCGATTAACAAAGTCAACATTTGATAGCATTTGTACACCTGAAAAACTATTTACTGAATTTAAACAAAACAAAAATTGGATTTTAGACGAACGATGTACTGTGTTCAAAATTATCTGCTAAAATTGAACATATAAGATTAAATTTGGAACTGGGCTTGATTTCATGCGGGAAATTTTAAAATTATTAATTCCAAGTAAATATAATCTTATTTTTGTTTAATCTAAACCAGATTTAATTTGACGGAACATCATTTATTTCGTCCAATTTTAACAAAACTGGGCTTCATAATTTTGAGCACAGTACTTATGAATTTTAACGAAGGGGCATTTTGTCAACACTTCAATAACCTACCCGATCTGATCTGACCCAACCTAGCGTAATTTAACCTAACCTAATCCACGGGACACTTGTTGATAGAGTGTTTCGTAGAGGAAATGTCGTACAACTAAATGAAACGTAGTTTGATTATCGAATACGTTATTATGTATTAAACTTAACTGATACTTCGTTTTAGTCTCTCAAAGTCTGGATCGACGATGGTTTAAGTTGCAGTAACCCGTAACCTCCCATGGGCTCGGACAATAGGGATGGCCTTATGCAGTTTAAATTTTCAGAATGGGCCTGCAGAAGTACTGTAACAATGGCACCAGATTTCTGATTGAAAGATATGAGTCGTCTTTCGGGAAATTTAAGAACAGGTTTCGTTGGAAGAATATATTTTGTGCAAATATGGGACTTTTTATTCCTAAAATACAATACTCATCCACTTTCGAGCAAATTTTAAGTCTTCTACAGGAATAATATTTTAAATATAACATCCGAGCGAACAATGTTCGATGACTAAACGTTTCTAGAATGTTCTTGAATGTTTGTTAAACATACCTTTATATGCTAGAAGAACTGGAGAACAACGAAACTTGAAGACCTAACGGAATCTTTTGACCTGAATTCATTTTCACGGATTGTGTTTATAGGTTCAACAGCAACTTACATTTAAGAAGTTTGGATTACATCTTCGTCTCGTTGCAACACCAATTTGGATCTGTCCAGCAGCTGGATGGGTGACTGTCTTCCTCCGCTTTCAGATGATGTAGCGACCCGGATATGGTTCGGATTCCACGTAAAGCCGTAGGTCCCCTACGTCACACGAGCTTTATCATTACGAAGGAGGAAGAACAACCTCAAATATTATATATCATTTCAGAAGTTAAATTTAGGAGACTTTTTACAATTCACATATTCTCTTTAATAATGACTGAGGAGGACCAGAAACTGGCACAGCGCTCAGGTCAAACTAATGCGGCCCATTGTGCTAACTCTTGACTTATTACTAATCAGCACCATCAAGAGTCGAACCCACGACCTTAGGGTCTTTACTTTGCTTATACGTAGGGAAACAGAGTTACTCACTGAGCTACGGACGCTGGATATATTCTGTTATGTTTGAAAAATTTATTTCATTCCTTAGAAGTTGTTCGTCTCTTTATAAAATGTCTATTTGTCTTTGATCATTCACAACTTCATTAAAAATACAATAAATTCTCCGACTTCCGCCCCAATTTCCCTTCCTTTCAATTATTAAAACTATAATTAATAGTAAAGTAAATAACCTCAAGATAAGATTTCTTACAATCAAACACACGTTCTCTTCATAATCGCGCGTTGATATCTTGTTTGAAAGCAACAAGTTACGTGTTATACAATAAAATGACTTACGTACCTGTCTCAAAGTTAAACACTATAACAGTTACGTCAAAACTAACAGCAAAAATATTACAGTGGAAAAATAATCTTAAAATTCTGTCTATTTCACATGACAGATGCTGAATGGAGAGTGCTGTTGCGATATTAAATATGGACCCCCTATAATATGGACCCTCCCCCGTGTAACATGTTAAGAATTACTTCTAATGAAAAGCATTACATATAATTTAGATATGTTCCATTGAGAATGACCAGACTAAGGCTCCGTTTAGATATTTATCAGTCAATATTACTAATTCGTTTTTAACAGTTTTAACAAGTGCACGTTAAACTCATTTTATATACTGTACATGTACTCCTACATGCATGGTATGGATATAATAGTTACAAAACTTATAATAGGTAAAATGCATTCATATCAGTAAAAAAGTGAACCATGTTAACGAGTGAATGCCCGGTTAGGTCAACTGTACGCCCTTGACGATTGGTTAAGTCGTAATATTTTCGTTAGTTTTGACAGTAACTACTACGGCTACTGTTACCCACAATTGGGTACGACCGTCGCATTTTGAACGGGTAATTGGCATGCAAGTGAATATTGTGTCAACAAATTGTTGGTGTTTCTACTTATATCATGTAATGCTTTTGTATTTTTACAGTTACATGGTATAGTAAGCAGTAATATACACGGCGTATAATTTTGTAACTAAAGGACCTACATTGATTGTGTTTGTATCAGGTGAATTCGTTAATCATTGTTGGTAACACTGCACGTCGATTCGGCTGCCATCTACCGTACATTGGTTATATGAATCAGATGAATATGGCGGCTCGACTGGAACAGTGCCCTGCCCTACGGAGCAGTCCAGGAATGTTTACGTTTAATGGCCGGTCGTAAACGTTCCAGTGTTGAACAATATGCAGTTGCATTGATTGTTGTGCCTTTTTGCATGAAGTCCGCGAGCAAAATGCCTTTGTGGTCCCAAAACACGGTAACCAGTAACACCCAGGGTGTTTCCATTCCATGCTGGCACGTTTTGTTTCCGGAGTACGGTGATGAACCCCATGTCTCGTCTCCTGTGGCAATGCGCTCGAAAAATTCTTGACCACTGACAGACTCGGAATATCGTTGTAGAAATGACAGAACACTGTTCCAGTGGAGCCGCCATGTTCAACTGACTCATATAACCAATGTACGGTAGATGGCAGCCGAATTGACGTGCATTGTTGCCAATAATGATTAACGAATTCACCTGATACAAACATAATCAATGCAGGTCCTTTAGTTACGAAATTATACACCGTGTAAACTTATTTTCTGACCGCCTCTCGTATATATATATATATATATATATATATATATATATATATATATATATATATATATATATATATATAATATTTGAATTAAATGGTACCATTACCTTCAGTGCAGGGGGTTTAACACGTAAAATGCCTCTGGATGCGAAAGTGTTGTGTGTTTCTTCGGTTGTTTAAATATATGACCGGTTGTGTTAACTTTTATCCCGTCTTATTGTGATTGTAGCCTTTGAACTCCTACTTAAGAGGTCCGGGGTTCGAATCTTGTTGGAGCGACTTTGTTTCATATATATATATATATATATATATGATACACACAGACCGTACATGGAACAAGGAACTCTTCTGGGATAATTAAATCCACTATAGTGAGGGAAGCTATATTTATGAGACCTCTTTGCGAGTGACCCGTTGCCCACGTCGGGCTAGCATCATGAAAAAGAAAAACTATGGTATTTGTCATTTACCATTACTTATTCGGACTATAGTGGATTTAATTATCCCAGAAGAGTTCCTGTTCCATGCACGGTCTGTGTGTATCATAAAAAACTCAGTGGACCATTCTGAGTTCATTCCCATATATATATATATATTTATATATATTATATACTGTGTCTGTGTGTGTGTGTGTGTATATATATATATATATATATATATATATATATATATATATATATATATATATACATATACTGTGTCTGTGTGTGTATATATATATATATATGGGATGGCATCCTTATTTTACCGAAGCATAATACAACTCTATTGGGGAAAGCAAGAAAATAGCCTTGAAGCTGAGGTATCAGAAGGTGTACACACACAACCACTTTATGGTAAAATACCTTTAAAATTTTGTCATTTCAACTGTAAACCAAAACATATGCAGTAAATCGCTGGAATAACCATTTTCTTTAACATTATATACCTATACTAACAAAATAGCTCAAATGGAATAGATAAAATCTCGTACATTCGCTTATAAATATTTATTGATAATCTGCTGCCGAGAAACTTGCTTGAAAAAAAAATTAACGAAACCATTTGATAAATAAACTTTTATGCGCGATCTATCGAGCTATAGACTATCTATCGAGCTACAGACTATCTATCGAACTATAGACAAACATTTTCGTACCGTGAATCCCATACTTCAGAAGATAAAGCCGAGCTGATGAATAGGTTGGACAATTGGATTGCCCGAGTTTTGAATTGTTTGCATTGGACTGTACTGAGAACGTCTTGTAACCTTCAGGATGTTCGAGATACTGTGATTAGCGAACATTTGCAAAGCTGAGCATCTTAGAGGTAACTTATGCATCACCCTAAAAGATCTGTTATAGAGCAAATTTAGATTTCTGCCAGAACCCTTTTTATAATATATATATATATATATATATATATATATATATATATATATATATAATATGTGTGTGGAAAACGTTTTAAATAAGTAATAATATATAATAACTACAATGTTTTCTTAACCCAGGATAAATAGGAAGTCTTTGAGGGAAAGCTTCACATAACCTTAATCGATTAGATTTTCATCAAACGTTCCAGAAAAGTCCTCTTTCCGTCTCTGAACATACAAAAACATTATTAACACTAACGAAAAAAAAAACCCGCCCTAAGAGCGGGATATTTTTACTAGTTCCTGAGGAAGGCTATTATTACCCTTAAAAGAATACATATTTACTGTACAGTCATGGTATTAATACGCATTGATATTATAATCCAGAATATCGCTTAGGAAACGTGCGTTTTATTCTTGACAAAGAAGAATGCGACGTGAATGTAAAAATTCCCAATTTGTATACCAAATTGTATCCAATTTGTTGCGGATTAACGTTATTAAAAATTATAAAATTTCAAAGCAATTTTATTTTATTTAAGAAAATATTTTGTGAAAGACTACATTGTTGCGGTGAATAATAATAATAATAATAATGATGATAATATCAATTTCTAACTCGAATAACTGACCATCTTTGAGTATAATTAGACATTGAAATATACTGTATATGTGGTACTTGTTCCCGAATAGTATGGTTCTTCGAGGGAAATGTGCCAAGTGCGTACTGTGGAGGGCACGCGTACAACTTTCCTTTCTGGTAATGTAAGAGTGTGATTGGTAGGGTAGGGTAGGGTAGGGTAGGGTCATTGTGAAAGTTGAACGTGAGCGATAGGTGGTGTGTGAACTAGAGCTTGGTGTGAATGATTTGAAAATGAGCAAGGTGAAAGGTAGTAATGGAAGTTTGGGGATGATTCGTGGTTGTGATCTGAACAATAGAGGTTGAAAGCTGGAGATTCAAAATTAGAAGTTGCAAGAAGTTGGATATTTGAATGTGAGTTTGTCGGCATTAGATCCGCAATCACTTCAAGTAATTGTTATATATGTACTTCCATGTTAATGTGTGTTTGCTATTATTGTTGGAATAACTTAATTATTTACTGTTAAATTGAATAGATTACGTTAAATTGTAATTAATATTTAGTTTTCTTTTAATGTAACACATAATTTTTGAAGTAATTTATAAATGTGATTATTGTACAGGGTACAGAGTACAGTGGTGTCTTTGAGCATTGCCTATAGTGCAAGTGTGGAAGCCTCTATACGAGGTAAGATTTAGTTAAAATTTTACTGCAAGAACTTGTGGAATATCGCATTGTATGTGAATTTTTCCGAGTTTTAGCTAGTATGTGTTTTACTTGTGTAAGCGATATTTGTTTATCATTGTTTAATAGGCTTCAAATTTGGAGTGTGAAACAACGCTTGGGTTCGGGTGGGGAACTGAATTCCTCGTTCAATTAAAACCGTTTCGTCTACCCGAGCTGAACGTGAACGGTCGGAACGTTTTGTGGCCCCGTTCCGAGGCTGAGCTTCTGAACATCATCAGTAAATTCGAGAATTAAGACAGGATTGGAGCAAAGCCGATCCTTTCCTGCCCGTCTAAACACCACTGCTACCGGACTAGCCGAAGTAAAGTGATAGCCGAAGTGATAATTTACTTTAAGTAGGCGCAGGACGTACTGCTTTTATATCACTTCAAGTTTAAGTGTTAAGTTTAAGTGTTAATTTAAGGTTGTGTTAAGTTTAAATGTTAATTTAAGTTTATATTTAGGATTTTGTAAATATATTTAATTTATTTAAATGTATCTTTTACTGAACTTTTAATGGGCCGAGTGGATAAATTGTTTGCTAAATAACACATTGCTTTTCGAACCCATAAGTACTGTAAGTGAGTCCCAGTAACAGTATTGTATCAGTAAGTGACGCATCCGGAAACAAGTAGCGGCCGGTAACAAGGAGTTTCCCGGTAACAGTACTCTCAGATTCGTATTACTTCAATCGAGTCGTCTCTGTCTTATTCGATTTAATGTGAGTGCGATTTATGGGTCCTTCTTGTTGGTTGAGGAATTGAATAAACACACCCTTATCACCCGTTAGAGTATAATTCGTTAAGTGCAAGAAAAATTGAAATTTGATGAATAATATTCAGATAATTATGTTCATAAAGTTAATAATTGATAATGCGATAAAGTTATAGTTTCTTAAAATTATGGTTTCTTTATCACCAGATAATATTTCTAAGTCAATAAAATCTTAGACCCTGCCAACCTGCATTCACTCGAACCAAATAGAGACCAACTCTATTCCCAATTCCACAAATCCAAAATATTGCCTTTGAGTCTAATTCTGAAGTCTGTGGGGAAACGGTTCTCGTGTCCATATACAGTGCCCGCGAAAAGTATCCGATCACTCAAGAAAATACAATATTTTCCCTTGATATTCAGAGACACATAATTCACTTTCTATTTGTTCTAGCGACATCTGGTAACTTTGAGGTTGCTCGCTGATATGAGAGCTATCCAACGCATTCTCAAATTAGTGTTCTGGTAGCCTTCGTTGCGGGTGGCTGTGTCTCAAAGTTGTCAGATTTCACTGTTTGTGTAAATTTATTGATATTTTGTTATTTTTTACAGAAAGTGGTGTAAATAAAATTTATATATAATGTGTGCTAAAAACAACTTAAGAGTGATTGTCGAGGTGCTATTGTTGCTTTGCATACATGTGGGAAATCACAGAGACAGATAGCTAAGGAATTAAACATATCCCAAAGTACCGTTAATTTATGGGTTTCACGGGCTAAGAACAATGCCGGCCTAACCACGCCAGTCCCTAAAAAACGATCTGGCAGACCGAGAAAAACAAATTCACGAACAGACAAACTTATGAAACGTTTAGTATTGAAAAACCCAACAATAACTGCGAAAGAAATAAAATTTAATATGAATAATTTGTTATCTGGTGTTTCTGAACGAACTATCCAGGAGCGGCTCCAAAAAGAACTCGGATTACCATCTCGCCATGCTGCTAAGAAACCGTTCATTAATGAAAAAAGCGTAAAAAACGTGTCGCATTTTGTAAAAAATATATTCATTGGACTGTTGATGACTGGAAGAAGGTTTTATTTAGTGATGAGTCGACATTTTTGACATTCAGAAGTTGTCCAAAAAAGGTTCGATGGCCCATTGGCTCAAATAGGATGGACCCTAAATACACCCTAAAGACAATGAAACACCCTCCAAGTGTGATGGTTTGGGGTTGTTTCGGTTACTATGGGCGTGGAAACCTATATTTTCTTCCGAAGAACACAACTATGAATGGTGCACGGTATTTAGCAATGCTACAGGATAAACTTCCAATGGCAATGGCAATCCAAAGGACAAAAACATACATGCATGATGGTGCACCATGTCACAGGGCCAAAATAGTGACAAAATGGATTACTGACAATAAATTTGATATTTTGGATTGGCCTGGTAAATAGTCCAGATCTCAATCCGATAGAAAATATGTGGCTAATAATAAAAAATAAGGTTGAATGCCACGACACTGGCTCAGTCGAAAAATTACAAGAAGCCATCAAAAAGGTATGGTGCAAGGAAATATCAGTGGAAGTTTGTCAAAACGATTAAATCCATGCCAAAACGTCTAGAACAAGTCATCCAAACCAAAGGACAGATGACAAAATACTAATATAAGGTTAGTATACATTTAAACATTGTTTTTTATGTAAAAAATACAAATTTCCAGGGTGATCGGATACTTTTCGCGGGCACTGTATATAGGAGAAAATCTGGTTTAATCCAATTCGCGTGGCAACGGCTTTAATGAAAAACAATTGGAAGACGCACAAACTAAAACTGGAATTTACAGCATGGAATTTACAAGTAGTTGTTTAGTAATTTTAGCAGTTAACTAGGGATTCTAGGGGTCATCTAGTTTTTAGTAGAATTACGTAATATGAATACGTATCTAGTTTTTCGGTATAGTTACATAATATGAGCGCGACCTTTTGGCGCCGTATAATGCATCCGGGTTCCCTTGTTCCTTTTGTACGATTCTCTTTTCCTTCATATTTCTCTCTTATTAGCTTTATATATTATCTTTATATATATATCTTTATATAGTGGTGCAAGTTCCACCATCTTACTGTCTGCAACACCTATGCAAGGTATGGGAGGTGCAAATACGGACAAAAATGCCGTTACCATCATCCTCAAAGGAACGCAACGGGTGAACAGGAAAAACGAACATCAAAGAAGGGTACCAATTTTTTAGACGAAGCCAACACACTTCAGCTGCTAAATACTATCCAACAAATACAAAGTCAGCTGACAAATATAGGAATCCGAGAGCCGGACAGAAGGCACGCACAAAGATATTTCATGCGTTATCGGGACAACAGGTACCGACAGAGACAAAAAGAGGCAAATTCTTGGAGGACCACAAGGTAACGAAACCGGCACCACCATTGGAAAACGAATCGAAACCACCTGTATGCGAAAACGACAGAGAAAAAATAAAAATAATCCTAGCCAATATTCAGGGGCTTAAATCAAATCATTCCCCGGACAAAGTTTTATACCTGAAAGGACTCATGCAAGAAGCCGGAGCAGACTTTGCATGCCTCATGGAAACTCATCCAAAGGACTGCCAATCGAACTGTGAAAACTGTGAGTTCTGTGTTGACAAAAAAGAAATACAAATTGACAACTATAACATACCCCGAGCCGACAGAACAGTGAGATGCAAAGGAGGATGTGCTATTTACACACGCGAAAGGCATATAGCAGAAATGACTCTAAGTACCTCAAACAAACAGCTACGTAGAATGTGTAGCAGCAAAAGTTGAAAAATTAAATATGGTACTAATTATAATGTACAGACCCCCCAAACACGCCAACCTCAAAATTTTCAGATTCCATTACAGAAGTAAGAAACTGGGTAAAAGATCTACACTCTCCAACCCCAAATATTTTTCTCTTTGGTGATTTTAATTTCCCATTCATGAAATATAAAAGGATAGTAAAAAATATATGTATACACAGAGATGGGCAAGATCACCAACTTTGGTGATCTTGAAGATCAAGATCAGATCACCAGAAAAATGTGATCTTGAAGATCAAGATCAGATCACCAGAAAAATGTGATCTTGAAGATCCAGATCAAGATCGTGATCTTGAAGATCACTTTTCAAGATCATTTTATATGAATTGAAAAAAGTTGTACTCTTGTAGAGTAAACAAAAACAAATTATTTTGTTAATCACTCCTGAAAAGTATCACTCCTAATACTCCCCTGAGGGCTGAGGCAATACAAGCATCGCATCCTACCCATGTCACCTGATCTAAACCACGGGGATTGACGATTCCCCTTTCAGTTTTTCAGGTGGTAAACTTAAACTTAGTATTATCATAACTTATCAGCAAAGAAAAACTATTAAATGACCTACATATAGTTTTTAGTTCTATTTTTCTCAATTCTCATTTCACCAGGTCCATAACCCATATCAATGAATGGTCAGCATATATAAGTAAACATTTTTACATAGAATTTAATTTTACAGTTTTACTGCAGTACGCAATTACTGACAATATAAGGGTAAAAACCGCAAGTTAAGAGTGTTAATTTAATGTTCAACCGCTGTAAACATTTGCTTTCAGCAAAACCAATTGTTCAAAGTTACCATCCGAGAGACGACTTCGTTTGGGGCTATGAACCATGCCAGCAAACGAAAACACCGTTCCACTGGTGCAGAGGAAGGTAGCGTGGTGTTATACCTCTTGAAGATCTTCTTTATAGCAGGATACCTATCTAAAGAGTCGAGTGCCTTACTGGTGTCCTGCAAATAATTGAGGACTTCCAAGTCTTCCTTGTTGTTAGGAGCAGAGAATGAGCCGTCCATAGTTCTGAAGAAATCGTCTTCAGATGATGAGTCTGAGTTCACCGAACTATTACCACTGCTGTCAGAATTACAATTTCTTACAGCCATTTGCAGCTTGTCTTTTACTTGAGACTTGATTGTTTCATGATCGCCGAAATTAGGCCCTTGCAACAATGATATCCATCTAAGTTTGAAATACGGATGAGATACTGAGGCCAAAACGGCATCAGTTACCTCGGGGCTCAACGACAAAAAATGACCAAATCTGGCATTGAAGCCAGAGACGACTGCTGCCAGTAATGGCATGCAGTGTCTCAAGCGCAGGTCGTTTGGTTGGATAGGCTCCAATCTTGCGAGGGCATCTTGAGTCACTAGGACTGTTGGAAGAAGACAACCGTAGTAGCATTCTTTCTCTGCCTGTAATTTGTTGAGGGCTGCTGCAATTGGTTTTAGAACAGACAAATATTCTGAAATAAATTCCAATTCATTGTCTTTGAGGATGGGTAGATTCAGTTCTTCAAGAGCTACATTCACGTCGTTCTTATGTTTATATATTTGGCTTAATGAGTCGTACATTGAGTTCCATCGGGTGACGCATGGGTACCTAAATTGGACGCCAGTTATTTCCTGTATTTTTTCTGCTGACTTGGGTTTACCAGCAGCATTCCACAGCGCCGCCGAACATTTTCCCATTGCAGAATGCTTTATCTTCTTTAGTCCAGGTGAATTCAGTCCTTTATCTGCATCAGTTGTTGCTACCAAGTTCAATGTGTGGGAGGCACATCGAATATGGGATGATAGTTTCACTGACTCCTCTCCATGCTCTCCTGAATGTTCAGGAAAGTTGCTGATGATAACCTCTTCATCTGAATCTTTTTCATCATCATCTTCATCTGCATCATCTTCATCAATGTCGTCAGTACGATTCTGAACACGAACACCGAACTCTTTAAAGCATTTCACCATGTTCGATGCATTGTCGGTGACTGTAGATACAACTTTTCTATAAGATAAACCATGCTCCGAGTTGATCCTGTCCAATATTCCAGCAATTTTATCAAAGCTATGTGTTCCACGAAATCTTCGGCATGCCAGTGCAGCTGATCCTCGCGACAAGTCATCATTGATCTGTAATGTAAGAATATAAAATCAATGTTTGTATGAACATTTTTTTAAGCTTAATTTAATAATATTGGTTAGACACGCACCAGCTAAACTGCGCCACCAAACATTGAAGAGAAGAACTATGTGATATAAAGGAGGCAATTCAGCGATGAGTCGCCTACCATACCACCACATCAGTGACCCATCCCATAAGAGCAAAATGTGGAAGAGTCCATATTCACAGCCTGTGAATATGGACTCTTCCACATTTTGCTGTGAATCAGACACAATGACAGATGACAGAATCAGTGAATTAGTGTGAAATTACTGTGAATCACAGCAAAATGAAGACTCACCAAATTAATGAATGAGGAACACATGTCGAATAATTGAAAAGATTATACTATAAGTCTATCAGACTATCAGTCTATCACCAATGGTCAATTTATCAATTATATAAAAATAATACACTAAATCAATAGCATACCCAATGCGCAGTGACTCCCATGAAACTGCGGTGATTAGTTGACCATATGTCGCATGTAACACACACATGGTCAACTGCTGCCAGTTTTGCTTGTATGTCTTCCTTCATTGTACTGGTTGTTGTTGCAAGAGATCTAGCCAGGGTGCGTCTAGATGGCACCTGAACAGCCGGGTTGACGTCTGAAAAAAATATTTAAAAATTAAAACAAATACAATAGATTAGCTATGGAAAAAATATCAAAATATTTAGCTAGGCTAGCGATAGTCTAATGTTCATACAAATAATATGATTAATTATTTTAATCAGATATTAGCTATGGAAAAAATAGCAAAATATTTGAGTTATACTAACATGAAAGAAGATCCTTAAATTCATGTAGTTCAACTAGGCTCAATGGTAGGAGCCCATTAGCCACAAGCGAGAGAATCTTCTTTTCAAGGATATCCTTGCATATTGGTGGTCCTGGTTTTTGCTTGGAAATGTGGAACATGCTTAGTGTTGACTGCTTGGCAATTTTGGCAGGGCCAGCATTGCTGCCGCTGGCATCTTCTTCTTTAGCTGGACGCTTGCGAGATTTCTTCTCCGATTCATATTCACCCAAAAGATCCGAATGTAGTTTCTGCACAAGAAAATAAATTATTATCATGCGGAGAGACTTCTTGAACACCCTGTATAATATTTATCAGAGTATCAAACTTCTAGTTGAAATTAATACTTAACAAGATTCTAAAATTTTGTTATCTTTAACTAAAATTATTTTCACCATGATCAGTGCATTTTTATCCTATGTTAAATTGAAAGCCGAATTTCGTCCTTCAGTAACTAAATAGGAGAAATTACAGACATGGATCAGACAGAGAGAAAGACAGATACACCTGGCGTTTTATTATAGTTGGATATCGGCAGTTTTTAATGTAGTTACTAGTCCATAATCTATTAATATCTGAAGTGCACAATATATTCAAATGGACGTCTATGTAAATGTAGCATTAGTCTTGTATGGCACCAGTCACTTAAAATATGACTTGAACCATTATGTTAATGTTGCTACTTACTACTTAGTTACTAAGTAGTACTAACCCTGAGGTGCCTCAGAAGATTGCTTGTTGAGTCGAGGCCAGCAGACAGAATTGTAGTTTTCTTTGTACACTGCCTACAAATAACTTTGATACTGTTTCCAGTTTTTTCGACAATTTGAAAATATTTTCCGTTCAATAGCACAGATTGATCCTTATTACCAACATTGTTATCTAAATATATTGAATACTGTTCTGGTGACAACCTAGAATATTTGGTTCCCTTGGGAGCCTGTTGAAGTTGTAAAATTGCACTCATTATTAAAAAATTCAATCTGTAAATAAAATATGTTTAGAATTAATTTATTATGAATACGGACCTATAGGCTATATTTTATGCCTATATATAATAATATATTAATAGAACACTTTTAACATAATTGCACAGTAAATTACACTTTTTACGAGCCTAAATTCCACAGCAACTACACCTTCCATGAGCCCACGCATGACGCAAGTCACCCAACTAACAGAAAACATAAACAGTCGGTGTTGAACAAAGTTGCCACCAGATGTCGCTTGGACAAAAAACAAATGACATTCGCATAGCGGCATATTTAAGAATCTGAAATTAAAAGTGATCTTGAAGTCTAAAGTGATCTTCAAGATCAAGATCATAAGAAATAAAGTGATCTTAGATCAAGATCAAGATCACCATAATAAAAGTGATCTTCAAGATCAAGATCAGATCACGATCTTGATCTTCAAGATCACGATCTGATCTTGAAGATCAAGATCGTGCCCATCTCTGTGTATACACCAGGACAAGGGGGGCACACGGGAAGACCAGAAGCAGGTAAAAATGCTACTAGCTCTAGCTGATGAATTTGTTAACGCAAGAAATAACAGAAAACGCAAGAAATAACAGAAAACGCAAGAAATAACAGAAAACACAAGAAAAAACAACTGCCTAGATTTGGTATTTACAAACAACAGATTGGAAAACCATTTTCGAGACCAAGACAACGGAAGAGATGGTAATGACTTTAGAGGAGAAGACGCTCGAAATTGTGGAAAGAGACGTCCCAAAAATGCAACAAAGAGGAAAGAGAAGCAGGTTCGAGAGACAAAAGAGGTCATTGTACCGAAAGAGAAAAAGAGTGACTGCAAAATTAAGTAACTGTAAAGATAACAACATCAGAAAAATATTAAATGATAAACTGCAGAGTATCGATGACGTCATACAGGAACTAATTGAGAAGCATACAGAAAAAGAAGATGACGAAGCTATAGAAGCGATAAAGTTTAACTCAAAGTACTTCCATAATTTTGCAAAAAGGAAGTCGAAAAACCATGGAACTATCGGACCTTTGAAAAACGAGGACAGTGCTTTATCTGATGATCTAAAAGAAGTATCTGAAATATTAAGAGCTCAGTACGAATCATCTTTCAGTATCCCAAAAACTGACAAACTGATATGCGACAGAAACGCGTTCTTTGAAGAAGAACTACAAGGGGAAAGTATAACGGACTTCGACTTTACGACAGATGATATTACACAAGCTATGGGGCAACTAAAAGCACACTCAGCGGCAGGACCGGATAAATGGAATGCCACACTGATCAAAAACGGCAAGAATGCAATCGCTGAGCCCTTATATTGGATATGGAGACGATCACTAGACACGGGAGAAATACCGGGCATCCTGAAGAGCGCGAACATAGTCCCAATATATAAAGGAAGAAATCGATCCGAGGCCATAAACTATAGGCCAGTGTCGCTTACATCTCATCTCACTAAAATATTTGAAAGAATAGTTAGACAGAAAATCTAGACTTTTTGGAAACTCGGAAAAAATTCAATGATAACCAACATGGGTTTCGGTCAGGCAGATCATGCCTATCACAACTAATGGAACACTACAACAACATTATTGATGCACCTGAAAGTAATGAAAACTATGATGTACGATACACAGAATGGAATCATAATACATAACTTGGAATATATGGGAATAACAGGAGAAGTAGGGAAATGGATATATAATTTCCTTAGTGAGCGGCGGCAAGTCGTTACAGTACAAGGAGTTAGCAGAGACAGCACAGTAACATCCTTTGCCGATGACACAATGATCAGTAGAAAAATAAGAAACCCAGAAGATATAGGATCTCTACAAACAGACATGAACAGAACCTACAAGTGAACGAAGACAACAATATGAAGTTTAACACTGAGGAATTCCAGCTGTTACGGTACGGAAAAAGAGAAGACCTAAAATCCATGGAATATTATACCCTAAATCAGTGCTCTTCAACCTTTTTATGCTTACCGCCCACTTTTGTAACTTTTGCGAGGGTAAAATTTCCGTATCGCCCAAAATGCAAAAACTAAAACTAAAAGTTATATACCCTGCATAAAAAAATAAAATTAATTGCAATTACCTTTAGATTAATGAGATCCTTGAGCCACTAGTGGGCGGTACCGCCCAGGTTGAATAGCACTGCCCTAAATGGACAGGAAATTCAGAGAAATTCTAGAGCAAAAGATTTAGGGGTTGTAAGACTGATGATGCGAAATTTGAAACACAAAATAAGATAGCAGTAAACAGAGCAAAGAGAATAACTGGGCAGATACTGAGAACCTTTAAACGAAGGGATAGGAATATAATGATTCCTCTACTGAAAACAATCATCATACCCAAATTGGAATACTGATCGGTCCTAACATCTCCATATAAAAAAGAAGACATTGGACAGCTAGAAGACATTAGACAGCTAGAAGGGATTCAGAGGAGCTTCACAGCCAAGATCAATGGGTGCAAAGAACTAAATTACTGGGAAAGGTTACGAGAACTAAACCTATATTCACTGGAAAGGAGAAGAGAGAGATACACCATTATTTACACTTGGAAAATAATGGAGAAACTAGTCCCTAATCTTATTCTGAACCCTATAACTCCCCAAACAACGGTGGAAAGTAGAAAAGGAAGACTGTGTCGTGTTCCCAAATTAAAGGCGAGACAGGGAACATCCTTAGCCCTGAAAGAAAATAGTTTTCTTGTGAGGGAACCAAAACTGTTTAATCAGGTGTCCAAATCCCTAAGGAACACGAATGGTGTTGCAGTGGACATCTTCAAAAGAAGATTAGACGCCTGGCTCAGAACAATCCCCGATGAGTCGGGCGTACCTGGCTATGTGAGGTGGAGAGGACAAGAAACCAACTCACTACTTCACCAGGCCAACTCGAGAGGAGGGGCGACAAGCTTGACCTTCATGAAATGAGGAATCATCGCACGGAACATTTGAAAGGTTGAAAGGTATTATTTCTACCTCAGTATTCTAAAAATATATATATATATATATATAATATATATATATATATATATATATATACACACTGTGTATATATACACTCGGTGGTGTAGTGGTTAGCCTCGCTGACTAGACTACGAATCCACTGGCCCCGGGTTCGAAACTCGGTGACGGTAGGCGGCGCGCAACAAACCCAGATGTTCATCCTTCCACACAATAAAAATTGGTTGGTAGATAAATGGGTACCCTGGGTAGCCTAGTGGTTAAGACGCTGTGCTGCTGATCGGAAGATCATGAGATCAAGTCCGGACGAGGACTTGTAATTTCTGACCGCCCGTGGTCGGGTGTGATTCGGATTCCACATTAAACTGTAAGTCTAAAGTGGAGTGACAAACTTGACCTCGTCAGAATGAACAATTCGGACAGAAGTAAAACCAAGGTTAACCAAGGTTAACCAAGGTTAACCAAGGTTAACAAAGGTTATATATATATATATATATATATATATATATATATATATATATATACACACAGGGCGTCCCAAAAAAATGTATACACACTTTAACAGCTGATAGCTCAATTGATGTTTCTTTCTTTCTAAGTTAAACCCATTAGAATTAATAATGGCAGTCAGACTAAGCTTTGAACAAAGGAAATTCATTCTAAAATGCTACTGGAAGTGTGAAAACGCAGTTGAAGTGCAAAGACAGTTTAGGAGGGAGTTTCAAACAGATCCACCAACGCGACTTACCATCACTCGAATTAGAGATAAGTTTGAAGCCGATGGAACTGTTCAGAATGTCCACAAGAAGCGTTCCGGAAGACCACGGACATCGACAAGCCCCAAAGCAAGAAAGAGTACTGGAAACGTATCACCAAAGTCCAAGAAAATCTGTGCGGCAAGCGAGTCGTGAGGTAGGAATTTCAGAATCGTCTGTCCAACGCATTTTGAAGCGCTGTCAATGGAAAAGTTACATTCCAAGATTAGTCCATGCTATTAATGAAGATGATGATGATCCGGACCGAAGAGTGGAGTATTGCGAGTGGTACTTGGCACGATGTGGATGTGGATTGGACGAAGGGGTTTCGTAGAATACCCTCCGCGTTCACCAGACCTCACACCACTAGACTTTTTTTAGGATACTTAAAAGACAAAGTCTACGCTATAAAACCTGCAACAGTCGCTGAATTGAGAGCAGCCATTGAACGAGAATGCACACAAATACCAAACGAAATGTTTCGTGATGTTTGCGATTCCATTGCTTCGCGTTATCAGCAGTGCCTGGACCAGAACGGACGTCAGTTTGAAAACAGGCGTTGACAAAACAATTAAATAATGTCTGTAGATTCTATTACATTTTGAAAATGAAATGTATTTTAATAAACACTGCCTTTATAAGTATTTAAAGTGTGTATACATTTTTTTGGGACGCCCTGTATATATAAACTATTTGTAAAGGAAAATAGCTCGTAAAAATGATGGAGCACCATTTAAAAAACTAATTGTGAAACATTTCAGTTACAAATTCCTGTCATAAAATCATGATTAAAATTATCTTTAAAGCAGATTTTACCGTTTACTCTTCCAGCGGAGAGAGAGAGAGAGAGAGAGAGAGAGAGAGAGAAGAGAGAGAGGAGAGAGAGAGAGAAATTACCTCTACATACACATCAAAACAACATTTCATAAACAAATAACGAAAAAACCTTATAAAAACCAAATAATAAAAACCCGCAAATGAATTTTATTCCATGGCCCCCGTTAAGAAAAATGACATAAAATAAAATAAAAGCAAGGATAAATTCAATAAATAAAAGCAAATCTCCAAACAAGATTGAAGGACTAAAATTTACATTAAAATCTGCACGTTTGTCATTGATTAACATGTTAAATTTCTTCTTCAGAATGTTGTTGTCAACATGTTTTTGTCAAGTTCACTGAATATTTAACATCTGTCTCATTAATTACGAAGTTGGTCTTATTAAGCTTTTTTATTCAATTTATCTTACCTTTCAACAAATTATCACTGGTATGCATATGAAATTGTTTTGTCTGCTGTGAGGGTTTTTTCAACTCATATTATATAATTCGACCATGCTGAATTCGAAAATGACATTGGTTTTCCTCAATCAGGTCAGGTTTTTTCTCTATTGGCCATTTATTATAAGTCCAATTTTATCCCCAAATTTATTGATTTTTTTAGCTTAAACACTGTAGATACGAGTAATATTATAAGAACACTCGTGAAAAATGAAAACATTGTGTGAATAAATACTTTTATTCATACAATGAATATGGAAAAAAGTTTATTGAGGAAGGAATGAAGTTTTTTTGGCTTTCCGTCTGTGTTTTTCTTCGGGCACGTCTCGCTTCAAACACCAGCAATAGTCCGCCAGCATATTGATATCCCAGTTTCCCTGGTACCTCTCTTCCATTATTTTGATATCTTGGTGAAATCGTTCACCCTGTTCCTCACTATAATCCCCGCAATTTTCAGGAAAATAGTCCAAGTGGGACCACAAAAAGTGCATTTTTATGGACATGCGCGACCCATGAGCTTTGAAAGCTTCCATCAAGTTTTCGACAACGGACTCGTATTCTGGACTTCTACGCTTGCCAAGAAAATCAGTGACAACTGATTTGAATGCCTGCCAGGCATTCTTCTCAGTTGGAGTCATTGCGTTTTCGAACTGAGTATCCTTGATCAAAGTTCGAATTTGAGGACCATCAAAAACCCCAGCATTTAGTTTAGCATCAGATATATGAGGAAATTTACTCTCGAGATATCGGAATGCTGAACCCTCCTTATTCATTGATTTGATGAAATTTTTCATCAAGCCCAGCTTACTATGAAGTGGTGGGAGCAAAATTTTTGTTGGTGGTACAAGGGGCACTGAAACGACATTATGCGACCCAGGTTCAAAATTCTCTCTGGATGCCCATTCACGCTGTGCATAGTGCTTCTCATCCGCTCGGCTATCCCATTTGCAGAGGAAACATGGGTATTTCGTGTATCCCCCTTGCATTCCCAATACAAATGCCACAATCTGAAAAAAATGAAAATATTTAAAGAATTTAGAGAATTTGTTCTATCAGATAAAAAAATCTATGCATTGGACTGTATCACTTCTGTGGGGAAGTTAAGTGTTCTTATACGCTCTCAAATAACCTTTGGAAAAACAACATAGTCAATAGCAATAGTTTACTTATGATATTAGTATTACCTTCAAATCTCCACAGATCCTCCAGTTATGTTGGTCGTATACGAGAGCATCCAGTAAAATTTTCATGTTATCGTAGCTCTCAGTAAGTTGTACGGAATGTGCTACAGGGACTGATGCAACCCTATTCCCAATGTTGAGAAGTACTGCTTTCAAACTTCGTTTAGACGAGTCTATAAATAGCCTCCATTCTGATGCGTTATATGGCAGGCCCAAGGATTCGATTAGCCCCTCAACATTGCAGCAGTACACTAAGGAAGAGGTATTTTCGTGCACTGCAAAAAACTTGCGGAATTCTTCCTCTCGTTTCCTATACCAGGAGAATGTTGTTCCCGGAGCCAGCAAGTTGTCCTCTCGAAGTCGTGAGCCCAAGATCTCGGCAGCTAATTTGGAAAGTCCTAAATCCCTGGTAAGATCATTAAGTTTGGCCTGGTTGAGAGGCCTCGGCTCATTTGAAGCGGTATTTTGAGGTATATACGACTGGGACTGGTCATTGGCATTGGTCATTGATTCATCATCAGAATCATCGAAGTCCAGGGTTTGAGGTGGGTCGGGTATTAGAATTCCAGGACCATGGGGTACAGGTCTCATAGCAGAAGGAATGTCAGGGTATACAACAATGTGTTTATTCTTCTTGTTAACTCCTGAAAATAGAAACACAGAAACATGGATATAAAACTTGCATATGAAATAGAAGAAGCATTCAGACAGTGGCGGCTCGTGAGGGAAGGCTATGGTCTGTAAGATATGAAATAGGTCGATGGAGTCTGTATATTTTCTTTCTTTTTCATTCATATTGTCCCTTCGGGGACAATATGAATGAAAAAGAAAGAAAATATACAATCATTGTATATGTAAATGTAACTTGTATAACAATATGTATGTGTAAATGTATTTTCTATAACAATATGTATATGTAAATGTATGATTACCATTATGGTGAATATTATGCTATATATGGTGAATATTATGTCAAGTTTCATACGAGGATTTCAAAATATTTAAGAAAAATAAATTTATAAGCCCACCTTGGAGGTTTGTCATGCAGAAATAGCAATCTGTCACGTGATCCTTTCCTTCTCTCCAAATCATGGGAATTCCAAAAGGCAAAGATTTCGCTCTGCCTTTGCTCCATCTTCTCAAATTTTCAATGCACGTCTTGCAGCACATATGAGGGGCGAAATTTTTGTCCTGGTCCCCTAGCTTAATTCCAAAGTATGCTCTATACATTGTCTTCACAAATTTAGTGATTTGGGACTGGTTATTTGGCATGGTAACCGTCCCACATATGTAGCAGAATCTATTGGGATCATTTTTACACGCTCTATTCATTATGAAATATTTTATCTATATGCCTGAAAAGTAAAAAAATATTACACAAGTGAAACAAGTGATGATAGATGTTACTGTTCCAATTCCGCTTTGACAAAATCACGAAAAATTCTATTTTACTTATGAGGCCATAGCCGGATAACCTGAGCTGATTGAGAAAAACGGATTGCAGATTCGAAATCAGCAGGAGAAACTCTATAAGAATCACTTACAAAACCCTTGACAGCAAAATTGATGCATACCAGTGTTATATTATATATATATATATATATATATGAAAATTATTTCACGAAAGTAACACGTGAAAAATATTTATGATGAATAAAAACCACGAAGGAAAGGAAACACAGAATGGTGCTCAAGCGCTTTCGTCTAATGACATCCTCAGGAACACTGAAGTACATAAAGAGTTACAGTCTATATATAGGTTACAAAAAAAAAAATATATATATATACAATAAACGGAAAAATAAAAATAAAAATTAAAAAAGAATTAAAGGATTGTGGGAGGCGCATACAAATTTGTAAGGAAACACTATCGATTTTTAGCACAAGATCAAATGAATTCTTTCCAACCAATGTTATATAAAAAAAAAAATACCGATATTTAGCACAAGATTAAATGAATTGTTTCCAACCAATTTTATAAAAAAAAATATATAAATTTATACTGGAAATCTGCCCAGGTTTTAGCACTCTACCCTTCTTGTTTAAGGTTCGATGTATATAAAAATAAATTGAAAAATAAAAGTTATTAGAGTAGCATACAAGTTTACCAAAGATTTAGCGTTCTAGCCTTCTTATCTAAATCTGTTCTGAAGGAATTCAAAACAACAGGATCGAGTTGAAAACGACCTTTGCTTATGTTAAAGTTATTTGTAAGTTGGATAATGGCAGACTCAAGAATATTTCTATTAACAATGTTGCTAGAGTGAAATAAAACTGAAGCATTATTCCAATCAATACAGTGGGATAACTCTGACAAATGGACAAAAAGGGCACTGGACGACTGTCCTGTTCTAACGGAATATTGATGCTGTTTTATACGTGTGTGCAAATCCTTTCCCGTCTGACCTATGTGAAAGGAATCACATTGTTTACAACCAATTTTATAGATAATACCTGAATTATTGGTAGGGCTATTTTTTACTATGATATATTTCACAATATTGTTATATGAAAATAGTACATTAATATCCAAAAGTTTAAGTACATTAGCAATGCCTAAAAAGCCCGGGAAAAATGGAAGTACTAAAATATTTTTTGACAAAGTGCGAGTGTTGTTATTCACACGATAGAAAGTTCGTTTTGCCTTATTGAGACAAGATTCCATAAACGCAGATGGATAACACAGATCACTTCCAATACCGTTGATTTTTTCTAATTCGGCATCGATGTATTCCGGACTGGCGATCCTAAGGGCGCGGAGAAACATTGAAGAAAAAATAGCCTTCTTAGTGGGGGTGTCATGTCCCGAGGAAAAGTGTACGTAGGACAAATTGTTTTTTTTTTCCGATAGATACTAAACTTAAAACCTGGGCTTTCCCTATGTACACGCACATCCAAAAACGGGATTTTAGTACTTCCATTTTCCCCGGGTTTTTTAGGCATCGCTAATGTACTTAAACTTTTGGATATTAATGTAGTATTTTCATGTAACAATATTGTGAAAAATATAGTAAAAAATAGCCCTACCAATAATTCAGGTATTATCTGTAAAATTGGTTGAAAACAATGTGATTCCTTTTACATAGGATAGACGGGAAAGGATTTGCACACACGTATAAAACAGCATCAATATTCCGTTAGAACAGAACAGTCGTCTAGTGCCCTTTTTGTCCATTTGTCAGAGTTATCCCACTGTATTGACTGGAATAATGCTTCAGTTTTATTTCACTCTAGCAACATTGTTAATAGAAATATTCTTGAGTCTGCCATTATCCAACTTACAAATAATTTCAACATAAGCAAAGGTCTTTTTCAACTCGATCCTGTTGTTTTGAATTCCTTCAGAACAGATTAGGATAAGAAGGGTAGAACGCTAAATCTTTGATAAACTTGTATGCTACTCTAATAACTTTTATTTTTCAATTTATTTTTATATACATCGAACCTTAAACAAGAAGGGTAGAGTGATAAAACCCGGGCAGATTTCCAGTATAATTTTTTTTTTTTTTATAACATTGGTTGGAAACAATTCATTTGATCTTGTGCTAAAAATCGACAGTTTTTCCTTAAAAATTTGTATGCGCCTCCCACAATCCTTTAATTTTTCTTTAATTTTTATTTTTCCGTTTATTGTATATATATATATATATTTTTTTTTTTTCTGTAACCTATATATAGGCTGTAACTCTTTATATACTTCAGTGTTCCTGAGGATGTCATTAGACGAAAGCGCTTGAGCACCATTCTGTGGTTCCTTTCCTTCGTGGTTTTTATTCATATATATATATATATATATATATATATAATATATATATATATGAATAAAACCACGAAGGAAAGGAAACACAAAATGGTGCTCAAGCGCTTTCGTCTAATGACATCCTCAGGAACACTGAAGTACATAAAAAGGTTAAGCTATATATAGGTTACAGAAAGAAAAAAAGAAAAATAAATAACATACATACACACACACACACATACATATATATATATATATATATATATATACATACATATCTATATATACAAATACATACACACATACATACATACATATATATACAATAAACAGAGAAGTAAAAATAATAAAAAATTATAAAAAAATTAAAAATTAAAACCTTAAAAGATTACCAGTGAGGCGTACAGATTTTGTAAGGAAAAATATCGATTTTTAGCACAAGATCAAATGGATTATAAAAATACAAATTTATACTATCGATTTTTAGCACAAGATCAAATGGATTATAAAAATACAAATTTATACTGTCCGGGTTTTAACACATTGCTGCCTATGGTCAGGTTTCGATATATATAAAAAAAAAAAAATAATAAAAAAATGAAATGCAAATTAAAAGTTAATAAAGTAGAAAACAAGTTTACCAAAGATTTAATGTTTTACACTTCTTATCTATATCTGTTTTAAAGGAATTCAACATAACAGGATCGAGTTGAAAAAGACCTTTGCTTATGTTGAAGTTATTTGAAAGTTGGATAATGGCAGACTCAAGAATATTTCTATTAACAATGTTGCTTGAATGGAATAAAACTGAAGCATTATTCCAATCAATACAGTGGGCTAACTCTGACAAATGGACAAACTGTCCTGTTCTAACGGAATATTGATGCTGTTTTATACGTATGTGCAAATCCTTTCCCGTCTGACCTATGTAAAAGGAATCACATTGTTTACAACCAATTTTGTAGATAATGCCTGAATTATTGGTAGGGCTATTTTTTACTATGATATTTTTCACAATATTGTTATATGAAAATACTACATTAATATCCAAAAGTTTAAGTACATTAGCAATGCCTAAAAAGCCCGGGAAAAATGGAAGTACTAAAATATTTTTTGACAAAGTACGAGTGTTAATATTGACACGATAGAAAGTTCGTTTTGCCTTGTTGAGACAAGATTCCATAAACGCAGATGGATAACACAAATCACTTCCAATACCGTTGATTTTTTCCAATTCGGCATCGATGTATTCCGGACTGGCGATCCTAAGGGCGCGGAGAAACATTGATGAAAATATGGCCTTCTTAGTGGGGGTATCATATATATATATATAATGAATAAAACCACGAAGGAAAGGAAACACAGAGTGGTGCTCAAGCGCTTTCGTCTAATGACATCCTCAGGAACACTGAAGTAAATAAAGAGTTCAAGACTATATATAGGTTACAAAAAAAAAAAAAATATATATATATATATATATATATATATATATATATATATATATATATATCCTATATATAATAAATATAGAAATAAAATTGTGGGAGGAGCATACAAATTTGTAAGGAAAACTACCAATTTTAGCACTTTGCCCGAATTCAACTCAAGATCAAATGGAGTGTTTACAACCAATTTTATGGGTAATGCCTGAATGACATATAGGTCACAAAAAAAATAAAAATAAATTGAAAAATAAAAATTGTAAGAGGAGCATACAAATTTATAAGGGAAAATTACCAAAGTTTTAGCACTCTGCCCTTCTTGTCTAAATCCGTTCTGAACGAATTCAAAACAACGGGATCGAGTTGAAAAAGACCTTTGCTCATGTTAAAGTTATTCGTAAGTTGGATAATCGCAGACTCAAGAATATTTCTATTAACAATGTTGCTAGAGTGAAACAAAACTGAAGCATTATTCCAATCAATACAATGGGATAACTCTAACAAATGGACAAAAAGGGCACTGGACGACTGTCCCGTTCTAACGGAATATTGATGCTGTTTTACACTCGTGTGGAACTCCTTCCCCGTCTGACCAATGTAAAAGGAATCACATTGTTTACAACCAATTTTATAGATAATGCCTGAATTATTAGTAGGGCTATTTTTTACTATGATATTTTTCACAATATTGTTATATGAAACTACTACATTAATATCCAAAAGTTTAAGTACATTAGCAATGCCTAAAAAGCCAGGGAAAAATGGAAGTACTAAAATATTCTTTGACAAAGTGCGAGTGTTATTATTCACACGATAGAAGGTTCGTTTTGCCTTGTTAAGACAAGATTCCATAAACGCAGGTGGGTAGCACAGATCACTTCCAATACCGTTGATTTTTTCCAATTCGGCATCGATGTATTCCGGACTGGCGATCCTAAGAGCGCGGAGAAACGTTGAAGAAAATATGGCCTTCTTAATGGGGGTGTCATGTCCAGAGTAAAAATGTACGTAGGACGAATTGTTTGTTTTTTCCGATAGATACTAAACTTAAAACCTGGGCTTTCCCTATGTACACGCACACCCAAACACGGGATTGAGTTTGTCTTGTTCCACTTCTAAAGTAAACTTAATGGAGGGGACTTGATCATTTAACTGAAGGAGTAAGTCATCCAGGTCACGATTCATGGGCCAGACACACAAAATATATGGCCCATGAATCGTGACCTGGATGACTTCCTCCTTCAGTTAAATGATCAAGTCCCTCCATTAAGTTTACTTTAGAAGTGGAACAAGACAAACTCAATTTACACGCGTGTAAAAGAGCATCAATATTCCGTTAGAATGGGACAGTCGACCAGTGCCCTTTTTGTCCATTTGTCAGAGTTATCCCATTGTATTGATTGGACTAATGCTTCAGTTTTGTTTCACTCTAGCAACATTGTTAATAGAAATATTCTTGAGTCTGCTATTATCCAATTTACAAATAACTTTAACATGAGCAAAGGTCTTTTTCAACTCGATCCCGTTGTTTTGAATTCGTTCAGAACGGATTTAGACAAGAAGGGCAGAGTGCTAAAACTTTGTTAATTTTCCCTTATAAATTTGTATGCTCCTCTTACAATTTTTATTTTTCAATTTATTTTTATTTTTTTATTTTTTTGTGACCTATATATCATTCAGGCATTATCTATAAAATTGGTTGTAAACAATCCATTTGATCTTGTGTTGAATTCGGGCAAATTGCTAAAATTGGTAGTTTTCCTTACAAATTTGTATGCTCCTCCCACAATTTTTATTTCTATATTATATATAGGCTATATATATATATATATATATATTTTTTTTTTTGTAACTTATATATAGTCTTGAACTCTTTATTTACTTCAGTGTTCCTGAGGATGTCATTAGACGAAAGCGCTTGAGCATCACTCTGTTTCTTTTCCTTCGTGGTTTTATTCATCATAAATATTTTTCACGTGTTACTTTCGTGAAATAATTTTCATATATATATATATATATATATATATATACAGGGTGTTTGAGAATTATCTGTACAATTTTTGGCTGTTATTAAAAGTCAACCATGAAGTGTAGAAATTCCAGTGTTGTCCCATTTTACAGAGAATCTCATTAAGTTTTTTCTGATACCACGTTTTGACAAGTTTTTAGAAATGTACGCGGGTGACAGACATTGATGATTTAAAAGCAAGAATCACAGCTGCTATTGAGCGAATTGATGTGGATATGCTGCAGCGTACATGGCAACATTTGGAGTATCGATTGGATGTTTTGCGAATCACTAATGGTGCACATATCGAATGTTTGTAACAACGTTACTTTAATAAAAAAAACCTTTGAAAATACAGATTCTAAATAATCTTGTTTAAGAATTTTACGTGTGTTATCAAGAATTTTATTAAAAGATGAAATTGTACAGATAATGTTCGGACACACTGGAATTTTTAAAAAACTTGTCAAAACTTGGTATCAGAAAAAACTTAATGAGATTCTCTGTAAAATGGGACAACAATGGAATTTCTACACTTCATGGTTGACTTTTAATAACAGCCAAAATTGTACAGATAATTCTCGGACACCCTGTATATATATATATATATACACCTGGTAAGCTGGTAAAAGTTCCGCGCGTCGGTCTCTTTTCACGGGGAGGTCAGGATGGTGGCCCCCACCTCTAGATTTGACTTGATGTAGGAGAAAGTTCCTTTCTTTGAGCCCTCCATCTCGCATAACCAGGTACACTCGGTTCATCTGGGATTGTCTTAAACCAGGTGTCTAGTCTTCTTATGAAGAGGTCAACAGGAACACCAGTGGTATTCCTAATGGCCTTTGGTAACTGGTTAAACTGACCAGGTTCTCTGACAACAACGCTATTTTCCTTCAAAACTGAGGATGTCTCTTGTCTGACCTTTGGGAACAGTACACATTCTACCTTTCCTATTTTCCAATGTTATTTGGATGGTTATCGGATTCTGTTTGAGGTTAGGTATTAGATTTTCTCTTATTTTCTTATTACGTTATTTTTACCAGTAAATTAGCTCTTTGCAGCCACTGATCTTGGTTGTGATATTCTTTGAATTTCTTCTTGCTGATGAATTTATTCTTGTTTATATAGAGACGTCAAGACTGAGCAGTATTCCAGGTTTGGTATGATCAATGTTTTCAACAAGGGAATCATTACATTCTTGTCCTTTCTTTACAAGGTTCTTAGTATATAACACAGGTCAACAAAAAAACATTTTTGTTTCGTTGCCAAGGAATTTCGTACGAATTTAGGGTATTTTGGGGTTGCTGAATTCCAAAATGAAAGTAGTTTTTCCGATTTGGCTCTAGTTCTTGAGATAATGAATACCCTCAATTAATAGAAAACGTAACCTTAACGCGTGCATATGGGAAACTACCGGAACATTCTAGATGGTGAGACCGAATAAAATGCCATTATGTATTTCATGTGTTTACTTTTGTATGATTTGAGACAATTTCAATGCGATTTGTAAGTAGGCTCCGCCTGAACATTAAATTTTTTGCATTTTTACGTGTTTCAATGGGGTACCAATTATCTCATAAATTAGAGCCAATCTAGCAAAACCGATGTCATATTCGGAATCAGCACCACAAAGTTACCCCAAAATCACTAATATGATTGGCAATAAAATGAGTGTTGACCAGTGTAATCATTTATTCTTTTTGCCTTGTTAATTGTTATCTTGTTTTGTGTCTCAAATTTCGCATCATCGGTCATTATAACAACTAAATTTCTGGCTTTTGAATTTCTCTGAATTTCCTGTCTATTCGAGGTATAATTATAGGGCTGAAAACTAGAAAGGCCAATGTCAAAATTTAGCATTTTGAGAAAAACGCGATTGAAGGTTTCTTTCTGTAATCAAAATTCAACCTTTATTAGCAAACATTATTCCTTTATTTCAGTAAATTGCACACATATCCCCTCTCATTTGATGCCTTTTTCAAAATCATGCTGCCTCTTTTGGCTTCAAGAAAATTCATTCTTCACTATTCATCTTCATCTGCATAATCTTCGCTCAGGACATTGGCTCATCGCGGTGCACCTAATGATTTGATGACATTGGCACTTGTAGCAGTGAAAGAGCAGCTGATTACGAGTTCAGCCCTACCCTTATCTCAAAACTGGATTTTTTGACATTGGCCCTTCTAGCATTCAGCCCTAGAATTGTCTCTGTTTTAGGTCCACATATTTTTTTCCATATCTTAAGAGCTGAAATGTTTCGGTGTTAAATTTCATATTGTAGTCTTCTGACCATCTGTATATTCCTGTTTGTGTCCGTTTGTAAAGTTTCTACATCCGAGTTTTTAATTTTTCTGCTAATTTTTGTATCATGAGTAAAGGGTGTTATTGTACTGTTATTGGTTACTTCGTTATCTTATCAGTTAGCATGATAATGAATAGAAGTGGGGCTAATACTGTTCCTTGTGGTATCGAGTTATGTATCTCTGATTCTGTTTATGATGATATACCTTGCATTGTAACAACATACTGACGTTCTCTGAGGAAGTTATACATCCATTTTCCCACTTTGCCCGTTATTCTCATACGTTTCATTTTATGATCACACGAGTCGAATGCCCGAGCAAAACCTATGAATATTACATCGTAATTTTCATTGTTTTGAAGTGCATCAATGATATTGCTTTAATGTTCAATTAGCTGCGATAGACACCATCTTCCTGATCGGATTCCATGTTGGTTATCATTTAATTTTTCGTTTCTCCAAAAAGTCAACAATTTTTCTCTAGCTATTCTTTCAAATATTTTGATTAGATGAGATGTCGGTGACACTGGTCTATAGTTCTTTGCTCGAGATAGTTCTTCAAGATGTTCAGTATTTTTTCTGGAGCCCCAAGATCTAGGTTTCTGATCTCAGTAACGGTATCAGAAATTTTTGTAAATGGACTGTTCAGAGGTCTAACTATAACTATTAGTATCACGTTTAGAGTGTCAAGTTTTACTACTAAGACTTCTCCGCTAATGATTTGTACGTATGTATATAGCACATCCTCCTCTTTTATTTGTATTTCTTTATCGGTGCAGTTTTCTCAGTTTTCAAAGTTTTCTTGGTAATCTTTTTAAGATGTGTTTCTGTGAGGCAAGTGAAGTTAGTCCTTGTTTCTTCCAGAAGTCCTTTCAGGTATAAATTTTCTCCAACGAATAACTAAATTTTAAACCCTGTATACTTGCCAAAAATCATTTTTATGTTTTCATTTTTACGTTGCCCATTATGCCATTACAAATTCACTCAGAGTCACATTTTCGTAGCTTCGTGATCCTCCGAAAAAAAAACAAGTTCCGTTTACCCGTTTTGATGGGTACAATTCTGATTTCTTATGTAGTTTTTCCTGCTTGAAAACGGTTCTGCTTGGGAATTGTTATCTGTGTCGATTTTGTGTGTGTGTGTGTGTGTGTGTGTGTGTGTGTGTGTGTGTGTGTGTGTGTGTTGGATGAAATTTAGTAGTAGCCGTATACTGTCCGTGATGTCGAAAAATTGTTTTCATAGTTTGCTCTCTTCTTTGCATTATTTTTAAGGTGTTCATTTTTAGAATTTGATGGAAGATAATAATAGAAATTTTTTCAATACCCGCAGCTTCCATATTTTGTATAGAAAATTAGGAAGGAAACAATGCGTCCTTTGTTATAGGCCTATAGCGGGTAGAAAAATTCCTTTCAGATAAATATTTTGATCACCAGATTATGTAAAAAAATTTTGTATCATACGCTGTAATGTCACGACTTAAATTATATCAATTTGCCGTGCACTGGACATTCACACAAGTTGGCACTTTTTTATAGCTTTTAATTATGGGATTTTCACTGTATTTCAACTTTTATTTGGACTTCGATTAAGACACATTTACCGCTTCACTGAACAAACCAACTTAAATTAGAACTTAGCCAAACTTTAGTTGTTCTACCAACAATCCCGGGATATTGCCAACCCTAATATATATATATATATATATATATATATATATATATATATATATATATATATATATATATATATATATATATATAATTTAGGGTGATTCAAAAAAATCAAAGTTTTTTTTTTAATTGTTCAACCTGTATTTTTGTTCCCTATGACAAAAAAGTAGTGTATGCCAAATTTTGTGAATTTTAAATAAAATTTACTATGTGCTACCAGGCGTCAAAGTTTCCCTCTTTTTCAATTTGTTTGTTTACAACTTATGATTTTATGTTTAATTGTTTATATTTCAGAAGTTTTAATTAATGGTTTATATACTAGATTGCTTTTAATTGTTGCTTGGAACTCGTAATTTTGATACCAATTAATCGATTATGGAAGCTAGGCCTAACTCACCATCACCCAGTTGCTCATTTGGGAGAAGTTCTACAAGAAAAGAAACTGAAGTATGGCTAATTGGGCAGCCCTCTGCAGTACTAAAAACATCCGTATTACCATCAGAGAAGGAATTGATGGCCCTCTTCATGCACTACAGAAATATTAAAAAGCAAGACATTAGAGAATCATGCTGCTCTACTGCAGATGATGTGCTGCAGTTTGGAAAAAAGCAGGAATACCAGCAAAACAAAGAATACATGTAGTAGAAAATTCAAGGAATACTGAAGGAATGACAGCTGCTTAAGAAAAACAAAGCAAACAAATTGAAAAGATCACAAAATTTAAATAATAAAGAAGAAAAATGGAAAGATAAACTGGAAAACTTATTTGACATTGCTCATGAGAATGCTATGCAGCTTATAAAAATAGAAGATGATAAGAAATTCTTGAAAATGCAACGTGAGAAAGGACGTCATGGAAAAATGGGTACCATTGATAAGGCTGTTGCTAAAAAAGAGCAAAGAGCAGCAGAAAAGCAACAACGTTATGAAAAGAGGAAAGCAGAAGAAGAGATCAAAAGAAAGAAGAATGAAGAGGCTGTCATACTCACCAGTACATCATCAGAATCAGAAGAGAGTAAAAGTGATGAATCTGGTTTCTGTGCTGCATAACCTTCAACATGGAAAAGTAAGGTTGGCAAACGTAGAAAATTGTTTGATGATAAATTATTAGGAAGTCTTGATGTTGCAAAATTGAGTGACAGAAATGCGTCTCTTTTTAATGCAAACAATCAGACATCGCTTGAATGGGACATCTGCGAACAAATAAAATGCATGTGTTTCAATACAACGGCAGCCAATACTGGTCCTAGAAATGGTGCAGCTATTCTTCTAGAACAAAAATTCGACAACGATTTATTGTGGCTGGCATGTCGACACCATATATTTGAAATTATGCTGGAAGCTGTTGTTTCAAAGTCTTTATCACCATCTTCTGGCCCAGATATAGTCCTTTTTAAGAAGTTCAGAGAAAATGGTCAAGCATTAATAAGGAGGACTACGAAACAGCATTATCAGATCCAGATATCTATGAAAATATTCATGACATCAAAGATGACATAATTATATTTGCAACAAATCAACTAGATACATTCCAACCAAGAGACGATTACCTAGAACTATTGCAGTTAACAATTATTTTTTTGGGAGGTGAACCAAAAGGTGGAATCAAATTTAAACATCCAGCGGGACTTCATCGGGCTAGGTGGATGGCCAAAATTACATATTCATTAAAAAATTTTATGTTCAAATCTCAGTTCAAAATTTCAGTAAAAGACAAAAAAGGACTAAAAGACATCTGTCTATTTGCTACTCGGTTATATGTAAAGGCATGGTTTACAGCTCCTGTGCCATCTTGCGCTCCTCGTCTTGCTCTGGAATTATTACAGAATCTTGTAGTCTACAAACAAATAAATGACACAATTGCATTTGTTGCTATTAAAAAACTGTTAGGTCACCTCTGGTACCTATCAGAACTGGTAGCCTTGGCCTTTTATGATGATGAAGTGCCTACTGAAACAAAAGACAAAATGGTAAAGGCCTTGCAAAATACAAAAGAAACTCTTCCTGCAAAGCGGGCTTTTCTAGATCCTGCACTTATTCCAACGAAGAAATTAGAAGATTTTGTCATCATACTCAAAGATTCTTTACAATAACAGAATTTAGTTCAAAATTTTTACTCAAAGATGCTAAAGAATGGCATAATGATGAAGAGTATAACTCCGCTAAGAAATCTATCAAACAGTGGAAAGTCGTGAATGATATAGCGGAAAGAGGAGTAAAATTAATGGATGAATATAATAAAATACTAACACATGATGAAGATCAAAAACAATTCTTGCTACAAGTAGTGAAAAACTACAGGGCTGTTTACCCTGATAGAAAAAAAGAAACATTGATGAAGTAAGAACAGCTAATGTCTCAAATATCATGCTAGTTTAATTATGCATGCTTGTGGTTATGGTAGGACCTACGGGGGAGCTTTCCACATTAAAAAAAAGCAATGCGCCTTGTACTGTACCCCCTGGGTGGTGTGGAAAAATTTGACAATTTGAGTCGTTCTGTCAATTTTTAATTGCTGGTAGCAACCCATAAAAATTAAAAATTTGCTAAAATATTTTAGGATAGTTGGTTTTATGCTGAAATGAACCATTTAAAGGGTTGAACACATTAAAATCTAAAAAAATTTTTTTACCCCCATATTTGAATCACCCTAATATATATATATATATATATATATATATATATATATAAAAGAACATTAAAAACTTAAGATTAAACGTATGAGATGTAATATGGAGAAACGAGCTTATTAAAGGTGAATTACAATGCTTCGTGCATGAAAGCAGAAATCCTTCGACTTGACCGTGCATGAAACTCGTTCTTTAATAAACTTATCACTTAAACGGCTTCAACAACAAACCTGAGGTCTTGTTTCCGATTTGTTCGTAAAGGCGAATGCAAATTTAGGAATAACAAAAGGTAAAATTATGGGAGACCCCAAAATTTGGAATCCTACATTACATTTCAAGCAGTTTTAAATTACATTTCGTTTCGAGTCCAAATTTTGTGACCTACTTGTAGTTTATAAAGTATTTAATCTTAGAACAGTAATATATATATATACATACATACATAATATATATATATATATATAATATATATATTATATATATATATATATATATATATACTGTGTGTATATATATGTATACACACACACACACACACACACACACACACACTGTGTGTGTGTATACTGTATATATACACACTGTATATATATATATATATAGGGGGGTCGAAATTTTGTATTCTTATTCTACACGCTGCTCGGAGTTTCCTTTGGGCCCCTAAACAACATACTGTAATTAAACCGCTATGCGCCACCCGTTGCATATGCCCCCCCTTTTTTTAAATTGAAATGAAATTGAAACCAATTCTTTGAATAAAAAAAACCCTGATAAATGACAAAGATTAAAGTAAATAATGATATAAGTAAAGTTAAAGTAAGTTTTATATATATATATATATATATATATAATATATATATATATATACAGGGTGTCCGAGAATTATCTGCACAATCTTTGGCTGTTATTAAAAGTCAACCATGAAGTGTAGAAATTCCAGTGTTGTACCATTTTACAGAGAATCTCATTAAGTTTTTTCTGATACCAAGTTTTGACAAGTTTTTTAGAAATTCCAGTGTGTCCGAGCATTATCTGTACAATTTCATCTTTTAATAAAATTCTTGATAACACACGTAAAATTCTTAAACAAGATTATTTAGAATCTGTATTTTCAAAAGTTTCTTTTATTAAAGTAACGTTGTTACAAACATTCGATATGTGCACCATTAGTGATTCGCAAAACATCCAATCGATACTCCAAATGTTGCCATGTACGCTGCAGCATATCCACATCAATTCGCTCAATAGCAGCTGTGATTCTTGCTTTTAAATCATCAATGTCTGTTACCCGCGTACATTTCTAAAAAACTTGTCAAAACGTGGTATCAGAAAAAACTTAATGAGATTCTCTGTAAAATGGGACAACACTGGAATTTCTGCACTTCATGGTTGACTTTTAATAACAGCCAAAAATTGTACAGATAATTCTCGGACACCCTTTATATATGTATATATATATATATATATATATATATATATATATATATATATATATATTATATAATAAGAAATCTTTCTCCGTATATTACTTAAAGAATCAATTGAAGCATACTAAAATCAAAATATTCACCTTAAGAAATCTAATTGAAGCATATTAAAACCAAAATATTCACCTAAAGAAATTTAAAATCGTAAATTACTGACACCACTGGCCTTTCCATTGGAACACAGGTAGCTTTTTTCTCGACTCCAGTACATTTAAAATAAATTTATGTCTGTTTTCGTAATCAATTCTATCTTTTGATGCTTCTGTTACCACATTTACAGCATGTCCTACTCCCTGGCTGTGACAGGGAAAAGGAATAAGCTGAAGTGGTTCATTTCGAACTTTAAGAAGATCATCATTTGTCAAATTCTGTAAAATAGGTGGAGGGGTGATGGTTTCGTTGTCCCAGTCGTCCCAGTCGATCATGTTCAGATAATCGTCTGCTTCAAAGTTCAGTGTTTTTGGCAGCTCAAAATTTCTCGCATTGGTGCTCCTAGTTCTTGCTCGAATGATGTGCTGAAGAGCCAGCTCTCTGACCTCTCTTCTTGTGTCTGTTATCATTGAGAGTAAGATATTCTCTGGGTGGGCAAAATAGGCGTTATTTCTGAGGACACGCTCCATAATCATCCGATGCTTTTTATCTAAGCCTTTAAGCAAGTGCATGATATACCAAAAATTAGATGCTCCTTCATTTGCCTTTGGATGAGACTTTATCCAAAACGTGCCTGGAGCGTAAACCAGCATTATAATTTTTACTAGGTCTTGGATGTTTTTGTCTGGATTCCGTGTAGAGACATATAAGCGCAGGATCCTGTTTGCTCGTGTTAGCCATCTTGCATGATGGAGGGCACCTGGGGATCTGGTGGCTAACGCTTGTGAGATGCGTCCAGATTGTATGCTAATGCACATTTCATACATATATTTTTGGTCACTGCTGAAACTTTTAACAATATCGGCCGAAACTTCTTTAATGTTGCCCTTTGCAGGGGTATAATCAACTATATCCAGTTTGGTAAAATCCCCTCGGAGTTTATTTCCAAGATAACCTTTGAAGGTGTTTGGTCCCAAAGTTTTTCCATCAATTGCTTCAAATACGTGCCTGAAGGGCAGTTCGTTTGCATGCAAAAGGCAAATCAGCCATTGTACCGGCCTGTCCAGATATAATTCAATCAATTTTAGCACTCCGCCAATCCTGCCAGTGTTCACTGGGGTGCCATCGCATAGCAAAGCTTTGAGGGATTCTTTGCTATTAGAATCAACTATAAAAGTTATTGTTTCATCTGCAATACAACAAGCAATTCCGTTATCTGGAGCTATATGATCCATGTAAACATCACCAGGTTCTTTGACTATTACATAATGTTCTTCGTACTCCATTTCCTTCTTTGTCTTAGTTTGGTCTTTTCTACCATCAAATCCGATGCCTTCAATCTGTGTGTTCTCTGATTTCACTTTATGTTCTTTTTACCCACACGTAATTCTTTCTCTTTCCACTTTTTTCCTATCCAACATATTGGTTTCGTCTCATATTCCCATATCATTCAAAGCTGCATTTACTATAGCTGCAGTAGCTCTGTAACTTACACGGTATCTATCTGCTGTTATTGTTAAGTTATCATAAGTAATTCTGTTCTGATGTTTTCTCTCAGCTCAAAATCCGGAACAAAGTCAATATCGTCGCTGTCATCATCAATTTCCATACTCTCATCTTCCATAATATGTAAAGGGTCCAGTTTGCTGGTTGAGGCGACATTCATATCTAGGCTTATCTTGGCTCTTCTTTCTAATCCTTTAACTCTATCGTGAGTCCTTTTTCTTGCGGAAGTCGTTACTCTGTCGATTGGTCCTAGTTGATTTTTTTTTTGTTTCTGCCCCACAAAAAACTCCCACTCAATCACTGGAACTCTAATATCACATCTGCAATCCGCTCGACTGATTTTTTTTATCGTAACAAGTACAAGTGCAAATATCAAACATTTCATCGAATGTCTCCACCTTCTGCTGAGAACTGTTGTTTCTTTGTTTTAATGGTACTTTATTTAGCTTTGCTGCAGATTCTATCAATTGTTCAACTTTTATAGCTATTCCTTCAAATCCTATATGTGGAAAGGAAAACTTCTCCCAAATGGCTTCCACATCTTTAGTGACAATTCTCTAACATTCTTTTGCTGTTATAGAACCTTTCGAAATCAGTTCTTCTCGTTTTCTTACCAATAAATAATGCCTAAATACGTCAGCCTTTGAAGGAGTCATTGGAGGTGGAAATTCTGCAGGGTGACCAAATGTTGAATTGTGCGTTTTGCTTCTTGTCGCCATGATTTCACTTATTTAGGCCTAGTAGCATTAATAACAAGAAACTAATTGTTAAATTCTAGCAGTTGAATCATTCAATCTGAATTTAATATAACTCATTCGGAATTAAATCATAACTCATTCAATCATAAACAATCTGAAACTAAACAAAAAAACGTGACAATAATTTATATAATTCATCTAATCTATCTAAATTAATCTATGTAATCTATTCAATCTATCTAAAACTCTATCTAAATAATCTATCCAAATTAATCTAATCACTTAATAAGACTTAATATAATGCATGATTGTCACATTTGGGGTTTATATCTGTGGAGAGAGTAAAATGGGGGGGATGCTATGGAAGGGGTAAGGGGGGTCGCATATACTCATTTTTTTTACAAGATGTTGAGATCATTATTTCCAACTACGTGCATACTGTGGAATTGGAGAAACTCGATTTTTGATGTGTTTCCTCTCCCGCTTATACTTAAATATATTTCAAAACTTCTGTGAAATATTTATAAATAATAATTATGTATTTAAAACCTACAGATAAAAAATACTCTTTATACAAAACTTCCTTACCATGACCAAATTTATTCAAAAATTAAAAATAAAAATCATAAAACTCTTATCTCGAATATATCCACAAGTAAATGTCAACACTAATATTTACTAATACTTATTCCATAAAGTCATATTTCAAAGTTAAAGAAAAGCTCCCAACCAGACTTAGTTCATATATCATCTATAAATTCACGTGCGCAATTACTCATCCTGCTACATTGGTGCCTCACAGCACGAACCATTTATAAGAGAATGTGAACACTGGCAAATCGCATAGAAAAATTATAGCCATTACAAAGACAATCAAACTCATCTACTGAGCAACATTGCCATATACTTAACCACTCATTGACCCACCAAAATTAAAAATCATAAACAACCAACTGTAATAAGATAGGACTTCGCATTCTGGAGTCATAATACATTTAACAGTTACGATCGTCTCTGAACGAATTCGTAACTGTTAAATGTATACTGATTCCAGAATGCAAAGTCGCATCTTATTGCAGTTGGTTGTTTACGATTTTCAAATTGTGGTGGGCCAATGAGTGCTTATGTATGCGATAATGTTGTCTAATAGATGATTTGATTAATAACTAAGTACAGGGTGTCCAAAATGTCTTGTCACCCCAGTAAAATACTAACTGATTTTTGTTTTTTTTCAAACCCATTTGAAATATGTGATAACAGCAACTATACGATCGAACAACGCATATTGGCTTGTACCTGGGTTCATGAGCGACCACGTAATAGCAAAATCATTGAAAATATTTGTGCAGACTTCCAGGACGATTGAATCGTGCAGCTCCTTCGAAACGGAGGATATATATACACACAGTATATATATATATATATATATATATATATATATATATATATATATATATATATATATATATATATATATACAGGAAGGTCCCGGTTAACACGGTTTCGGTTAACACGGTATTCGATGTTACGCGGTTTATAATTTGTCACCATAATCCCGTTATATGCGATATAATTTCACTTATCGCGGGAACGTGCTATGAAAGTCTGTCGAGATATTGACAATGATATTCGATGTTACAAACTAATGTACGCCGAAAAAAAGAAGAAAACGTTCAAACAAGCCTCACTTTTACGTTATTTTACAAAGAAATAAAAATAATCATTCATTTTTTGTACACATGCATGTGCTTTTCAATAAACTTTAAAACAAATGAATCAATTTATTTACTACCTTACCTTTGTATAATGTACTGTACTGTACATAGTAATAAGAACAAGTCAAAGTCGACAGTCTAAATATTTTTTTTTTTAACTTGGCAATATTAACCAGTTTTACATGTTATATTGTTCCCGGTGAATGCGGCTACGCAACTATATCGCGGTATTCTGCTTGCGTTGGCAACATTAGCAATTTTTACATGTTATCTCAATCCCGCTTTATGCGGTTTTTACTTATCGCGGTATTCTGCTTGCACCAATTAACCGCGATAACCGGGACCTTCCTGTATATATATATCAGTTCGATTTGAGATTTCAGGTTTTGTAAAAACAAAATATAAGTTTCGATTTTTTCGATTTTAGTTTTTTCGATTTCAGTTTATGATTTATATCGACATTTTCTTAGTTGCAGTAAACTCAAATATTTAATATTCACATCTTTGAGTTATACACTGTATTCCTTATGAAGCCTTTTATTAGTGATTTGATTTTGTATCATACTGTAAGGGGCAGTTGTTATTCTTCGTCAGTAAGATTGATCTTTCGCCTTCGAAAGCTTCGGATGAACTGATACTTAAAAATTAAGCTGTATCCTTAAAGTCACGCAGTTTCTGATATTTTTTTACTTTTGTGCTAATCTATTTCTCATCTTGGTGTGACTTTTTCCCTTTACCCGTGATATCTATTCACCTATATGAAGAGGGGGAGGGGGGCGAATATATTAAAAAGATAGAGTAGTATCTTCAGAGAGTCTTACGGGATGAGACGAAGTGTATTTATAAATCGAAAATATTTCTATCGCGTCTCAATACCCGAATGGTTTTTTTTTTGGTTTGTTTGACAAATTGTCTCTCTCGTGTTAGTAAATATGAATTAAAAATATCTTAACTTCTTTAAAAAAACTCTTCAATTTATAAAACTTAACCAAAAATATCGATTTCGATTTCAGTTTTCCATTTTATTTTATTTCAGTTTTAGTTTCGATTTCAGTTTTGGCAAAATTTTTCCATTTAATTTTTTTTCGATTTCAATTTAAAAAAAAATCAGTTTTATCAGTTTATCGATTCCGTTTCACATCGATTCGCCATTTGTGAAAATTACTAATCAGTTGATGAATGAGGTTCTGTTTTTGAAAGTTGATTACTGCGACCGAAAAAGAAGATAGCCGAAGAAAACCAGCATATTAAATTAAACGTTAATCCCAACATTGTGTAGACCAGTATGGATGTAATGTATATCTTATGTAATGTGTTCTTTCTGAATACAAATTATTATTATTATTATTATTATTACCAACAAGTCATTTTTTATGCTTTTTCGAAATTTTGTTCCGAGGCGAATGAGAAAAGGTCATTCACATTTCAATGAAACTATTTTCAATTATTTTCAGAACATTAAAAATTAGAAAGAAAAATTATTAATTACAAATTAATTATTATGCACGTATTTATTATTTTCAGAGAGAAAAATTTTTCCATTACAGCCTACCAATATTTATTTCCATTTCAAGGGTATGCTCATTATTATTATTATTATTATTACAGATTTATATATATATATATATATATATATATATATATATACACACCAGGTGTCCCAAAACGTGTCCCTATTTCTAAATAAATGTCCTAAGCTAAAAAAAAGGAAGCTAGACACAAAGACAAAGGAAAAGGGTACGTAATACCCAAGAGTTTATTAACTTTAATTAAACAACATGCTTAGTGTAATTGTCATTTTTTCTAACACAATATTCAACCTCACATAAATGTTTGACAGAATTTTTGAAAATAGTTCAGCTGGGATGTTGCTGATTACCTCAGAATTTGGTCTTTAGGTTTTCAAATGTCTTAGCATTGGTATGATAGAATAGATTCTGTCTTTTGTAACCTCAAAAAAACAAGTCAGTGGGTGTGAGGTCGGGTGTGAGGTCCGGTGCGTATGGGGGCCATTCCACTGGCTCATGAAGGGAGATTAGTCGCCCGGAAAAATGCTTCCTCAAAAAGTTGAGTCATAAACAGTGTGTGGAGGTACTCCATCCTGCTGACGAATAAATACTTAGCTTTCTTGAAGACTATATCCTAGTAAGGCCTTCTATGGCTTTACTAGGCTATAGCCTATTGGTAGCGGCAGGGCCGCCGAGAGGGCGGGGAAGCCGGGTTAAATCCCCGGGGCCCGGACCTTTAGGGGGCACGGAAAGAGGGGTGATAAAATATTAATAAAGCAATTGATTAAATAACAGAGAGGAAATATAATTAATGAACATACATTTTACAGAGATTATCATAGTCAAGCTGAAACAGATAAAATATTATCTGCGGTCCACCAGTGCCCAAGACCGACTGACAGATCTGGGAGCCATTGTAATTGAAAGCCAGTTAGCCAGTACTTTAAATTTCATCAGAATCATTTACTATTTTGCTAGAGAGAAGGCAAAGAAAGTACACTTCTAATTATGAAAATCTTGCAGTAAACACTTGTCTTGCCCGCATGGACTGGTACTGCAAATGTAAATTGTATGGTGATAGAATTAATATAATTGATTCGAAAAATAAAATGATCATTTTCTTCCGAGTTGTTTATTCATACTGTATGTTTTGAATAGTGAATTCAGTTTGCTTGTTATGTACATAAAAAACATTCATAATAAAATACTGAGTAAACAGGGGGGGCCCATATACCAATCCTTCCCCGGGGCCCGTGGCAGCTCTCGCCGGCCCTGGGTAGCGGTATCGCCTTTTCATAATATCGTACAAATTCGGAAAAGTTATTGCTTTAAGTATGAAATGGTGAAAGAATGGTTTTACTATAAAATATTAATGAAAGATTAGAAATGTATAGGGTATATGCGAAATAAAAATCCGAAGAAGAAACCCCACTAATAAAATATACAATATACATCCATTATAAAATAATGGACAAATAAAAACAGGGACATTTTTGGGGACACCCTGTATATAAACCTGTAGGTTACTTAATTAATGTTACATTTCAAAGAAATTAATTGTTTTTCCGAACAAAACACTTTAATAGTACGTAATATTGATACTGTAACTGTATATATATATATATATATATATATATAATTGTATTCAACACTGAAAATAATAAAGAAATGCGGCAGTTCACTTTCAATTACTTTTAATTATAAAAATACACAGAAATGAAAGCCCAACCTTTTGAAAGCCTTTGGCCTAAAATATCGCGCAATTGTATTTATGGACGTTATTATGTTTCGCTGCAAAAGTTAAACGTTTCAATGAAATCATGATTATTTCATTGCGTAAAATGTCAAAATGTCGTTCGAAATAAATCATTTTGAAGCATTTCTCATAAAAGAGTCTCTTAAACATTTGCAAATAGGTATAATCAAAATCTCTCTCTCTCTCTCTCTCTCTCTCTCTCTCTCTCTCTCTCTCTCTCTCTCTCTCTTTTTACAAAATTTTCCCTGGCACCCGTTGCCATTGGTACCTCCTCGGTATGGGCCGCAAGGCCTTTTGAGGTACTTCTTTTCCTTGTAACTCCTTGTAACTCTCTCTCTCTCTCTCTCTCTCTCTCTCTCTCTCTGAGCGTCATTAATAATAAGTTTTGTATGTCCCATCCGCAAATGAAACAGGAACCAGGTCCTTGAATGAAAGATTGATGTTCCTGTAGGATCCTTCATAAATGTCCCGCACTCTGATTTATTGATTATCACGGACAGTAATCTATCGCTAATTAGCAATAACCTCCGATTTCTAACTTTAATATTAGACAGGAAAATTATTCTATTTTACCGAAATGAAATTATAATTATAAATATATGGACAAATTAAAATAGTTTTATATATTTAATTTAATTAATAATTTAATTAATAATTTATTTAATTAATAATTTATTTAATTAATATTTCTAATACAGTACGTTTCGGTCCTCACTACTGGGACCTCCTCAAGTGAAATGTAGACACTGAAAATCTAGGCATATGGAAGAGGAAGGCAAAGAAACTCCATACACTGCATACGGGAAAGTTTGTGAACCCTTCAAGTGAAGTACCGAAATGAGCTTTTTGTAACTAACATTCAAAGTAATAAACAGTCCTTAACGTTCATTGTATAAGTTCCCTCTTCGGTATAGCTCTTTGGTATAGCGGGTCAAAATGAGAGCCAGTAAGTTCCCAGTTAGTGTCTATGCGGTCCCCAATTAAGAACCTAATTCTGGGAGGAAACTTCCCTTAACATATTTTGGCACGTAATACGGAACAAAACGATTTAAAGTTTTCAGGTCATACGAAACATTACTACTTCCGGTGTAGGAAGTTCCTTCGGTAAGAGTTCATGATATCCATCAATCCATCACGCAGATGACCTACATATATTTTTTTTATTGACACGCTAAATAACCTAACTTAATCTAACCGAACCAAGCCTCACTTAATCAAACCCACCAAGAGCTTTCCGATAGAATGGGTCTTAGACGAAATGTTTGCCCGTCCCGATATCATATAGGGCCTAGACCGGACTATCGTGTTTTATGGATGATGTAACCTCTTTCACAATATCGCCATTCAGTTTTTCCTTGGTAAAATACACGAGTGTCTCTCCATGTTCATCTGAGTCCGGCTGTATAATTCAGAAAACAACTTTTGAAATGACACCAAAAAGAATCATTTAACATTTCATTTAAATTTTACTAGTTTAAAATTTCATTTTGAGGGTTTTAATACATTTTTAAATATTTGTCCCCTCATTCCTCAGCCACGCCTACATTTGGAGGAAAATGGTTGTTTGTATGCTAAATCTTTTTTTTCTTTATAGCTGATACTGTTCACTTTCTACAGGGTGTCCACAGTGTCTTGTCACCCCAATAAAATACCGAGTTTCGTTTTTTTTTCAAAACCATTTGAAATGTGTGATAGTAGCAACTATACAATTGAACAAATCCTCCGTTTTGGAGGAGCTGCACGATTCACTCGGTCCTGGAAGTCTGCACGAATATTTTCAATGGTTTTGCCATTACGTGGTCGCTCATGGACCCAGTTCCTGCTATCACACATTTCAAATGGGTTTGAAAGAAAAACGAAACTCAGTTAGTATTTTACTGGGGGTGACAAGACATTGTGGACACCCTGTACAATTAAGCATTAGTTATGTTACCTCCCGTTATGCTTCAAGGGTTCCAGAATGTGACATTGTTTTTCTTTAAACTGCAAACGTGTATCTCTCAGTCGGAGGCAACAGAGGAATTTAGAGAGTTAACTCGTGTCAACATTCACAGCGTTGTTGATAGTGAAATGAGGAGATAAGTAAATTTGAGCAATAACTCATCGTTTTTGGATGCTTTTACTGATCAAAGGAAGGCCTTTTCTCGTTTAAATCACTTTATTCTTATAAATAAATAGAGTCAAATATTAGCCTAGCTGGAGTGAAAACATCATTAAATTTCCAATTTCCAGTTATATATAATGTTCTCTTTTAATATATATATATATATATATATATATATATATATATATATATATATATATATATATATATATATATATACACTGGTTCTAGGATTGAGTATTTATGACAAACGCAGTCTTATTTCGTGGATTTTAAGAATGTTTTCAGCTTTTATTTAATGTTAAAATTAATTTTATTTCTGATCTGTGTTCATCAGTAGACGTTCAGTTGTCAAAATTATGGTTTTCAGACCAAGAAGATCTTAGAACTACAGGAATAATTTTATGTATATAAAAACATTTGTTGTTCATTCTGCAAAAATATCTAAAGTACTTTTCAGTTACGAAATCTAATGTTGGATGTGAAACTATTTGTTCCTTTATGGACGTTATGTACAGTTACGCTCATTATTCGTCGGACACTCTTAGGAACAGATAGCGACACCTGGCATATATTTATTGTGTGTTACTACAAACGGTTGTAACATTTTATGAATGAATCTGGGGTTTAGTGAGTGAGCGATGATTGGTTGGTTGACTCATTGCCAAATTTCTTTAGAACATAATTATTTCCATTCATCACTGGTTTACATACACTAAGGAAACATAAATGAGTAATTAAATATAAATTCATGAAGGGGATATATATTAACAAGGGGGATGTCAATGAAGTGAATAAAAAATGGTCTTGTAAAAACTAAAAAACACCTTCGGACGTGACGACAGTGTTCGTGGTATTGGCAAGCCTGTCATCCTGAACGAACTGAAGTTTCAATGTACAAAAACAGAGCCGTAGGTAGGCATTATTGCGTCCTGAGTAAATTCCACGACCTGCACCACCCATCCCCCTTGTATTTATTTGATTTATTTATTTATTTACATTTAATATTGAACATAGATTCAGATAGTATTTTGTGTTATAACAAAGACAGAGCAAAATCCTGATATATATATATATATATATATATATATATATATATATATATATATATATATATATATATATGCCAGGTGTTGCTATCTGTTCTCAAGAGTGTCCTACGAATAATAAGCGCAACTGTACATACTCTAGCAGCCAACCAACCAGAAATAAGTTATGAGCAGACAGTTTTTTTTAAGTAAATCATTTTGCTGTCTGTTTTGTAAGCGAACGCATTTGTGAAGTTTATTCGTCATTTGAATTCCAGTTTAATAAATCCTTCCAGAAATTTGATTCGGTTGTTTATTATATGATATTAAAGTCCTGTGGTTAAAAGACTTCGGTTTAACTTTTTAACGATGGGGTATATATTTATTTAAGCCTAAAAGTATAAGACTGATTGTTATTCAGGACTAAATAGTTTTGTAACTAGTCACTAAAATGACACGCACAATTTCTGGGTTCCTTTTCTGACAATTGAACGACACATATCGTCGCTTATATCTTGAAAGGCCTTAGCTCGCAAAAAGTCAGTTGTTCAGGAAACAAGAGAGAAATCCGATTTGAACTGGTTTAAACTATACTGGTCAAAAAAAGAAACGCAATTTTTGAGATTTATTAATAAACATGAGGACTCAGTATATAGTAAATGATTCTTTAACATAACAAACAGTCAATAACGCGTTTGGCCACCCCTAGCCACAATGCAGGCTTGGAGTCTGGCCCTCATCGACCTCAACAGTCTCTGCAGGAAAGCAACAGGGATGGCCCTCCACTCTTCAATAATTGCATTGGTCAGTTCCCTGATGTTCTGCGGCTGATGCTGACGTCTGCGAACTCGCCGTTCAAGTTCATCCCATGCGTGCTCTATCGGTGACATGTCTGGGCTGAAGGCTGGCCATGGTAAGGTCTGCACCTGTTGTCCCTGCAGGTACGCCTGCACTATCCTGGCTGCATGAGGTCTGGCATTGTCCTGTTGCAGGAGCACCAATTCTGGATGTTGCCTCATGAATGGAAGAACATGTGGGTGAAGAATCTCATCCCTGTAGCGCTGGGAAGTCAGAGCTGATAGGCCCACGATAGGTCACGGTGCTGATAGGCCCATTGCAGGCGTCGTTGCCTTCTTGCATCAGTGAGAAAAGGACCTCTGTAAGGCCTGCGGGATCGGAGTCCTGCATTACGGAGTCGGTTTCTGACGGTCTGGTCACTAATTCTGTTGTTGTGGATACCAGGTGTCTCTCTGGCTGTCTGACGAGCATTCCGCTGCCGATGACGCAGGTGCTGCAGTACAATGTGGCGATCCTGGCGTTGGGTCGTCATACGAGGTCGCCCACGTCTTGGCAGGTCCTGAACACTTCCTGTGGCATTGTACCGTCTAACAAGCCTAGAGATTGTGCTGGGATGCACATGCATTCGTTGTGCAACTTGGACAGCCGACATGCCTGCATCCAACATACCCAAGGCACGACCTCTGTTGACCTCTGAGAGTCGTGGCATGCCTCAATCGCGGGAAAAAGTTTGGTTTTCTCAACGGGCAGTGTGTATTCTGTGAAGTCAAAGAAAAAATGCATGCCTTCATAAAGAATACATTCAATTTAATCTCTGTTTATTGTTTGTAACAAAATGGCGTCTTAGCCGGGATTAGTCAGGTTTAAAAACATGCACTAAGTGGCTTTAAAAGATTTGAACAAACATTTAACCATAATCTTGAAACTGTGATACTAACACTAACAACTTAAATTTTACACCATATGCAAGCTAATTGCGTTTCTTTTTTTGATTTCAAATTTTTTAGCTAGGGCCTTTCAAGATATAAACGACAATATGTAAAGAAGCATTTATACAGGGTGGCCCATAAGTCCTAATCGGTTATAATTAAAGCGAAAATACCAAAAATCAAACTGTAAAAAGTTTATAATAACTACTTACTTACTTTTGTTGAGTTTGAACGACGGTTCAGGATCGACCTGCGGTCGACCCCTCTGCAGCATCCCGCCTCATTTTCGGGACTTGGTGAAGGAGGGAATTGCTCTCTGATCGCCTCCTGCCCTCGTAGCCAGCCACGCATGGCTGGTCAGGGACTTTGCACAAGAATCTGTCCAGCTGGTTCTTGAAGTTATTCAGGTTGGTGTGCTGGAGATTCCTCACTTCTTTTGGAAGGACATTGAAAAGCTTTGGGCCCCGTATTCTGAGGGTATTTTCCATCCTCGTTTTCATGGCTCCTTGTCCCACCGCAGCTGGGACCGTACAAAATATTTATTGGTTATTTTAACTTCATTTTTTTTAATCCGCTGGATAGATTTTCGCTTTAATTATAACCTATTGGGACTTATGGGCCACCCTGTAGAAACGTCGCGTTGTAATACAATTTATATTCTTATTTCTAGTTGGACTGTAACTCCCGCCAGTCGTGAAGGGGTTGAAGGAAAGCTGACCGAATATAAATTCTCGGTCCACATTTTTAATACCTTCTTAGTAGAGAAAAATAAAGGATTTTTATGACGCAGTATTGCTCAGATTACGAATGAAAATAATAATATTTCCTTGATTTTATTGGGAATGAATCACGGTATGCAATAAAGAAAAATGTCCTTATAAACTGGAAAGATTAGCCAGATTAGCCAATCTAAAATATTTAAAGAAACGTTTGGGACTATTTTTCCTTCGCAGTAATAATACCACTCGTAATTCATTTAATACGTTTGCATCCTAACTAATATTTAGACAGAGAATGCATTTATGCAGTAGTTCTTCGACGTACCATTTTATGATGTTTTTATTGCATTAATCAGTATTTGCTGAAAATATGTGATGTAAATGAATTAAAACTCTCCTCAACACTTTACAAGAGTGATTCATTTGCGAGTTCATGAAACTTTATTTAAAATGTAAATATTAAATTGTGTGAATTTTGTTATTCAGCATATATATATATATATATACACAGGGTGTCCCATAAGTCCGGTCTCGGAGGAAAATTATTTTAAATTAAATTTACAAAAGTAGTACATTAGAACTAAAAGAAATGTTCAAATTGATATCTTGTTTTTGGACCTTTTTTTTTTTTGTTGCAGTGAGGTAAAGGCCTCCGCCTTTTCCTCACGAGTGTAACTCGCTTCCATATTAGCCATTGCTTGTTATTCTACCTGCAACAAAAAAAAAAAGAGGTCCCAAAACAAGACATCAATTTGAACATTTGTTTTAGTTCTGATGTATTACTTTTGTAAATTTAATTTAAAATAAATTTTCCTATAAAAACGGACTTATGGGACACCCTGTATATAGTGTACGAAATTCTCTCTCTCTCAAGTGAGTCATCATTTGTATACTTTGCTCCTTTATTTGACTGGGAATCTGAGATTGGTTATACGATCGGAATTGCATGCAAAGTAAAAGTAATGTCCGCTGATCACGCACGCATTTTCTAGAGGTAAATATACCCTCATTACAATTCGTAGACCAAAAGAAGGCATATTTTGTCACGTAAAACTGTCGCCATTATTCGAGAAATAAAAGAGAAAGAGAGTTTAAGTTGAAATTTGCGTCCCCATAAGTCTTTCTCAATCCTTCAGATAAATAAAACATTCTTCATATCAAGATGAGGGGAAATATATCGCTGTAATTTACCCTCAATTTCTATACCACTTTTCGGTTTTATATTTCTCCTCTTCCTACCGCTATTTCCCCCTCTTTTTCGGCTCTTTCTTTTTCTTCCCTCCTTTCGCCATTTTTCTTTCGTATTTAATTCTTTTTCTTTAATAGTCGTTTCCTGTATGTTTCGTAATTCTTTATTTCTTTTTTTTCTGTTATTTTTCTCTCTTTTTCTTTCTCTGTTCTAGTTTTCTTCTTTTTCTTCCCCTCATTCTTGCTGAACTTTACTCATTCTCTTTTGGCGAAACGCCTCCATGCCTTTCCCTCATTGTCTAATCAAACATTCCACATAATGAGACCAGCAAACGCGGACTTTGAGTCTTCATCACGAGTTTGGAGTCAGTCTTTGATAAACACATTCTCTCCGTTGGGCATCAAAAGACGATTTCAGATATATGATTTTCATTTTAAGGCGTTTTTTTTCAAGGCAATTTCAAATGATTTTCAAGTCTATTTTTAAATTGGTTTTCAAAAAAAAAAATTTAGAATTTTTTTTCCCAGAGACATTTTTCAAAACTAATTTTTGACAATAATTTTAAATAGTTAAGTTTTTTTTAAACTTTAAAAACCTTTGAGAAAATTATTTTAAAAATGGTTTGGAAAATCTTTTGAAGCTAATTTTTCAAAATGATGCCTTCGAAGACGTTTTTTTAAGAGTTTATGATTCAGGATTTTTATAAAGAAAACCTTTCATGGCTATTTTGCTTACCAGAAATTTAATTCTGAATATATAATTCTATATATTTATCTTATTGTTAATTACATATACCGAGTTAACATAACTGAGATATACTGTATATACACTGTGTGTAATATATATATAATATATATATATTAGTGGTGGACCGGAATCCGCATAATTTTTAACATCCGCATCCGCACTTCTGACTGCAGATGTTATGCGGATATTACCTTTAATAAATTATGTAATTTACAATTAAATTAGTTTATAAAGTAGCTTATAGTTATAAGGCCCAGTCATGCACATTTCATGTAAAGTATTAATTAGTAATGAACAAACAAATATATAAACCTCAAAATATAAATAGCTGGTAACACAGAAAATTGAATGAAACTTGTTTCATTGAATTTTCTGTGGCTGAAACTCTTGAGAAAGTTATTATTTTTATCATAATGAAAACATTAATATTAATTTTAATTCTTATGCATTGCCTGCCATAATAGTAATATCACGAAATTTGAAAAATTATGTCATATATTCATAATTCTATATTATATTGATAGATTAACTAAATATCCGCATCCACGGATATTGAAATTAAAGATCCGCATCCGCGGATGTTGAAAAACTGACATCCGGTCCACCACTAATATATATACACACACACAAAAGTACCACCTACCAACATTCGAACCTAGGACTTCTGACTCGTCGTCACAGGCCCTGTCCATTAGGTTATGAAAGGAAAAAGTTCATAGAACTCGGTGAATATTTCACTTGAGGGAAATACAAGCATTTATATTTCCACCTGTTGGTACCCTCCTATTAGCCAGACAAATTTCAGTTAAATGCTGCCCATTAGCTCGACTGCATGACGTTAATAAATAATGAAATGTGCGCCAGGTTGTATTAACTTTTATCTTATCGTAGACCAATGGTCAGTGCCCGCGATTTTGAGTCAGAATTCCCGGGTTCAAATCCTGGTGGGGAATATTTTGCATAGCATATGTACGAAACATCACTATTTTTGTATTCAGAATGTTCGAACTCTAGGCTGTGGAACCGTTTACATATGTCAGTCCTCTTTCATAAACTATTGTGGACATAGCCTATCATTCTAGTAAAAACGTTGGCACAGTCCTTTCGAATGTTCAGTTTTTGTTCCTGAATGGTGCATGACCATCATTTACAAACTACAGACATTTTAAAAAAATTTAATGGGGATGCCCAATCTTTTCCATGCAACTCTCTCTCTCTCTCTCTCTCTCTCTCTCTCTCTCTCTCTCTCTATGTCTATAATATATATATATATATATATATATATAATATATATTATGAGGATACCTACTAGAATTCGTTAAACTAGCTAGCTAGCCACGTTGGGCTTCCATCATGGAAAAAAAACTATAGTATTTGTCATTTACAATTACTTATTCGGAATATAGTGGATTTAATTTTCCCAGAAGAGTTCCTTGTTCCATGCACGGTCTTTGTGTAACATATATACGAGGTTTGTTCAAAAGGTATCCGGACTGATGCGATTATAGACAAAATATGATACTTACAGGGTTTGGGGCTTAATTCCCCTTAAAGTACGCTCCTTCTGAAGCCGCACACATTGCCCAACGATCCTGCCACTGTTGAAAATATTTTTCGTAAGCACGTTTCGGAATGGCCAAAAGCTGCTCCGTTGAATTTCTTTTAATGGTCTCAACATCATCGAAACGGTGTCCTTTCAGGGTTTGTTTGAGCTTCGGAAGCAAAAAAAATTGCATGGAGCCAAATCCGGCGAATATGGAGGCTACTGCACTTGGGTGGGGTAGCGTTTTTGGAAAAAAATTGCTGGACAAGTTGCGACAAGTGAGATTGCGCGTTATCCTGATGAAACATTCAGTCTCCGGGCTCCCACCTCTGTGTAGGGTGGCCAGACGTCCGGCTTTAGGCCGGACAGTCCGCCTTTTGAGCAATCTGCCCTCCATCCGGAGCCACCTTGAGCCGGGCGTTAATTTGTCCTCCTTTTTGGGGTCTGGCTAAAAAGAATTATATAAATTACCTCAGGTACACTTAAAATAGCGGGTACTGAAGGCCATAATAACCGTTAACGTATTTTTATTATATGTAGTTGGCAACACTGCTGATAAGCCGCATTTGTTTTCAATTTCATGACTACGAGTCGGACAGATAGTCTGCCCAAGGAGTAAAAATGAATATTCATTTATTTCAGTTATATATAGGGTGGGGCACGGGAATCAAGTGTTTTTTGAATAGCTAGTATCGGCCATTAGGAATGGGAGGGGCGTGCGGTAGGTAGCATTCCATTCCTGGGTTCATAGCATTTAACTTTAACTAAACTCACCTTTATCTTTCAGGTGCCATCATGGAGCAGTGGACGTTAGAACACCCATGTTCGCGTATGATCATTTTGTTAGGAGTGGCGAGTCAGTGACAGCAGTTCAGCGTGCGTTTCGCCGCAGATTCAACATTCATCGAAATGACTCTGTTCCCGCTCGTGACACAATCTTACGTTGGGTTAACAATCTTCGAACAGGAAGCTCAATAATGAAAACAAAACCGAAGGGGCCGCAACGCACTGTGCGTACTCCAGAGAACGTTGAAAGGCTCAGACAAGCGATGTTGCAAAGCCCAGGCCGCTCTGCTCGGAGACATTCAGCTGCACTCGGAATCAGCAATCGTACTGTTAGACGGATTTTGCATGAAGAATTACATTTTCACCCATACAAGTTAGCGATGGTGCAGGAATTGAATGTAAACGATTGCCCCCAACGACTAAATTTTGCAAAGGAAATGCTTGCACTTTATGAGCAGAATGAAAACATGATGGTGGTAATGAGTGATGAAGCCCATTTCCACCTTAATGGGGCCGTCAACAATCAAAACTGTCGGTATTGGGCTGCTGAAAATCCGCGACAACTCCATGAAAAACCGCTGCATAGCCCTAAGGTTACAGTTTGGTGCGCGGTGGGAAAGTTTGGCGTCATCGGTCCCTATTTCTTCGAACAAAATGGGGTTACCGTTACCATAACATCTGGGCGTTACATTGAGATGGTGAACACCTTTTTCATCCCTGAGTTACGAAGAGGCGTATTGCTCGTCGACATTTGTGGTTTCAGCAAGATGGGGCCACGCCACACACCGCCAGAGCGTCAATGGCTGTTCTTCGCCCCCTGTTTCCCAACCATCTCATTTCGAGATTTGGTGACATTGCATGGCCCCCTCGGTCCCCTGACTTGTCCACATGTGACTTCTTTCTATGGGGGTACCTCAAGTCACGTGTCTACGAGGACAAGCCCCGTACATTAGATGCATTGAAGGAAGCGATCCGTCAACAAATCATCCAAATCAACAGAGACCTGCTGGGAAGAGTGGAGGCCAATTTTCGTAAACGCCTTCAACAATGCGTCGACGGCCAAGGACATCATATGCCAGATATAATTTTCGGTACATGATTATTATGACATGAAATGCTATGTTCTTACGAATGTTGTTCTACCAATATATTTTCTTTACAAAAATAAATATAATTTTCCTGATTATTCCAAAAACACTTGGTTCCCGTGCCCCACCCTGTATATATATAATGTTATATATGTTATATGATAGATATAATATAATATATATATATATATATTATATATATATATATATATATCTGTTGTAGGTAAGCTACTGGAATCAATAATTATAATTAGGGATCGTATAGTCGAACACTTAGAATTCCATAACTTAGTTAGAAATACGCAGCACGGTTTTAGGCGAAACAAATCTGGCTTAACTAATCTTTTAGAATTTTTTCAAAGCGTGGTTGACGTTTACGATAGTCATCGGGCGGTTGATGTAGTGTATTTAGATTTTCAAAAAGCGTTTGACACCGTACCGCAGAAAAGACTCGTTGAAAACACTAAGGCTCATGGAATCAGGGGTGTAGTAATAAATTGGATAGAAGAGTGGTTGCGAGGTAAGAAACAGAGGGTGGTCGTTGATGGAGCGGAGTCGTGTTGGGCTAATGTAGCGAGTGGTGTTCCTCAGGGTTCTGTATTGGGCCCTTTGCTTTTCTTATATACATTAACGATTTAGATGAGATGTCGGCCGAGTCAGTACAGTTTCAAAGTTTGCGGATGACACGAAGCTGGGTGGTAGGGCGATTAATGACGAACATAGAGGTAAAATCCAGGAAGATCTGAATAAAATCGTTGATTGGTCAATCACATGGCAAATGAGATTTAACGTCGATAAGTGCAAAATTTTACATATAGGTTCGCGTAACGGTAATTTTGCGTATAGTATGTCAGGGAAAGAATTAACAAGCGTAGAGCAGGAAAACGTTTTTGGAGTTATAGTCACTGGTGACTTAAAAGTAGCGAAACAAAGTACAGCAGCGGTCAATAAAGCGAACAAAGTTTTAGGTTTTATAGCTCGGAATTTTGAGTACAAATCGCGCGATATTATAGTTCCTCTTTATAAGTCATTAGTTAGACCCCATTTGGAGTACGCGATCCAATTTTGGAATCCGCATATGCGCAAAGATATAGACAAAATCGAAAGAGTTCAAAGACGAGCAACTAAGATGATTCCGTCGCTTAGGTCAAAGTCGTACGAGGATAGGCTTAAGGAGTTAAAATTGACTACACTCGAGACTAGGAGGCTAAGGGGTGATCTAATCCAGGTTTTCAAAATTATGAATGGATTTGATAACGTAGATAGAGAGAGCTTTTTCGGAATATCTCAAAATAATAGGATTAGAACTAACGGGTGTAAGTTGACAAGTAGAAGGTTCGAGGCAGCAGTTGCCAAAAACTTTTTTACGCATAGAATAGTAAATGGGTAGAGTAGTTTGCCGGTAGAAGTAATTAGTAGCACGTCTATAAACATGTTTAAAAGTCGATTAGACGCATATGTTCATAGATTGGGTATAGTTTAAGGTAGTAAAATTAAGGCTTTGTGGTTCGGAACCCACGTAAAATTGTAGGTCTCCTCCGCCACCACGGAGGACATGCACAATACACAATTACGAACACAGTTAGGTAGACCAGCCATGAGTGGATCCTAGGGTCTTTGTTGGTCTGAAACATTATAACATTTTATATATATATATATATATATATATGTTGACGTACAGCCACATACGCAGTGTCCTCCTTTTTGGAAATTTGGAAATGGCCACCCTGCTTCTGTGGCCGTTTCCTCCGAACTGCTTCACGTAGATGTCTCGAAACTTCAATGTAAAATTCCTTGTTGATTGTTTGTCCCTATGGAGCATATTCATGGTGCACAACACCTTCACCTTCAACACGTTGCTCGGTACTCTCCGACATCGTAAGAAATCGCCGCGAAACAAAACACGTTTAACTTTATCGGCTCACCACAGTGGAGTGACGCTACACAATGAAGTGCAACCCAATCTGACAACTTGTCTCGACATGCAGAGGCATGTTTAACACAGTCACAACTCCAAGCGTGACTTTGTTCTAAAAATAAACACCTTGTCCGGATACCTTTTGAACAGACCTCGTGTATATATATATATATATATATATATATATATACATACATACATACTTATTCGCATTAATTGTAGCAGTACATTTTTCCCGTTACGGAAATTAGGCCCTTCTCACGGCACCTGCTTCCCTTCCCGACTCCCTCATGTGGCGGGCTCATTGAAAGGCAATTCTGCTATAAATTCTTGCCCTTTGTTCGTGCTCTTCTCCGTAGATTTGCATACGAATGAGGGCCTTCGGGACAGCCCATCTCCGAAGACAGACCCGGACGCACATCAGGGTAATGGGATGTCATAAAGAGGGAATAATACTGAATCTTGCTATCAATTTCAATGGAATCTCGTTTTTAAGAAACTAAACTACCGATTTCCAAGCGATATTTCATTTGTTTAGCGAAAACGAACAAACTGACAAATATTCAGGATATATATATATATATATATATACGCACAGTATATATATGTTACAGGGAATCTGTGTAGCTAGGGATTTTATGAAATCCCTAAAATGTTCAGGAATTTCATGTAAGGTTAAGTTCGTAATATTTTCGTTAGTTTTAACGAAAATATCACGACTTAACCTAACCAATCGTCAAGGGCACACAGTTGACTTAACCAGCCGTCAAGGGCATACAGTTGACCTAACCAATCGTCAAGGGCACACAGTTGACCTAATCGGGCATTCAATTAACCGGGCACTCAATAATTTTCCCGTAGGTTGAACAAAAATATCACGACTTAACCTTACATGAAATCCCTGAACATTTTTGGGATTTCATGAAATCCCTAGTTACACAGATTCCCTGTAACATATACCGGGTGTATATAAAGTAACGCGAATGAAGAGACAAATCGAATTTGAATTATATGACGCGAGTGAACATAAACAAGTAACATTTATTACATGTACTTTATAACAATTGTATATTCGATAGTAAGATTTATAAGAGGTGTTGAAATGAAGGCCAATTCAAATCGGAGTTGTTATAATAATGCTTCAGACCAACAAAGACCCTAGGATCCACTCATGGCTGGTCTACCTAACTGCGTTCGTAATTGTGTATTGCGCATGTCCTCCGTCGGACCTACAATTTTACGTGGGTTCCGAACCACAAGAACATAAGAAATTTTTATAGTGGGCACACTAGGGGCCACTTCGAGCCATCGAGGTGGCTCCACTTGTAAAAACTGCCTGTACATTGGCAACAACCAATTTTTACAAAACTAAATAATTATCAATTTAAAACTAATTAATTATCAATTAAAACTAAAGATAGAATCTCTCGATCCAGAGGATCAAGTCATAATAGACTACTATCCACAAATATGTTACACTCTATATGTATTTATAACCGACATGCAAATATATCAGATCCAAAGAATCCAGTCAATTTCATTACGGTATCCATCACTACCAGTACCTTGCCAACCAAAAATAAGTCACGGTCCATATCAATTGCGGACCAAGTCACAATTTACAACCATATACATTACCATATATACACTTAGGAGGAAAAGTGTAGGTGTGGCTGTAAAGACTGTACAGTAATGTAGAAATGTGTGTGCACCCATTTTGGGTCTCCCATTTAAAGGTGTTTGTGGGGCTAGTGAAGATCATGAGTTTTTCAATACCTCACGGTACTATGGGGGGCACCGCTCGGCAGAGGAATCTCTTTAAATGGGGTGTGTAAGGTTACTTTACACACACACCCTGTGTATATGTGTATATATATATATATATATATATATATATATATATATATATATATATATATATGGGATGAATTTCATAATTAAACACGTGAAATGAATGAATGATGCAAACCACAAGGAAAAGGAAAAATTATTCCAAGGTCTTTCGTGTATTCAGAAGAACACCTCGTAGGGAATGACGAGGTGTCAGGGAATGACGAGGTGTACTTCTGAATACACGAAAGGCTTTGGAATCATTTTTCCTTTTCTTGTGGATTTGCATAATATATATATATATATATATATATATATATATGTGTGTGTGTGTGTGTGTGTGTGTGTGTGTGTGTGTGTGTGTGTGTGTACAAGGTAAACATGCAAACATACGTACAAGAACACAATTTTAATTTCTTTGGAAACGGAAATGGAAAACCTCGATTCTTCGTACATCCGTTTGTTATTTCTGCCTGGAACATTTTTAATCTTCCTACACAAAAAAAAAAAAAATCCTTAAAACTGTTTTATATACGACAAAAATATATTGACAATGAAACTCGAAGAGAGAGAGAGAGAGAGAGAGAGAGAGAGAGAGAGAGAGAGAGAGATTAAGAAGCTGGAATGTACTGTAAAAATAAATTGCAATACCATGGAAATATATTATTCTGAGTGTGACAGTGCAGACAAAAAATTGAATTGGATTGCAGTTCAAATTGAATGACGTTAGATTATTCTCCTTTAATTCTCTCTCTCTCTCTCTTCTCATATATATATATACTGTTGTGGGAGAGAATCACCTTCTAAGGAAATTCTAAATCCTCTGCAGTGAAAGTTGTTCCATCATTTTGTCATCTTGAGAAAGTTCCAAAATTTGGAACACGTTAAGTGCAAATAATTAAAAGTTGCAAAACTTTCTTTAAAAAGAATTAAAAACGATTAAACTTTAATTATAAAATTACAACTCTTAAATTATAAAGCCGAAAAACGTCTTTTCTCTGCATTCTAAAGGTGACTCGACATTTCGCTAAACATATAAATCAGTTCTAATGAAATTTTTAAAAAAACGGCACTTCGATGTCAGAGACGTCTATCTTGCCGTTTCAAACATTTAAGCACACACACACACACACACAAACGTATATACTGTATAAGGTACATATATAAGAACTGGAAATCATTAGTGATCGTTTGCTCCCCAAATGGTTAAAATAGGGCACCTTTAAAGCTGTGTACTGTATATGCTTTCTGGTTTTCGTGACTGAGGCAGTACACCTTATATATATATATATATATATATATATATATATATATATATATATATATATATATATATATATATATATATATATATATATATATATATATATATATATATACGTTATTGCTCTATGTGCGCATGCATGCTGATCTAGTTTGTCAGTTGAATTTTGTTTTAGTTCAGACTAAGATAAATAAATAATTTTAACTAATTATTGAGTCCTGGTTTAGACTGGACTGAAGCAAATCAAAGTAACAAGTACCCCAAAGTGATTTTAGCGTATCCTCATTTGATCACATTTTGGAGTAGGCCTAACCTAGTTTAGCTCGAACATTTCTAACAAGAGGACGAGGTCCCATTTTAAACCTTGCCTCTACAAAGGCAATATAGGCGCTTCTATCCGTAAGTTGTTAGCTTCCATTCTTAGTTTTCAGGTTTCAGTTACCAGTTTCAGTATCTGAGACCCGAGAAAAAGTTTAAGAATGACTTGTTCTTATCAGTTTTGTCTACCCTTCTCCATTGCGTATTGTAAACGCAGAGACCAGATAAACTTTCCATTACAGTGATGACATAACATTCATCATGACGATAATGAAACATATTGCTATGATGAAATGTTACATTGTAAAGACTCGAATTTTACTTTCAAAAGGAAAAGGGTGATTTATCCACTAATGATACCGTTGTATAAATATACTCATCAATGGATGAGTCACCATTTCTGGCCAAAACAATACAATTATTTACAAAAACACACAAACCATCAATTTATTAATTAGCTCAAGAGAAACGCAAATACACTTAAATAATTATACTTATCCCTTATTACGGCTGAGCATTTCCCACTCTTTTCTTAATCCTGGGAAACGGGATTCGAAAACTTGCAATCCCGGGATCCCGGAAAATTCCCGGGATTAAAAAAATTAAATAAGGTTGAAGTACTGGAATAAATTAAATAACTACACTGCGTTCGCACTTATTAAGCAGATTACATTTTCTCCAATGTTTTCAAAAGATTTTCCCCCGATTTCAATGAAATTTGTAGCAAATAATCACTATATATAGCAGCATTGATGGTATTCATTTCGATAAAATATTTTGATAATTAAAATAATTATCTCATTTTATTGAAAAATATGTAAAATATTGTGTTCCGACTTATTAAGCAAGTATTCTATTTACGGATCTAAATGGTGAAAATGGGTAAGAAGGAGGATTTAACATTAACTGAGAAAAGAAAAATAGTCAAGTTACTCGCTGAAAATATAAAATCTACTGAAATTGCGAAGCAGTTTGGCAGAGCTTATCGAACTGTAAACAAGTTTGTAGCGGAGGGTACCAAACTGAGGCAGCGAAGTGATAAAGGAGCTATAAGAAAAGTGACAAGGCGGCAGATATCTGTAATCAAGCGCAAATTGCAAAGCGTCCATTGTCCTCAAGTAAAGAGGTTTTTGAGCAGGCTGGCATACATAATGTACCAAGAACATCTCGATGTGGAATCCTCCAAACAATTGGCAAGACGTGTAAACCTACGATTCAGTCACCATTAATACCCAGGTACAAGAAGCAGCGTGTTGAATGGGCGTGTCAGTACGTGAAAACAGATTTTAATACTGTATTGTTCACCGATGAATAAAAAGCAACCCTCGAGGGACTTGATGTTTGGTCAAGAAGATGGACTGCTGAGAGCCAATTTCTACTATCGAGATTAAGACGCCAACAAGGTGGAGATAGTGTCATGTTTTGGGCAGGATTGATAGGCAATGAAGTAGCTGTCCCATACAGAGTGCCTGATGGTGTAAAAATGAATGCCCAGTCTTACACAAACTTTCTAAAAGAAAACCTCATTCCACGGTAGAGATTGACCCTTAGCAATCCATCTTCTTGACCAACCATCAGATCCCTCAAGGGTTGCTCTTCATTCATCGGTTAACAATACAGTATTAAAATCTGTTTTCACGTACTGAAGCGCCCATTCAACACGCTGCTTCTTGTACCTGGGTGTTAATGGTGACTGAATCGTAGGTTTACACGTCTTGCCAATTGTTTGGAGGATTCCACATCGAGATGTTCTTGGTACATTATGTATGCCAGCCTGCTCAAAAACCTCTTTACTTGAGGACAATGGATGCTTTGCAATTTGCGCTTGATTACAGATATCTGCCGCCTTGTCACTTTTCTTATAGCTCCTTTATCACTTCGCGATAAGCTCTGCCAAACTGCTTCGCAATTTCAATAGATTTTATATTTTCAGCGAGTAACTTGACTATTTTTCTTTCTCAGTTAATGTTAAATCCTCCTTCTTACCCATTTTCACCATTTAGATCCGTAAATAGAATACTTGCTTAATAAGTCGGAACACAATATTTTACATATTTTTCAATAAAATGAGATAATTATTTTAATTATCAAAATATTATATCGAAATGAATACCATCAATGCTGCTATATATAGTGACTATTTGCTACAAATTTCATTGAAATCGGGGAAAAACTTGAAAACATTGGAAAAAATGTAATCTGCTTAATAAGCGCGAACGCAGTGTAAACAGAAAATTTCCTTTTATTGAACAAAAGCATGCTTTGATAAAAACTTTCTAGAGACAAATACAACTGAAATTATTGATTTATTTGGATTATGACTTAAAATAATGCTTTAAAAAATACAGATGATCAATACTATTATCACTTAAAGATGTTCGGAGTTTTGTGATGAATAATCCTACAGCAGAAAATACTCTTTCCCACTCTATTGACGTTGGAGGAATTGTCGCCAGAGCATTAAATAAGAGGCTTAAATTTTCTGTTCTAATACCAGTGGCTTCATAAACATTCATTTATTTTGTGATGTTCTTTACGTCGTATCTCATGCGCAAATCTTGTTGCTCTGTGGTTCCCATTTCTTTCTGCACAACTGCATCCAATTTTCCTTCCAAGGACCTTTGATTTGAAGATGAGTTAGAGGAAAAGACTTCGAGTTCTAGTGGTGTATCAAAAAACTGTTGGGGTTCATTTACATCAGTACCTTCTGCCACTACGTCCGTCTCACGTTTTCTGAAAAGCCTGGCAAACAACTCTTTGGTAGTTGTTTGCAATGTTGATTTAGAAGGCAGTGATAAATTAGGACAAGTTGAATTAAATGCTATTATAGGATGGGTTATTTAAATATTTATATAATCCTACGAGCTTCTTATTACGTCTCTCTTGGAGTCTTTTTTCTACTGATTGTTTTAAAGTGGTAAAAAAACAAGTTTTCTGTTCTCTCAACTCATTTACAATAAAAGCAAACACACTTTCTGCAGTGAGCAATGTTGCATCTCTGCTACCAAGGTTCTCAAATCCAATTTTATCCGGTTCTAAAGATGAGATAATAACATTTATATATTCAAATTCTTCATCTGAAATATCCATGCCCTTTCCCCCAAGGTCAATCAATGCTTTCGAAATTGATTTTCTTAGTTGTACAAATCTTTCCAACATTACTATTAAACTATTCCATCTTGTTTGTGAATCGAGTTGTAGATGAAGTTCTTTGTTATGCTCAAGTCTTACATATTTTTATAGTTACCTTTCTGCTAGTTCAATAGACCTAACATCGGCAAAATTATCGGCCTTGTTGTTTAAAATTTTGACAGCAGTTGTAAATTCGTCTTCTTCAACATTCTCTTCATCACTATCATTGTTAATGCTTGCATCTTTCTCAGAAATGTCTTCTGATACCTGTTGATCAACTGTTGCGTTTCTTGAATTACTTTTTTTGTAAAGGACATCACAAACAGCCAACTGCAGACCATGTGCGAGACATTATTGATGCTCACTATGGCTAATTCTTCCAAATTTTACCATGACATTGGCTCCATCTGTTACACTAGCAACTATGTCATTTTCCATGCTTAATTTAAAGTCATTTAGATTTTTTTCAACGAGCTCAATAGTTTTATCAGCAGGCAGATATCCAAAAATACGAACCATTCCCAAATTCCAGACCTTTCCAACTGCATGAACATTAACATTCATAATCATATAGCGACGATTTCGTAGCTATGTGTATTCATCTAAAGAAATGCTAAATCTTTCACCATCTGATACTTTTTTTGCAATTTCCGAAGTAACAGATTCCTTTGCAATATTATATTGTTTGTGCACCATATCCATAACTTGAGACGGTGTTTTTGGCAATGACATATTTTTTTTCAACGAAAGATTTTCTAATAAATTCACTGTTTGCAATTGTATGAATTGATAAACCATCAACAGAAGCAAGCTTTGCAACAATTTCTTCACGGGTCTCTGTCTCTGGTTTAAATACAAACGAAGTTATTTTTTGTTGAACATTGCTCAGCCCTATTTTTTTCTTACTGACAGGATCTAAAATATCTGCACATGTCTTTTTAAGTTTTCATCTTCGAGCTTATGGACACTTTTCAAATGACGAAGCAAACCACTTGTTGAATATCCTTTGCATTTTATTATTGCATAACATTTCTTGCACTTTCATTTCCTTCTAGTCGTTCAAAATGCTGCCATGATTTGGATTCAATTTGGCTGCGTGACATGATGGGATTATAATTTATAACAATTATATAAATATGTGGACATAATGTGGTACGGCATATCAACAGACACTACACCATGACACAAGTGGTAGACTGAGTGTTAGTTAATAAACCTGCCGCTTGCGCTTGGTGGCGCCTTTATACTATTGGTTGAAATTATTCTAGAATGTTATACAGGGTGTCCCATAAGTCTGAAACCATAGGGTAAAATAAGTAATTCATGTTTTTCCGTTTATGCAAGTGCCCATGATGTCTTTGAGTAAGGAAAAACGCATTCAGGTAATTCTGCTCGTAGGAAATCGGAGTCAGAGGGAGGTCGCTGAGCAATTTAAGAGATTGCATCCGGACCGCGTGCCGATAACACACAGCTGTGTCGGCAAACTTGTAGCAAAGTTCATGGAAACGGGATCCATAGGAGATAAACCACGCAGTGGACCTCCGAGGACACCCACCGACGATGACACAGCCGCTACCATCCTCGCTCATTTCACAAACAGTCCCCAAAAGTCTCTTCGGCGTTTATATTGCCGTTTTTATCATTTTGCCCTATGGTTCCAGACTCACGGGACACCCTGTAGAATGTTATACATGATTAGCAAAAATTTAGTTATAAATTTTAGTATGTTTCAAGGGTTTAACATAATAAATAAGAATAAAAATTATAAATTCTAATGAAATTTAATATAAAATATATCGTAAAATTTTTTGAAATAGAAGTAAGATCCATTCTCGGCGTTTCTAGAAAGAACGAACTCAAAGCGATAAGATAGTTACCCATTAGTCATTACCCAATCAATTTTCAGTTTCACTTTTCAGTAGGAAGAAAATATTATTTCACTCCATACTCAAGCGAAAACGGTTTTCAAAATTTAAAAAACAGGTGAGCGAAAACTTCAATTGTGAAAAGCCTTTGCATGAAATAAATATAACTCATAATAAAACTGTTTAAAAGTCTCCCCTGAAAATAGAATCGAAATCCCAGGAAATCCCGGGATCGATGACAGTTTTCCCGGGAAATGAGCTGTCCACTTTACTTCCGGGATCCCGGATGCCCAGCCCTATCCCCTATAGTGGCCATAAGAATGCGAAGGATAAAGTTGCCATTTAGTTTTCAATGAAATTTTTTCATTCAACTTAGATCGAACTATTTCATCAATTTCTGAAGAAAAATATTTCATAAGGAAAAAATTTCATCGCTTTGATGAAAAAAATCTGGTCTCAGTGAATGTATCTGATTAATTTTGTCTGGCATTGCATGGCTTCATAACATATCTCTGAATATTCATTTCATTTCAAATTTCATCAAACGTTCTCTGATGCATCTCGCAGTTCTGACAACTTTTCAATTTTTCAGTCCATAAATGTTCTTTTAACTCGTACGTCTCAATTAGTTTAAGCATACTGTTGATACAGATACAACTGCCGCTGTCATTTGGCTGCGTATCTGAACACAACAAGCTACAAAAAGCAGAAAACATTCAAGAGACAAAGTCACCGATTACTATACACAGCAGTGACAAGACAAACTAAGATAAAATATAGAAAATGGGAACTTGAGATAAAATATAATGAGACAGCTGAAGTTAAGCATCTCAGAAGGAAAATTGAAAAGATGAGACAAAAAACTGAAAATTGAGATAGGTGTAAGCTTAGACTTCATTACAAGGCGTTACAAGGACAAGAGGAAGCCTCAAAGACCTTTCGGTCCACTCGGGGAGGTTCCTGTTATTAGTTCATTTTTTACTATTCTAGCAGTAGTAAAAAACTAGATACAAAAGCATAAGGCTCTCTCTTCACCTTCCGCTCCCTCCCCGCCAGAGACGGGTACGAAAAAATGTTGAAAAAATACTTTGATCCTGGAAAAATAGCCAAAGAAATTTTATAGGAAAGAGGAGAATATATAAACTAGCTAGCTCTACAGTTACGCTACACACACACACACACACACACACACACACACAATCGTACACTAGATAGCACAGTTGTAAAAACTAACGAATAATATACTATACTTGTGCCGATCGCATTCGACGATTTGATCATCCGACCTCCATTCTCACACCAAAGGAAAGATAATAATCAATGAGGAGGGCCAGAAACTGGCATAGGGGTCAGAAACTGGCATAGGGGTCAGATCAAAACTAATGCGACATATTGCGCTAACTTCAGGATTATTATCACCGGCAGCATCGGGAGCCGAACCCCGACTTCAGTTTCTTCACCTCGCTTATAGGGAAAACATTTTGAGCTACAGGCGCTGCCCCAAAAGAAAGATACTAGTTTGAGGTAATGGACGGATAGGAGCGTTTTAAGTCTAGTGGTATATATATATATATATATATATATATATATATATACACAGGTTGTTCTAAAATTCCCTCGTAAACTTTTATATGAACGCAATATCTTAACGAAAATTATGCAATATTTCACAATTTTTTTTCAAATACAGCACCAATAAGAAAAGCAACAATAATTGTTTATTTTAGATGTTCAAAGTGTATTCCTTCAACTTGAACACATTGTTCACAACGTCCGACGACTAATCGACAGACATATAAAAATTTAATAGATAATTTTAGAACACCCTGTATATCTTGTTCGCCCCTGTATGGAGTATGCTTCTTCTCATGTGTGGGGTGGCTCAACCCACACAGCCGTACTTGACCGGGTGGAATCAAAGGCTTTTCGTCTCATCATTTCCCCGCCCCTTACTGATTGTCTTCAATCTCTCTCTCTTCGCCGCAATGTTGCTTCACTCTCTCTTTACTATCGTTATTATAACGGACATTGCTCTTCTGAACTCTCTAACTGCATGCTTCCTCCTTTAAGGAGAGCACGCAGCACCAGACTTTCTACACTTTCTCATTCATTTTCTGTCCAACTATCTCACGCAAGAATTAATCGGTATTTTCAATCTTTCATCTACTAAACCGGCCAACTCTGGAACAATCTTCCTCAATCCATCTTTCCTCCTGTCTATGACCTCCCATCTTTCAAAAGCAGTGTGTCTAGGCATCTCGAAAACCCCCGACCTTGATTTTGGCTCTCTTCTTCTATGGAGAGGCGCTTTTGTGGGCATTTGCCCTTGGCCCCCTCCTTCCTGCATAATAAAAAATATATAGTCAACCAAAGGAAAAGAAGCCAGGGGGGGATATTGGGGTAAAAAGAACAGCTCCCCTCCTCCCCACTAAAAATAGATATTTGTAAAAATGGGCCTTTCTCGTGTTGGCTATGCTTGGTTACATATTTTCAGATGACTGAAACATTGTGCATCACTCGTGCACTTGAAACTGCATTTTGATTCGCATATTATAATAATAAAATATTGATGTTTATCCATTTTGTCTTCTATACCACGTTTTATATATACATATATATACTGTGAATATATATATATACTGTGAATATATATACACTGTGGTATATATATATATACTGTGTGTGTGTATATACTGTGTGTATATAACTTATATACTGTATATACATATTACACGAGTTGCGAATATTTAATATTAAAAAGCCTATTTCCTCCCGAGTCGTTAAACTTGAGAGGCTATAAAAAAGTAAAAAAATAATAAGGTTTCTGATGTACAAAATGTAATTAAAAATTTTAACTGGCGTATTTTGCATACATAAATACTACAAGCTGAAAAAATACTCTTAATATAGTGTTGGGGGTAACGATATCTTAGGTTGTTGTTAAAAAGTACATTTCAAACAGGTTGTTATTACGCTTTTTGTTTTTGTCTTTTTTTAAGCTTTATTCGGGGCTTGAGAATTTATATTTATATTATATCAATTGGATATAAGTTTACGTCACATATCGCGAAGAAATAATCAATATGCGATGTTATTACAGCTCCCGGTAGCTCAGTGGTTATACGGTGTGGTGTCGGAGTCTGAGCGGTGAGGCTCTAAGTTTGCTCTCAGATGCTGACCCTGGGTTTTGGGTTGAGCTCGCTCAGGCGATCCTGCGGGCACACTCACCCCAACAAGGTGGGGAAATGCGTCCCGGATGTTGATGAAAATATTCACGAGTTAGTCACATGGTTACAATTACTTACCGTTCAATGTCATTCCCATTTTCATTCGCGGAGAATGGTAGAACACACGGGAAAAAACTTCTCACAACCTTCTATAAATAGAAATATAATCAGCTCTGAAAAGAAGTTTTGAAGACCTTATCTTCTACCAAAAGAAGTTATGCGTCATTAAAAGAAGTTATTCTATCATCTGAAAAGAAGATTTGATACCCAAAACAAGGAAAAATTTCCCCATAAATGCAGCCTCAAAAAGAACTTATTTCATCTAAATTAAGAAAATTTTATTTTGAAGGAAGTGGAAATTCCAAATCAGAAAAAAGAATTCTCTCATTTCGAAAAGGTTTGTTTTGGGGTTGTTTTAACATCCTTCGTAACGGCAAAGACCATGTGACGGAGGAGACTCACAACTTTACTCGGAATCCGAAACATCTAAAGATCACTAAATCACCTGGACGCGGAGGATGGTCACCCATCTAACTACAATCCAGATCCAATGTCGCTTAACTTTGGGAAAGATGAAAAGAGAGATATATAACTGCGGGTTCGAGAAGAGGTATTTTCTATGAGAAATGTAACTGAGAAATCCTATGCAATAAGCATAGGAAAATGATCTTTTTGAGAATTAGTCTCCTTTAAAATTCTCACTCGCAAATATCTCATTCTTAGACGAGGAATGAAGTGGAAATGACTGTGCGCGAAGAGACAACTCGTGTCTACAACATTAAAATTTTGGATATAACTTATTTACACCAAAATAATGTGAAAGTTAAAACATGTTAATAAAAGATATTTGCAACAAAAAGAAGGTTTAAAAAGAAGCCCAGATCCTTGTCACTTTATATCAAGTTATTTTAGTTCGCTGTGCAATCACGAAGGCAAATCAAATCTTCTCGGACGCATTATTTTTACCTTATATAAAATCTCTGCGACCCTATTTTAATATACAGTATTATAAGCAGTAAGCGAGAAGTATCACGCATCATCCATCACACTTCATTTTCCTATATTAATTTCGCTCACTCCTAATTTTAGTCAGGTAGGATCACTTTTAATTAACTTAAAAATCGTATAAGAGGTGTCAGACAGGGATTAGGTATGGTTTCGGTTCTTGGAGCATTGTGGTGTCCAAATGAAACAAAGTTTTGCTTTCTTTGGCGGCAGACCTATACAATAATACTGTAAGAGGAAGTTGAAACCTCCAAAAGTTTGTCTATAGAATGGTGAACGAAATAACTAGGTCTTATTTCTTTAACAGCGACCATCATTTACAGTTAAAATAATTCTTACCTCTAAACATCTAACTGACTAGAAGATCAGGCGAAACATTACTGACCTAAGCAATACAGAACATACGTAGGCATGCGTGAAATAATTCAATAACACAATCTCTCTCTCTCTCTCTCTCTCTCTCTCTCTCCTCTCTCTCTCTCTCCTTCTCTCTCTCTCTCTCTCTCTCTCTCTCTCTCTCTCTCTCTCTCTCTCTCTCTCTCTCTCTCGGCTATCCGAAATAGGAAAGTAGCGTATAGGAGGGCGAAGGCCAATCGTTCCCATGAGAACACTGAAGCGTATGTCCGCCTGTGTAGGGAAGTGAAGGCGAAGGTTAGGCTAGCGAAACGTAACGAAGAACTACGGGTGGCAAGCCTCTGCAAGGGGAACCCTAAGAAGTTCTTCAGTTATGTTAATAGTAGAAAGCCCATTAGAAGCATGATAGGTCCGTTAAAGGACCGAAGCGGCGTTCTTCGGACCTCCGACGCGATCATCGCCAATGTGCTTAATGAGTACTTTGCGGGAGTGTTCACCAGCGAGGACACCCGCATCATCCCCGAGCCAGGCGTCAGGCACGAAGGTGCTGGCCTGGATAGTGTTCGATGTACCGCGACAGTCGTTGCCGATAGAATAGACAAACTGAGCGCGTTTAAGGCTCCTGGGCCAGACCAGTTTCTCCCCAGAGTGTTGCGGGAGGTGCGCGACCAGGTGACTCCCCACCTGGCTACGGTCTTCAACAAATCGTTGGAGACGGGCCAGGTGCCTGGTGACTGGAGGGAAGCCAACGTGACCCTATCTTTAAGAAAGGGGATCACGAAAGTCGAGGGAACTATCGTCCCATTAGTCTCACTTCAGTTGTAGGTAAATTATTAGAGGGGATAATAGCCGATAGGATCGTTGACCATTTGGATTCCTACAAGCTGCTTGGGGACTCCCAACATGGGTTTAGACGACATAGGTCGTGTCTCACCAACTTGCTCGAGTTTTTCCACGTCATGTTGAGTGAGTATGATAAGAGTAGGGCGATTGATATACTTTATCTCGACTTTCAAAAAGCCTTTGATGAGGTACCTCACCGCCGGCTAATGGCGAAAGTGCGCGTGCTGGGTATCGGTGGGGAAATAGGTAGGTGGATTGGAAACTGGCTGAAGAATAGGCGGCAGAGGGTTGTAATTAAAGGGGTTAGTTCGGGTTGGGCCTCGGTCACTAGTGGGGTTCCTCAGGGTTCCGTTTTGGGGCCACTGTTGTTTATCATTTACATAAATGATATCGACGGTGGCATCGTCAGTCGGATCGCCAAATTCGCTGATGACACCAAGCTTGGGGCCAATGTTGGGACGCCCGAAGCGATCGAGGAACTGCGTGCGGACCAAGGTAGGATAGGAGAGTGGTCCGAAAAATGGCAAATGCCATTTAACTTGGGTAAATGTAAAGTGATGCACATTGGCTACGCCAATCCCAAGTCGGACTACTCGATGTTGGGGAACAATATCGAGGCGACTGATTTGGAAAAGGACTTGGGTGTGATAATCAGCAGCGACCTTAAGTTTACCAAACAGTGCGTAGAGGTGGAAAAGAAAGCCAGAAGCTGTTGGGTTATATCAGGAGGCAATTTCAGTTTCGGAACAAGGAGATTGTGCTCTCTCTGTACAATTCCTTGGTTCGGCCGCACCTGGAGCATGCAGTGCAGTTCTGGTCGCCCACCCTCAGGAAAGATATTGAAAGGCTGGAGCGAGTGCAGGCGAGGGCCACAAAGTTAATCCCTTCCGTTAGGCATATGGGCTACAATCGACGGTTACGCGCCCTGAACTTGTTTTCGCTGGAAACTCGGAGGCTGCGCGGTCAACTGATCGAAGTTTTCAAGCTCTTACGCGGGTTCAACGATGTCGATTTTAGAAGCATGTTTAGTTTAAATGATAACCCAACTCGCAACAATGGTTGGAAGTTGGATTTGAAACGGTTTAGGACTAGTGTGTGTGGGAATTACTTTACCTATAAGATCTGTGACACGTGCAACAGTTTACCTTCAGAAGTTGTGAACAGTTCCTCTGTGGATCAGTTCAAGAAAAAGTTAGACCAAGTCTTGCACACTATTTGAGTGTGTAGAAAATTTTCGGTGGCACCCGTTGCCATTGGTACCTCCTCGGTATGGGCCGCAAGGCCTTTTGAGGTACTTCTTTTCCTTGTAACTCCTTGTAACTCTCTCACGCATCGAATACATATGATCGTTTATAAGTATTTTCTAAGTATTTTCTATTCATAAATAAATAAATAAAATAATACTAGGAACATATACTCAAAAAAACATATAAATCCTTTTAATACTTTCTTGTATGGAAAGGAGTTAAAACAAAAGTTCACAACATCCGGCGAAAGTCGATGAAGAAATATATTATATGAGATTATTCCCATTTTACCGAAAGTTAAGAAGATTTGGAGGAGTTTCAAACATCAAAAACATAATGTATCAACTGATGTGAAGAGGAGGGATTACAAGCAGAAGAATATGTAATTTCAGAGTCCCAAGGTCTAAAAATGCTTTGCAGGCGTGCGTACTCTACTGCATTTCTAGTTTCCTACACAAAGTGAAACTAATATAAATCCGTTCTATTATATATATATATATATATATATATATATATATATATATATATATATATATATATATATATACACGCGCGTGTGTGTGTGTGTGTGCTTGTGGCTTCTTGCAAATCCTTTGATCTTTCCTCATTCGGGTTCCAGTTTTGGTGAAATAAATAGAGGATTTATCCGCATCAAGAAATATGCGGAAATATAACCTTTAAATATCAGTTGCTAAATTCACTCTGTCCTTTTTTTTAATCTTCCTCCATATATATATATATATATGGGAGCCGGGTGGCCCATAAGTCAGCGTAGGGTTCATTTAATCCTACACTGATTTATGGGTCTCCCGGCATATTAATTTTCTTGTTTATTGCAAGTGTTAAGTTAGGACGACTCGCAACCGACTCTTTGTGCAGCATTCCGCTTCATTCGTCGGATCTAATGAGTGACGGAGAGAAGTGCTTTTCATTCTCACCCTCCTCTCGTAACCTTCCACGCACATCTGATCACGGACTTGGTTAGGAATTTATAAACTAAGTTTCTGGATATTTTGAAAGTTTCGTGGGATTTTGATAGAATATTAAATCATTTCAGGCTTTGAATGCTAAGACAATTTTTCCATTTTTGTTCTAAAATATCCTTTTCCTTCCGTATTATTCCCATTGGTTTTGGAACAAGGAACAAATTTCCAAGAGCTCATTCGCATAGTTTCCGCCCCCTAAAATTGGAATTCCATCTGTGCTGAATGTTCACCGACTGTAACGGAATCGTTAGGTTACAGTCTTTTATAATTTTCCAGTAAAATTTCATTTACTGTATTAATAGGCATTACTTTTTTGTTAATTAAATAAGCCACATTTAGCGTTGTAAGGAGATACTATACTGTAGCTATACTTTTCATCAATACGCATTTTGGAACTGACCCGGAATTTGTTCCTTGGACCTTCACGCATGAAAGAGTGTGGAATTTCTCAAAAAAGTACCGAAAACACGGAATGAAGGACGCCGAAATGTTCACACTATCAACGAAATACAGAAAACAGACATGTTGGAAGAGAAATTTCGGAAAGGTTAACCAGCGTGAATATTCTATTAGAAATGACAGATATATTTTTCTCTGGCAATTGAAGTATGTTTTCATTTTTTAAAAAGTTTGATACTAAATTTTGTTACAGATTCGTGAGAACAAAGCATTATTTAGAAAGTAGTCAACAAAAATCTTCAATACTAGCATGGCGTTCGCTATTCTGCTATAAAGTCTCCTCCATATTAATCTTAGTGATATTTTTCATAAGGTAGTTTTAGTATTGTACAGTGCGTTCGAAAAGTCTCTCCGCAGTGCTATGTTAAACGCATAGGAAATTGAAAAACTACAATGTTTTCATTCGTCCATGATTTAGTGATTTTATTACATAACCTTTTGATTTTATAGCATGTGTTGAAAGTGTTTACCACCATTTTGCAGGCACAGAGCAATTCGTCTACACTGTTGTCAAACACTTTTGACAACAAGCACGTTGACTGCGGAGAGACTTTTCGAACGCACTGTATATAATTATAGTGTTCTGTGAATTCTCTATGTTTATTCATAGTATTATTCTTAAATATCCTATTCACTTCGGAATATAATCTCCGTCCTGTGTCTTGTTTCGTAGCTACAACTATTTGTTGTTGCCTTATCCAAGATAGTTGGAATTATTACGATTGAATTTCATACTGTTTTTCTTAAACCGCTTTGAATAATGTGTTGATATAATATATATGATATGATAATATCATATTATATAATATGATGATAATATAATATGTTGATATAATATGTATTGATCTGTATGGCCCCGTCGCTAGAGATCATCGTCCTTTGCTTCATTCTCTTTTCTGTCTTTTTTTATATTAATTCATATTGTATTTGTTTTGATTTACCCTCTATTTTTTTTGGCATTTTCTCTTCAAGTGAAACTCTCCGTATTTAGTTTTTAGTTTCCCAATTATAGTTTTCCAGCCTATTATTTTTATTTATTTTTCTAAGTCAGCTTTTCCAATATGTTTTTCTTTTCTTTGGAGTAAATTCTAAATTTCTATTTTTTTGAGGAGGGAGACACTTTTATCAGTTTATGGTTAGAAATTCCTGTTTGATAAATACCTGTATTTATTTTCATTGCACTGTTTTCAGTCACAATCGGTGTTCATGCAGAGTATTCTCATTTCATGTCATTTTTACAACTTTTGAATAAGAAGGAATCTGTCTCTACTTGACCTCGATCTTCGTTTGGTGTACTACCATAAGAATTTCTATTTTAAAAGACATTATTGCTCTTCTCGCAGATGACGAATTAAGGAAAGGTGAAGTCTCCGCAAATTAAAAGGTACGATGTTGAGATTATCATCGAGATTACATATCACTTTCTTTCATAACAAATTTGAATTACTTTTCTGTTAATTTTGAAAACTTGTGAACATTTATAATTAGCATATTTAATTATATAATTTCCAATACAGGTATCACAAATATTATATTTGACTTGCCAATATTTCGTCTTCACAAATGTTTTGAAGATATATTTAAGGTCTCACCTTTACTAGCTAATCGTCCCTCTGCAAATATATTTAAATTTGTATTTTTACTTATGAATCTTGAATACAGTTTTCAGATTCAGTTTTAAGGATTTTGTTTATCTATTTATTTCGTTCTATTGTAAGTTTTGTAGAAATAATAACTTTTAATTTGTCTTTGGCAACATAATCCCCGTGGATTGGCAATTATGGTTTTTGAGATATTTCAGATCTTTTTTACACATACAGTAGAATATCGTTCAATAATAGAGGTATTAAAAAGTTGGAAAGTATTGTAAATTGCTTTCTCTTCACTCAAAGTAAATAAGCAAAACTTTTAAAGAAGAGCTTCATTACGTTACCACGAAAGAATACCAAATTTTTAGTATTAATTTCATAGTAATTACACCTCCAATCAAGCATATCCTACGTATAAAATATCCTATAAGAAACTCTTCTTAACATTTTTCTTAAAATGAAACCTGCATGAAAAGATGGGAAAAGAGGGGGAAAGAGGAAGAGAGGGGGAAAGAGGAAAAGAGGGGGAAAGAGGAAGAGAGGGGAAAGAGGAAAAAAGGTAGAAGCAAGATATCAGTAGAATTTAAGAACCAAGAAAAAACAAAAACAAAAAATAATCCCTGAGATACGTAAATAGTTTTTTATACCAAGATATAATAATATTTGTTGTTGAAGCACCAAAACTTTTGTACTTGAAACATTCTCACTTATTACTGTGGTGTAATAGCTTCATCCTCTTATGTTAACTGTTGTAGGAATTTCCTATGCAAAAGCTTCAAAAAGGGAATAGGCAGAATGTGAGAAAAAATCGGTTCTCACACCGACCTGAAACCACGTGAATCGGGTTACGGTTTCACTAGTAGATTCTAGTTTCCTTCTTTACTGTCTTTTCCATTTCTTTCTTATTTAAGTTCGGTTATTGTACTTTATATATATTATATATATATATATATATAATATATATATATATATATATATACACACACAAAGACCTTATACCGTAAATCTTCCGACCATAAACTCGTGGGTTAGGTAATGTTTGCAACAGCAGCCATCATTATATACCATCATCATCATCCGAGATGATCACTTTCTCATCTAATACCAATAACCATATATATATATATATATATATATATATATTATATATATATATATATATATATATATATTTTAATTAGTTTATAACAAAATGTTATTGCTCATCTAATCTGAAAATTAGGTTCAAATTACTGTGTTCTCATTCCAAAAGTATAATTTAAACGCTTCATAAGTAAAAATTAATCTTATCTCAGTTCTTTAGTAATAATTTTTTGTTAACAAGAAGCAAATGCAGAAATTATTTTTGTTTGTGCGAACTTAAAGCTCAGCAGACAGAACTGAAGTAGATGGTATGGATCTCCCAGCCAAGATATTTAGGAACAAAGAAGAGGCACCACCATTTACACACACACACACACACACATATACATATATATATATATATATATATATATATATATATATGTGTGTGTGTGTGTGTGTGTGTGTGTGTACGTGTGTGTGTGTGTGTACGTGTGTTTTCTTTTTCATTTATGATATACAGTCGTACTACAATTCTACACATTACATGTAGCTAAATTGCCAATAAGTGTCTATTTAGAAAAATAAATAAATCTAAATGAAATTATAGTCAAAATTTCATTGGTAACTTTATATCATCTATTCAATCACTTAATTTTTAAGTGATTTTACCGTCCAAAAGGTTCATGCAAAAAACACGAAAATTTATTTTTTATCCGCAACGAACATTAACACCTTTCTGCACAATTTTCACAGACATTTATTTGGTTAAAGCCCTTTCACTTTGCCTCAGTTAATAAATACCCTGTCATCAATATAAACTGATTTATTTACTTTAATTTCCTATATACAATAACCATTTTGATATTTTATTATTATTATTATTATTATTACTATTATTACTATTATTAGTATCATCGTTTGCCACTTCACTTTCCTTCTTTAATAAATTAAATGAATTCCATCGAATTTGCCTAAAAAGCTTCCGTGCTTCCTAACAGCATGTTCAGACAAGAATACTGTAACTATATTAATTTAATACCAGATATCTAAACTGCATAGAAAAGAAAAGAATTATTTTCCTATTTGAAAAGACTAAAATTTTATTCAAATTCTATTCTTTTTCTGAATAAAGTTTTTGAATTTCGAATTCGACAGTCCATCAGCATACACATTAAGCGGTAGAGGCGATAGCAAACACTTTCGCATACTCCACATGACGATTTTAAACGGAGAACATTTTTTCCAATTTAACTTTAAGTGGCTGACAAGAGTTCCAATACATCTGGACATTCAGTATAGTAACATTTCTTTCTATTGAACAGTTTAAACTTTTTACTGAGATTAATTTCTGGTACTGAAGTCGGAATATAAGGATTCAACAGATTTTTCTCGCTTCCATTATAAAAAAATATTAGAAGAATGATCCCGCCACATTTTTGCAATATGTTGAGTTCTTGAGTTCCACCAATTGAAAGCGGGTGGGGATAGGAGTTCTACTATTTGTTTCCTTTTCAACGCAATTCCAAAAATGTTTTGCTGTCAGCAAGTTTCACGTATGTATCTTTCAAGAGTCTCGCATTCTCCTCCTTTTGTATGTGTCGTTTTATTTGCAGCCTTATACGAAGCTCGTGTTCTACTCGTGGCCTTGTATGTACTGTACAGTGTACATCGGACCTATATTTCGGTTTACTATCGGAGGTTTCAAAAGCCAAGCATTTTTAGATTCTAATGGAGCCATGAATCTTTCTAATCATGAATGGCAATGCTTAACTTGGCGAAACTGCTAAATATTTCTTTTGGTTGCAATATACATCAGTGAGATTATAAAGCTCAATATCAGAGCAACCATTATAGCAAATTTAACGTGTTATGTAATACTTCAATTTTTTTTTTATATTCAATCTCAAATTTTCAGCCTTATCTAAGGAGTTATATTTACTCTAATGATATTCTGAAATCTGTACTGAATCAAAATCTTGATTTTGGCCTTCTATACATAGCCTCAGAATATACTCTAGAACAGCGTTTCCCAAACTATGGGTAAATTACCCGATTGGGAGATAATTTGGCTTTACAGTGGGGTAATTTGGTACTCTGCAAGTACTTCTAAAGTACAGAAAGTGCATAAATAAACGACATGGCAACACTGGGACTGGCTTTACGTGAGGTACAGGTAGGGTGGGGGTCATTATGAAGGTATCATTGTGAAAATAGGGTAAAATGACTCAAAAAGTTTGGGAACCACTGCTCTAGAACAATATTCCTAACATGTGGTACGCCTAGCATTTTAAAGTGGTAAGAAAGACGGTTTTAATAGGCAGTTTGCTAAATGATAATTACTTTATTGAAAATGTATCTAGAAAGTAATATTAGTTGTAGATGAATAACCCGCAACCTTTCCGACTGTGGTACCTAGAAAAACATAATGATACATCGACCTAAAAATGTTGGGAACCCCTGCTCTAAAACAAGAAATTTCACCTGAATATAAGGTTTGTAATGAATTAATTTTACCCGTTATATTACAGCAATTTTTTATGCTTTTGACTCAGGACTTTTTGGACGGAAGGTGACTTACAACTTCCGCAAGTGTCCCCTTTCATACAACGGCTGTAGTTTTCAGGGAAATGAGGATTTTTCATTAAAAATAAATGAATAAGTTTACTATTAGCTACGACGAATTAATGTATATTATTATTTCAAAATAAAACATAAACTCCTGCCTCCAGATTCCATATCGTTCTATCCCAGTGGTTCCCAAACTTTTGTGCCTCAAAGCAACCCAATGCCTTCTGTTCTTCTTTCGCGGTACCCTGGAAGAGTTTCGTCTCTCACACTGTTCAACATCGGGTTTCCCCTCGCCCCTAACACCACATAACTTCGAAATGAGCCGATACAGTTTTCGTATCGACGTAATAAATCGCAAATGTTTTGTTTCATTTAAAATTTCCATTTCTTCAGTAAGGCCGACCGCACACAGGATCGTCTTGCGACTTGCGACTGACGACTGACGACTGACAACTCGAGTCAGTCGTCAGTCGCAAGACGATCCTGTGTGCGGATGGCATAACTTTTAAATTTTCACTCGCTTAATTTTGTCGTTTTAAAGAAATTTTGCGGTACTCCCGGTTGAGAAGCAGGGATCTATCCAGTTAAAATATAAATCTCTTATAGAGGTTTGAATCAGAACGAGATATACAGGGTGTCCACAAAAGAACCGTACAAATTCCATTTGAAATAAGCTAAATTTGTACGATTCTTTTATGGAAACATAATACAATGCATTAATAACTTTTACGACTTGTTTCGTATTAAGGAATGGAGTCGTACATTCATATGAAAAGTAGAGCAAGTACAGTAATTTTGTATTCTGTCGTCCGACAAATTTTCGACAGAATTCATCTATTCTCATACATACATAATTTAAAATTAAAATGTCCTTACCATGTGTATAAAATTCTCTCTCCTCTCTCTCTCTCTCTCTCTCTCTCTCTCTCTCTCTCTCTCTCTCTCTCTCTCTCTCTCTCTCAGTACGATGTTTTATCATTGTTGATAAAGGCAACCGTATTGCTATCGAAAGGTCAAGCTTTTAAACTAAGTAAATTACAGTAGTTTTGGGTTTGCATTTAATACTTTATATATATATATATATATATTTTTTTTTTAAAGTTCGGGAAGAACCGACTCGCCTCTATTTAAAAGGGCATATCTCGGAGGAAAAACAAATAAAAAGTGAGAGGAAAGACAGAGGAGAAAGAAAGGGTGGAGGGGACAGTCGAAGTGGAAAAAGACCAAGGATGACAAGGACTGCAGGGTCGAGCCTCATCATCCTTGGGTGCTAGGGCCGGGAGGGTGCACGTGAAACCTCCAGGAACAAGCACGTACAAACGAGCACAAAGAGCACTCAAGAGCACGAGCTTAGAACCCCCCTTGCGGGGTACACACACACACACACACACATACAGTATATATATAACGGATGTGCCATAAAAAAGGGGTACATTTTAAAAAAGGCTATAAAATCAACATTTGTCATTTAATTTTAATAAAACTTCTACACAATAAAACATACTGTATGTATTTATCTATATGCAAACAAGTTTTCAGACTAAAATATCAAATAATTCAAATTCTATCAACATTTAACGAAAGAGTATGAATTGTCTACTTAACATGAAAAATTATTAAACCTTTTTAATATTTTTTATAAAAATAATTTTTAACGTAAAATTTACATGAAATTATTAAAAAAATTATTCGAAATGCTTTCCTTCCATTTCAACTTTTTTTTATTCTTGGCCGGAATTCATCTATGGCTCAATTTACCTGTTCCTGTGGAAGCTGTTCCCATTTTTGAATGATGATCTCGCGTAAATGAGCGACATCTTTTATCCTAGTCCTGTAGACTCGCTCTGCTAAGTTCTCCCATATTCCGGCATGCGAAGGTGCCCCCTCAGGGCATTTGATTCCGCTCGTATGTAGGAGAATCACGACTTCTGATTGATCGAGGTCCTTGGTGTAGTGGATAGCATACCCGACCGGCAATTGGATGATCCAGGGTTCGATTCCTGGAAGGTACCTCATTTTTCATTTGTTCGTTCTCCATCCTCATCTTGTGCGGAACGCTCTTCTACACAAGCGTCGTTCTTTACATTAATTATACTGTGTGTTGTTTGCTGTTAAAATGTATATATGTACGGCATGCGAAGGTGCCCCCCTCAGGCATTTGATTCCGCTCGTATGTAGGAGAATTACGACTTCTGATTGATCGAGGTCCTTGGTGTAGTGGATAGCATATCCGACCGGCAATTGGATGATCCCGGGTTCGATTCCTGGGAGGTACCTCATTTTTCATTTGTTCGTTCTCCTTCCTCATCTTGTGCGGAACGCTCTTCTACACAAGCGTCGTTCTTTACATTAATTATACTGTGTGTTGTTTGCAGTTAAAATGTATATATGTACGGCATATATGTATATATGTAGGAGAATTACGACTTCTGATTGATCCAGGACCTTGGTGTAGTGGATAGCATATCCGACCGGCAATTGGATGATCCCGGGTTCGATTCCTGGGAGGTACTTCATTTTTCATTTGTTCGTTCTCCCTCCTCATCTTGTGCGAAACGTTCTTCTACACAAGCGTCGTTCTTTACATTATAATATATAATATATATATATAAGCGAATTGGTAAATTATTTCCACTAAATCAAGAGAGTGGAAAAGTAAATGAAAACAAATCTTGTTTTCAGCCATTTTCCTCTTTACAGCTTTATTTTGGTCATGGAGGAAGCTTTCATTACTGAGGAAAAAACAAATTATCATTAGTCTCTT
>JAJOZX010004737.1:0-37500 GCA_023014485.1 Bathynomus jamesi
GCGAGGTTGTCTTCGGCCGTGAATACTAAGTCTAGAATGCTTTCGCCTCGTGTAAGCCCATTGACCCACTGGGTGAAGAAGTTCTCATCAGCAAAGTCAACTAGCCTCTCCCTTCCGCATCAGCAGTCCTGTCTTCCCACTTTATGCTGCAACAGTTGAAGTCTCCTTAAACTACACACACCCTGTTCCCTAGCAGGTTGGATTCGGTGTACAGTGCTATATCCTCCTCGAGGAGGAGATGCGGAGATCTGTACACCAAGATTAACCTATAGTTCGTCTCTCCCACGTTCAGATCGACGCCATGCAGCTCCCGTTCCAATCAGAACTGGCAGTCAACCGGACTCAACATGTCCCTGAGGTATATTAGTACCCTTCCCCCCTCCCCACGGGTGCGGTCCTTGGAAACATTCTATACCCGGCAATCTCGAACTCCCCAACGTAGTACCTACAATCAGCATGAATCCAGGTCTCGGTGATAGCAACGATATCCTGGTATTATGATGCTAAGAGCGCCCGTAGCTCCAAAACGTATTCCTAATCGACCTAGCATTAAAAGCACTGCACGGAGGGAGCCTTCCCTATTCTGACCGCCCCCTAGCACGACCCGTTTCACGAACAGCCATGGCTGTCGGGAGTTGAGAGCCCCTCACCAACGAAGCAGCAACTTCCGCAGGAGGTTGAGGCCCTCCAGCGGAGAAGGAGGGTCACCCACCTGTACATGGACGCACCCTTGAGTTCAATGTACTTCCGCCACTGGCTCAGAGAGAGAGAGAGTTACAAGGAGTTACAAGGAAAAGAAGTACCTCAAAAGGCCTTGCGGCCCATACAGAGGAGGTACCAATGACAACGGGTGCCAGGGAAAAATTTTTACACACTCAAATAGTGTGCAAGATTTGGTCTAACCTTCTTGAAATTATCCACAGAGGAACTCTTCACAACTTCTGAAGTTAAACTGTTCCACGTGTCACAGATCTTATAGGTAAAGTAATTCCCACACACACTAGTCCTAAACCGTTTCAAATCCAACTTCCAACCATTGTTGCGAGTTGGGTTATCATTTAAACTAAACATGCTTCTAAAATCGACATCATTGAACCCGTGTAAGAGCTTGAAAACCTCGGTGAGTTGACCGCGCAACCTCCGGGTTTCCAGCGAAAACAAGTCCAGAGCGCGTAAGCGTCGATTGTATCCCGTATGCCTAACGGAAGGGATTAACTTTGTGGCCCTCGCCTGCACTCGCTCCAGCCTGTAAATATCTTTCCCGAGGGTGGGCGACCAGAACTGCATAGCATACTCCAGGTGCGGCCGAACCAGAGAATTGTACAGAGAGAGCACAATCTCCTTGTTCCGAAACTGAAATTGCCTCCTGATATAACCGAACAGCTTCTGGGTTTTCTTTTCCACCTCTACGCACTGTTTCGTAAACTTAAGGTCGCTGCTAATTAGCACACCCAAGTCCTTTTCCAAATCAGTGGCCTCGATATTACTCCCCAACATCGAGTAGTCCGACTTGGGATTGGCGTAGCCAATGTGCATCACCTTGCATTTACCCAAGTTAAACGGCATTTGCCATTTTTCGGACCACTCTCCTATCCTTCGTAGGTCCGCACGCAGTTGCTCGATCGCTTCGGGCATCCAACATTGGCTCCAAGCCTGGTGTCATCAGCGAATTTGGCGATCCGAATGACGATGCAACCGTCGATATCATTTATGTAAATGATAAACAACAGTGGCCCCAAAACGGAACCCTGAGGAACCCCACTAGTGACCGAGGCCCAACCCGAACTAACCCCTTTAATTACAACCCTCTAGCGCCTATTCTTCAGCCAGTTTCCAATCCAGCTACGTACTTCCCCACCGATACCCAGCGCGCGGACTTTCGCCATTAGCCGGCGGTGAGGTACCTTATCAAATGCTTTCTGAAAGTCGAGATAAAGTATATCAATCGCCCTACTCTTATCATACTGACCCAACATGATGTGGAAAAGCTCGAGTAAGTTGGTGAGACACGACCTATGCCGTCTAAACCCATGTTGGGAGTCCCCAAATAGCTTGTATGAATCCAAATGATCAACGATCCTATCCGCTATTATCCCCTTTAATAATTTACGTACAACTGAAGTGAGACTAATGGGACGATAGTTCCCTGGACTTTCGTGATCCCCTTTCTTAAAGATAGCGGTCACGTTGGCTTCCCTCCAGTCACCAGACACCTGGTCTTTCTCCAACGATTTGTTGAAGACTGTAGCCAGGTGGGGAGCCACCTGGTCGCGCACCTCCCGCAACACTCTAGGGAGAAGCTGGTCTGGCCCAGGAGCCTTAAACGCGCTCAGTTTGTCTATTCTATCGGCAACGACTGTCGCGGTACATCGTACACTATCCAGGCCAGCACCTTCGTGCCTCACGCCTGGCTCGGGGATAACGCAGGTGTCGTCCCTGGTGAACACTCCCGCAAAGTACTCGTTAAGCACATTAGCGATGTCCGCGTCGGAGGTCCGCAGAACGCCGCTTCGGTCCTTTAACGGACCTATCATGCTTATAATGGGTTTTCTACTATTAACATAACTGAAGAACTCCTTTGGGTTCCCCTTGCAGAGGCTTGCCACCCGTAGTTCTTCCTTACGTTTCGCTAGCCTAACCTTGGCCTTCACTTCCCTACACAGGCGGACATACGCTTCAGTGTTCTCATGGGAACGATTGGCCTTCGCCCTCCTATATGCTACCTTCCCATTTCGGATAGCCGAAGCGATGTCACGACTGAACCACTTAGGCTGCGTTGAAGCAGGGGTGACCGGTTTTGAGGGTATGGCAGCAGACTGCTGCACCATAAACTCGTCCAGGAATGCACTCCACACTCCCTCAACATCGCCGCCGACCTCTAACCCCATCTCACCTACGCTATCCCAGAGGGTAACAAAGTCCGCCCGCCGTAGATCGAGCTTACTGCCTCTCGAGTTATTACGCTTCACCCGAGGGACGCATACACGGAACCTGATCAGACCGTGATCACTCCCGCCCAACGATTCGTCAACGGTGAGGCCAGTGACGAGGTTGTCTTCGGTCGTGAATACTAAGTCTAGAACGCTTTCACTTCGTGTAGGCTCATTGACCCACTGAGTGAGGAAGTTCTCATCAGCAAAGTCAACTAGCCTCCTCCCTTCAGCATCAGCAGTCCTGTCTTCCCACTTTATGCCGCGATAGTTGAAGTCTCCAAAAACTACACACACACCCTATCCCCTAGCAGGCTACGGAGGTCGGTGTACAGTGCTGTATCCTCCTCGAGGAGGAGATGCGGAGGTCTGTACACCAAGCTTAACCTATAGTTCGTCCCTCCCACGTTCAGATCGACGCCAAGCAGCTCCCGTTCCGACCGGAACTGGCAGTCAAACGGACTCAACGTGTCCCTGACGTATATTAGTATCCCACCCCCCTCCCCACGGGTGCGGTCTTTGCGAAACATTCTATACCCGGGAATTTCGAACTCCCCAACGTAGTCTCTACGATCAGCATGAATCCAGGATCGGTGATAGCAACAATATCCTGGTATTCTGATGCTAAGAGCGCCCGTAGCTCGCCCGTAGTTCCCTTAGATAACTTTTAAGTAATACATAGACTGTGCATGGAACAAGGAACCCTTTTGGGATATTAAATCAATTTTGGTCCGAATAAGTATGGGTAAATAGCAAGTAGAAAAGTTTTTCTTTTTCATGATGGAAGCCCAACACGGGCAACGGGTCACTAGTAAAGAGACCCCAAAATATAACGTCCCTCACCAGCTATCTGTTGAGCAGATAGGACCCAGCTTTGGGAAGCTGGTGAAGGAAGGTATATTTTGGGACCTCTTACTAGTGACCCGTTGCCCGTGTTGGGCTTCCATCATGAAAAAGAAAAACTTTTGTATTTGCCATTGCCATTTACTATTACTTATTCGGACCATAGTGGATTTAATATCCCAGAAATGTTCCTTGTTTCATACACAGTCTGCGTGTAACATATATAAATAAATTAACACCATTCTCATATACCTCGTTAAAACTCGTTGATGTTCCGTGTGTTGGTCTCTCTTCACACGAAGGTCAAGTCAAGTTGGTGGCCCCACCTCTAGGCCTGGCTTGGTGGAGGAGCGAGTTGCTTTCTGTCGCTCTCCACCGTACATAGCCAGGTACACCCGGTTCGTCTGGTACCGTCCTGAGCCAGGCATCTAGTCTTCTTTTGAAGACTTCAACTTTGACCCCTGTAACGTTTCTGAGGTCCTTTGAAAGCTGGTTAAAAAGTCTTGGCCCCCTGACAACCAGACTATTCTCCTTCAGTGTTGAAGAGGTTCCTTGTCGGGCCTTTAATTTGGGAACACTACACATTCTGCCTTTCCTATTTTCCAGCGTTGTTTGAATGGTAATTGGGTTTAGTTTGAGGTTTGGTACCAATTTTTCGATCATTTTCCATATGTAGATTATGATGTACCTCTCTTCTTCTTTCCAGGGAGTACAGATTTAGTTTACGTCATCTTTCCCAGTAGTTGAGTTCTTTGCAGCCATCAATCTTTGCTGTGAAATGTCTCTGAGTTTCTTCTAGTTTATTAATTTCTTCCTTTTTATATGAGGACGTCAAAACTGAGCAGTATTCAAGTTTTGGTATGATCAGTGTTCTCAGCAGGGGAATCATTACTGTCTTGTCCCTCCTTCTGAACGTTCTTAGTACTTGTCCCGCGACTCTTTTTGCTTTGTTTATTGCTATCTGATTTTGTCTCGAATTTGGTATCATCGATCATTATTACCCCCAGGTCGACTGCTTTCGTACTTCTCTGAATTTCCTGTCTATCTGGAGCATAATATGCAGTCTGTTTAATTTCCTCATTTCTACCATATCTCAAGAGCTGAAATTTCTCGGTGTTAAATGTCATATTGTTGTCTTCTGACCATGTGTATATTTTGTTCGTATCTCTCTGCAAGGCCTCCACATCATTTGCATCGCTGATTTTTCTGCTGATCTTTGTATCGTCCGGAAAGGATGTTACTATATTGTTGCTGTTTACTCCACTGTCTATGTCTGTTAGCATGATAATGAACAGGAGTGGGGCTAGTACTGTACCTTGTGGTACTGAGCTGCGTACTTCCGATTCTGATGATGATATACCTTGAATTCTGACGACCTGTAATCGTTCTCTGAGGAAGTTGTAGATCCATTTTCCCACTTTGCCTGTTATTCCCATATGTTTCATTTTCTGTGCTATTATACCATGATCGCATTTGTCATAAGATTTAGCAAAATCCGTGTATATGAATGACATCATAGTTTTCATTGCCTTCAAGTGCATCTAGGATATTGTTATAGTGCTCTATAAGCTGTGATAAGCATGGTCTTCCTGATCAGAATCCGTGCTGATTTTCATTGAATCTTTCCAGTGTCTCCAAGAAGTCATAGATTTTCTCTCTGACTATTCTTTCAAATATTTTGGTGAGGTGGGACGTCAGTTTCATTGGTCTATAGTTGTTTGCTTAAGATCTATCCCCTCCTTTATACAGGGTGTTTATAAAGTCCCTATCTATTTCAGTGAAAACGTAGCAAAAAGGATAAAATTCAATAACAATATAATAGAAGGCATACATTTTATGAATACTTAAGCATATGATTCTACATGAGCACCATCAGTATCTCTACAGAGTTCGAATCTGTCAGCAGCATTGCGGAACACATTTTGGATCATGACAGGGGTTATTTTTATAACTGCTGTTACGATACGAGCACGTAAATCTTGCAGATCTGTAACCCTCGTTTCATAGACGTTTGATTTGATAAAACCCCATGCAAAGAAATCCAAGGGCGTTTGGTCAGGAGATCGAGCCGCCCAGGACCTGTTGCCTCCATGTCCGATCCATTGATTTGGAAATCGTTCATTTAGGTACTTCCGAACAATGTTTGCGTAATGACAAGGTGCCCCAGTTTGTTGAAAGACCACGGTGTTTAAAATGTCATCTGAATGAAGCTGAGGTTCCAGGAATTGCTGAAGCATGTCCAGATAAATAAACCTTGTAACTGTAGCTTCAGCAAAGAAAAAGGGCCCATAAATCTTAGATTTGGTCATACCCAACCAGACAGTAACTTTAGAAGAATCTCGTTCCCATTGATAGAAATCAACTGGCTTTTCATTAGCCCATATGCGGCAGTTATGGCGATTAACCTTTCCACACATGTAGGAAGTTGCTTTATCACCGAAGAGAATGTGGCCCATTAAATTTTCATTCTGAATGTGTTCAACAAGATCGGCACACATTGCACTTCGCTTTGGATAATCCTCTTCATGTAAGTCATGAAGCACCTGAATGTGATAACTTCTCTTCTTCAACGTCGCTTTCAAAATTTTGTGGACAGTTGTATTTAAGTTCTGTACCGATTCATCGATTTGTTGTACCTGGTATTCCATACATTAAAACCAAGCTCACCCTCTCCTATATTGTTAATTTCGCAGTCACCCTCTACCTAAAAGAAAAAAATAATATAGTCAACACTGAAAATTTTTATGATGCTCGAATTTTGCGCCACCCTGTATATAAATAAACTAACATCATTCTCTAGACGTGATATTTAATTAACCAGTTTTGGAGTTTAGATTAAGTTAGCATAGGTTAGGTTTGGTTAAGTTACTTTATTAGAGTATTGATACAATGTCTCGTCGACGAAATGAGTATAATTCATATTAGGATGACTAAAGATGGCTACGTCGTGACCAATGTCGTAACAACGCTTCCCGTCGATTAGCGAAGTTAAGCGACATCGGGTCTGGGTAGTTGTTGGATGGCAGACCGTCCTCTGAGTTCAGATTACGTAGCGACTCGTGTTCGGATCCCAGGTAAAGCTGTAGGTCTCCTTTGTCATATGACCTTAGATGTTGGAAGGAGGTTAAAGAGGCCAATCAATAACAGGAGAACTAAAGGTTTTATCATATTTTCTATGTCATTTTTTGTTTATTGTTTCGAAAGGAAATTCGAAGCCAATTCAGAGTAAGAATGGACGAACATCGTGGAATTTACTTCCAGTAGGACATTACTACCTTTAAACAAATCTACCAAATTCCCTTTCATAAAACATTTGCCACGTTACTATTCATCCTCTACACCTCTCTCATTTTACAATCACAAACACCAACGCTAATCACTTACCCTATCTATATACCTTAAAATCATTAAATACACTTTAAAGCAATCTAACTGTAAGTGAATGTACCTCATTTAATATGAACTTTCAATACCAAAGGCCTGCAGGAAAAGATCCCCCGGAGGGAAATCCCCCCCCCCCCCCCCCCCGAGGAAAAAATCCCCCTAGGAAAAAATCCCCCGAGGAATAAATCCCCCATTAGTCATGAGAAATAAGGATACAGATAATGCTAAATAAAATTTATTCTTTATTAAGAAACACAATTAAAAACAAATAGATAATGTATGTGAAAAAATGCCGTGTTTAAAATTTTAGATTGAAGGCGATTCCTTTCAGATAATTATCTATAATGGATCGGTTATCAACATCATCTACGATACTTTTAATGCGAGTTACTGCACTATTGTATTTTTTTCTTTGCGTATGAGAAGGATAACCAGCCATAGCTTGAGTAGCATAAACTTGTTGTATAGCTTGCTCCTTTTGAATGCACCTTATAAAAGCCCTAACCTAACCTAACTAACCTAACCTAACTTAACTTAACCTAACCTATGTCATTTCTAGATAATTTTTTATATGTTTCATGACTAATGGGGGATTTATTCCTCGGGGGATATTTTCCAGGGGGATTTTTTCCTCGGGGGGGTATTTTCCTCCGGGAGATCTTTTCCTGCAACGTACCAAAGTGACTCCCATGAATACAACTTTCTAACTCTCTAACACCTAACACGTAATTCTTTGAAAATATAGCTAATATAAGTGATCTAATTTCATATTGTCATACTAAGCACTTTATTTACTTGTATTTTGTGCTAAATTTAAAAATCTTAAACTGATCAGTATAAAATTACATAGCATTTATAAATCGTAACACAATGAAAATAAAGACAAAATTTCATACACTCTTCTGAGAGCCAGAAAAGCCAACAACATCGTGAAAGAACGCAGAAATAAAATTTTTTGAGCTTCATACAAAAGCCATTTGGTCAAAATTTGTGAAGCTGCATTTAGAATCCAAGTGCTTCGTAAGATTAAAATAATCTTAGGCCGCGTTTCCACCGAATTCGCAGAGACCCGCACAGACACGGAATTTTTTGTCGGATTATGACTGAAAAAAATCTGTCCACGAGAGAATTACCTGATTCTCGGACATGCCGTTTACAGAAGCCCCGCACTGCCACTGAATGGCGCTTACCCTTTTTTTTGCGGGTATTCCGTCAGCGTGCGGACGAAAAGATTATAACTGCTGTGCAGAAGAGAAGTGCTCTGTATAATAAAAGAAAGTACAGCAACCGGGATGCTGGAGTGTGTTGCAGAAATGGATAATGAAAATAAGAGGAATAAAATGTGCTCATGATTGTAGCTTCGTTTGTTAATTTACAAATGCCACGAGCAAAACACCAACTGGAGCTCCAAAATATGCCATAAAACTGTCTCTGATTTCCATTACTGAACTTGTTCGTCTGTAGATGTTCAATAACGACATTCAATAAGAGCGTCTTTTTTAGTGGTGTGATACCTATCAACTGTGACCAAAACTGTTGATAAAAATAAGTACATGAAAAGTCCTTATTGTTGATGACAGATACCGTTGTGTATTTGTTAGCTTATCTTAGCGTTACTACAAGACGTTCTTCTCCAGGTAAAGGTTCACGATAGTTTGTCGCTTGCCTCTGTAGCTCAGCAGAACATTGGTGGAGTAAAAGTGAGAAGGTCGTTGACTTCATACGAAGGTAGTCCACACACTTCTCATCGTTTTCCTGAATTTGACATAAGTGATGATATTCTCCAGAGGAGGTCTCATCTTAAATATGGGATGGACCAAATACCGATGTTGACGTTTCACACTCTACATTTGCACCATTTTCTTCCATCACCGCAGCACGAGCAATTTTTTCTTGCGTTTTGACAGCAGCATACCAGCAAAAGCACTTCCTTCTACCACACGCGCGTGAGTGCGTCTGTCGAAAATTTCTGTTACTTTCCGGATTGGAAACAATTTTTTCCACGGAACAATTCAGCCGGAAAAAGTGTGCGGGTCTGTGCGGGTTCGGTGGAAACGCGGCCTAATTAAGCTCTTAATGGCTTAAGAAATGCCGTTCAATATTTTCTGCATAAAATGGATAAAAATAGGCTTTGATGGAAGTCTTTTCCAAAACATAAACAATGAAAATTAAACAGCTTCAATTCTCATCTCAAGTTTCCTTACAAACAAACATTATTTCACTCCACGCAGGTCAGGTTCGAGGCCCTATCTAATATCTATATACTTGTTGCCTGGTGCAGTAGAGAATTACTCTCCCAAACTCAATATTTGACGCATCCAAGCACGCCTGGCTGATCTCGTATCTTACTGAACCAATCATTCAACCTGTTTATTGAAAACCGCCACTCCCACTACTTTTGTTAGGTGTGTGGGTTGTTTTGGAAATTTGTTGGATAGTCTAACTACAAAATTATTCATTCTAAGAATTAAGAGATTTCGTTGTTCTTATATATATATATATATATATATATATATTATATATATATATATATATATATATAATTTCAGAACGTACATTTGTTTTGAAATTAATATTTCGTTTGAAAGAAAGAAAACTGAACGTAAGATAACCTGTTTTACAATCTTGGAAAACAGGTTCAGTTAATATATATATATATATATATATATACTTGTAATGCATAAAACAGGTTTCACCCTTCTCGTTTACGCCCTTAATTCATTTTATATATACACATTACACAGTATATTCTGAGTTGTGATATATATATATATATATATATATATATATATATATATATATATATATATATATATATATCGTATATTATGTTTTCTCAGTCTTTAGCACGGAATGAAAAAGTTTCTCCATTTCAAATATATCTCGGTTTTATGGAACTCTGATATGATATTCTTTTATAATGGATTCAACAGGATTATCGTTCATATATATTTTAACTGCAAACAACACACAGTATAATTAATGTAAAGAACGACGCTAGTATAGAAGAACGTTCCGCACAAGATGAGGAAGGAGAACGAACAAATGACAAACGAGGTACCTCCAAGGAATCGAACCCGGGATCATCCAATTGCCGGTTGGATATGCTCTTCTATACAAGCGTCGTTCTTTACATTATATATATATATATATATATATATATATATATATATATATATATATATATATATATATATATTATACAAAGGAAAGAAAGAAAATATGAAGGAAAACCAAATAATATTATGATTTCAGTATTCGAGAAGAATTCTGATGGACGCCCCCCATCCCACTCCCCCAAATCCTTTTCCTTTTTCTAGAATGTTTGGCTCAGAATTTAATTTATTTTTATTTATTTTTTGTTTCTCAATTTCATATTTTTATTGAAAAACCTCTTTTAAAACTGCTAAAACATATATATATATATATTATATAATATATATATATATATATATATCAGCAATCGATCTTCTTCTAGGGAACCGTATCTTCAGTAGGAATAGATGAACAAGTGCCACAGTCATCTTGGTTTATGCATCATAACTTTACGTTTCGAGATTAACTCATCTCATCATCAGAATCTGTAATTTTAAAAGCATACATTAGTTGATCAGAAGGATTCAAACAATTTACATGCAACATTTTGTATCACGTAAAACATTCCACCTCTACCTGATTCTACCTGATCTTTACTATCAAAACGCATAAATGTGTCATCAACATATCTTCTATACATAGTAAAGATCATGTAGAGTCATTTTTAACGTACTTGAATTTCACAGCATCCAAATATTAGGTTCACAGTAGATAAAGAAGTTCATGACATACTAAATATTCTCGATATTTTAATGTGAAAGAAAAAAACAACTTTCACACTTTGGTATACAGAGAACCTCCATATACAGGATTGGGTACTAATTATTTTAGTTATATTCCCTTTAAATATAAATAAATTCAATCAAAATCTTTATCCACAGAAAATACCATCTCTGCTGGAATTCGGTATCTTTTGATAAAGAAATATAATTTTTATATAAATTCTTTTGTAATAACTCGTACTCCCCCCTCCCCCCAGGTCTCTATTAAAAGAATGTCAAACAGTTTCTGAGTAATATCTATATATATATATATATATATATATATATATATATATATATATATATATATATATATATATATATATATATATAATATATATATATATATATATCAACCTCCTGGATCCAGTTATAATGTTTCCAAAAAGAAGTCAAAATTTATCCCCAAATTGACTTTAAATTTGTTTTCATTAACACTTTATCGATTAACTCATTCTTTAAACATTAGGACAGTGCGCCCTCTGCTCTTACACCTATGATTGTGTATAATTACGAGTGTTCAAGCTGCAATGCTGAATACATTGGCAGCTCAAAGCTCCAATTTAAGGTGAGAGTAGATCAACATCGTAGTGTATCAGCGCGCACCAACTTATCAGTTGAAAGATCTAAGTTTTTCAGCAGTTAGAAACCATTGCAAAGATAAAGATCATCCACTAAGTAGGGAGTCTTTCATGATTGTTTCCAAATACACCAATAAAATTGAACTTCGAACTGTGGAATCTATATTTATATTGAATAAAAAAGCAACCAGAGGTGATAATTTGTCTTCCACAAAATTGTACATTATCTAATACTTGCTTCAATCTGTCTTTAAGAGTTGGGAGTTGTACACTGCTTTTGTGCCATGTAATTTTGTATGTGGAGTGTTTTATGTGATGTAAAATGTTGCATGTAAATTGTTTGAATCCTGATCAACTAATGTATGCTTTTAAATTACAGATTCTGATGATGAGACGAGTTAATCTCGAAACGTAAAGTTATGATTAATAAACTAAAGATGATTGTGGCACTTGTTTATATATTGTTTTTACATGCTGATGCACATGGTAAGTTTTTGTTTAAGTGAAATTAGTATTCAAAATAAATAATTTAAAAATGCGTCTACATTATTTTGAATCACCCTGTCTTTGTCTTTCATCTGATACTTTTTCCTTCCAACTCGAAGTTCGCTTTCATTCAGCCTGTCCCAAAGAAGGGTGACCACTCTCAACCCCTCAACTATTGTCCAATTGCTTTGATTTCTTGCCTTTCTAAAGTTTTAGAATTTGTCCTTAATAGGAAGATTCTTAAATACCTCTCTTCTCGCAGTCTTCTTTCAGAGCGTCACTATGGGTCCCGCAAGGGACGTTCTACTGACGACCTTCTTTCATATTTCTCTGACTCTTGATCATCCTCCTTTCGGGATTTCGGTGAAACCTTTGCTATTGCGTTAGAGATATCAAAAGCTTTTGATAGAGTCTGGCACAAGTCTTTAATTTCCAAACTGCCCTTCTTCTGCTTCTACCCTTCTGTTGGTGCCTTCATCTTTGATTTCCTTTCTGACCAATCTATAGGTACGGTTGTAGATGATCACTGTTCTTCTCTTAAAACTATTAATAGTGATGTTCCTCAGGGCTTTGTATTGTTACCTATACTCTTCTTTTTATTTATCAACGATCTTTTAAGTTGGACTTTTTGTCCTATCCACCATTATGCCGATGATTCCACTCTTCACTTCTTTCCCCGCTTCACAAAGCGTCTCTCTCAACAGTCACACCATGCTTCGCGTGAGACAGTTATGGCGCATCTGACCTCTAATATTTCTACTATCTCTGATTCGGGCAGAGAAAACCTTGTAGCTCTCAATGCTTCAAAAATCCTGTTCTTTCATCTGTCTCGTCACACTCTTCATCGTCACAGTTTTCCATATGACCATCCCCTTATCTTCACCAATACACAACTCAGCCATTCCTCTTCTTTTAAAATGCTTCATGTTTCCTTTTCTCGTAATCTTTCCTGGAAATATCACATCCTCTCTTTCTAAAACAGTTTCGAATGGTCAGGTGTGCTGTACTGGTTCCGCAGTTTCTTCACCCCAACGCACTTACTATCTCTATATTGGGGTCTTGTCCGCTCCTGTATGGAGTACGCTTCTTGTGCGTGGGGCGGCTCAACCCACGCAGCTCTACTTGACCGGGTGGAATCAGTTTCCCACCTCTTACTGACTGTCTTCAATCTCTCCATAGACTACTCCACAGAGGACGGAAAAGGCGTGAAATGCAACCGCTTACTCTGCAAGTTGGTGGGCCATATGAAAATGAGAATCAAATTTGTCATTGATTATTATTTGTCATTAGCGCCCGTCACGATTATTTTAATATTTAATACTAATTAATTATTTAATATTTAATATTTAATATTTTAATAATATTTTAATATTTAGACTTTTAGATAAAATATTCATTTAAAAAATTATTTTATTTAATTATTTAAAAAAAAATTATTATAAAAATTCAAACTGGTATTTTTTGGATTTGAAAAAATCGGTAAAATGACCTTTTTCAAACCAGCAAAGCCAGAGAAGACTGTGTCACCGCCTCACGCACGGCCAAGCTCGGAAAAGAAAGGAAGAAAAATCTGTTTGAGTCCCTGGATGAGTTGGATGCCAAACTGGACGCCAAACTCGTACCTTCGGGTGTTACCAAGATCAGAAATAATGACCATGCCGTTTTCATAGCTTTCTCTACCGAAGGAAAGCCTAAAGTTAAGTACTGCTTGAAGATAAAGTCCAACCTTACGTTTGAAATGCGGTGGAATGATGAACTACTGAAGCAAAGTCGCATCAAGGATGAAGATATTGCGAAAGATTGTGGAAGATGGATTTACGGTCACTGAAGCTACCGTGGCCTAGCTTAGAGCCAAAAAGAGAAAACTGGCTGAGAAAGATCTGCTCGTTGCCGTTCTGATGGATGAAGTCTACGTGCCAAAGTCTGTTCAGTATGCCAACGGCAACTTCTACGGGCTGGAGAATGATCAAGTCGTGAAAACGCTTTTATGCGTGATGATCAAAAACATCGCAGGAAGTTACCACGACATTGTAACCATATCCTCGATCTACAACATCAATGCAGACATACTATATCAGGTGTGGCTCAATGTCATCCAGACTGTCACCGAGCTGGTGTCAAATTAAGACACATGAATGTAGTGGAATTTTCTTATCGCCAATTCGTTACGTAATGTTTTGATCTCATCTGAGGCCAAGTGGTATATAAATTGTAAAATAAAGTTACATTAATATAAAATTGTGAATTCCTTCTGTTACGGCCTCAATTTGTAACAATATAATATTTTATTACTAATTCTAATTATTTGATCCCACGTTTCCAAAATGGGCTTATATGCTATCGTAACCGTCCTAGAAGCTGAAAAAATGGTAATTTAATATGGTTAACATTATACTAGAAAACGGCGAAAATGAGCAAAACGGCCCACCAACTTACATTGTAGCTTTTTCGTTTTCCGTCCTCTGTGGAGTAGTCTATGATCCCTCTCTCTTCACCGCAATGTTGTCTAACTTTCTTTACTATCGCTATTTTAACGGACACTTCTCTTCTAACCTTTCTAACTGCATGCTTCCTCCTTTAAGGAGACCCTGCAGTACCAGACTTTCTATACATTCTCATATCTTTTCTGTATAACTCTCTAATGCAAGGGTTAATCTGTATTCTTAATCTTTCATCTACTCAACCGGTCTCAACTCCGGAACAACCTTCCTTAGTCCATCTTTCCCCCTGTCTATGACCTCCAATCTTTCAATCGCAGAGTGTCTCGAAAACTCTGGACCTTGGTTTCGTCTCTCTCCTTTTCCTTCCATGTGGCGGGGCATTTGTGCGGTCGTTTGCCCTTGGCCCCTCCTTTCTGCATTATATATATATATATTAAACAGCCACTATGGCAACATGACACACTTCTGGGGCTCATTTTAGTATTTAAGTTGTGTAACATTTCATGAGGTAAACTGTGAGTAAGCACGTATTACAGTTGTATCCTCGTCAAAAGAACAGATTGTTTTGAGTTTACTGTTTTAATTTAAGCTCTTATTTTTTAAATAATTAATTAAAGAGGGCAAACTTGCTTTTTTCTTCCCCGTTGCTACAGTAACGGAGGTCACCCAACGAGCATCTATTGTAAGAGTGGGTTTGTACGAGTATATTATGTTTATACGAGGCACCTCTGGCAAATTTTCGACGATTCGTTTGGTCTACCTCACGTGGCACAGTGCCTTTCTGTCTGCATCATAGCTGGAGCTCGTCAATTAACTTAGAAATATCCTCAACTGTAAATTTTTTTAAGATTGATAAATATTTAATTATTTAATACAGAAAATAATATAAATATTCAATGATAATTTAAATTTAAAGGCTAACTTATTTAATTTGAAATTTCTGTTAAAAACTAAATTCTAGTTAATAAATTCGAGATTAAAGTTAATTACAACCGAGAATTTTTAAAATTAATTTTTATTTATTTATTTTTTAAATTTAAAAGGAAATTACTGCTTTTAAGTTACCTATAAGCGAAAACGTCTCATACACATATTTAACTCAGATTTGTTACTGTTAACTTTGTTAATTAAATATTAGTATGTAATTTTGTTTATTATGTAAAATTACAAATTATAGTAATATTATGGTTAGTGTAATTCTTCCATGTCCTCTTTCAGCTTTTGTACGTGTAAACTTGCCAATTTTGCTACCAATTTGAGTCCTACCATTCTGTACAAGCTCACAAACAGCATTGATTCATTATTCGCGTACAAACGTTTCGAAATCTTACTGATTTCACCACCGAGGCTATATATATATATATATAAATGTAATAATTACAGGGAACTACTAAAATAAAGCCACTTAAATGTCAAAATTCGAAGTTAAATTAAAATATAAAGTGATCATTTTCACATGTTTTTGGTTTAAGTTTAAAAATATAAAAATACCATAATTTTAAAATTTATATTGGTGTGACTGCTCGAAAATATTATAAAATCAGATTGGTGATTTAGGTGGTTGTATTTTTTGGCTATGGTCACGTATGGTGGAATTAAGTGGTTTGTGAGAATGATTTGTGAGAATGAATTTGCCCAGATGTTCAAATACGCGTGTTTTAAGAGGTCTTCTTGTTTCGTAAACAATATGTAGATAACCTCATGCCAGTGGCCTTGGTTCAATTGGTAACACAGTTCCTATAAGCGAAATGAAGACACTGAGACCGGGATTCGAATCCCGATGGTGATGGTAATAACAATCTAGGAATTAGCGCAAGTGACGACGTTCGTCTGGCCTGACTGAACACTGTGCCAATTTCTGGTCCGTCTGAATGATTATTAGATAACCGCGTACAGTGGCTGTAACTTATTACAGAGGATCGAAAATGAGTTTGTACAATATCCTTGAACTTAAATAAACTATTAATAGTGTTATATAGTGTGAAAGTTACCTGGGCTACGTCGTGGCCACGTATCAACGCCGCTTCCCGTTAGATCAGTGAGACTAAGTGACTTTGGGTCTGTTCAGTAATTGGATGGGGGACCGTCCTCCGCTTTCAGATAATATAATGACATTTACATGGATCCGATGCCATGTAAAGCTGTAGGTCCCCTTCAACAGTATTTACAGACAGAACTGTTTGATGAATTTAGTTTAGAGGTTAGATAATTATAATATCTGGGATTGTTTAACCTTTTATATGGCGCAAGGGATCTCCAGAAGTCACCCATCCAAATATTCAGCAGACCCAATGTCGCTTAACCTCGCTTATCGAATGGGAAATGGTGTTGCGGTGTTGCTATGTGGTCACGGCGTAGCTAATATCGGGGACAGAATAATTAAGTGCGTTTGACTGGTTTGAATAATTGGCTTATCTGGAACCTGAGAAAAGTCATTCGTCCGTAATTATTCTGTAATACGTACGGAGGAATTCTTATTTAAGGTGCAAAATACAATAAGAACGTATCTAAAAATGTGTTAGTCTGTTAAATGGTTGAATTTTTATACTTCACTGTAATTCTATTGAGGGATTTTAAGACGTGTTGTTGATGGATTCAGCAGGATTCTGAAACCTTAGAACGCGAATTAAAAAAAATCAAGATTTCTTTTCTTTGTTCTTGTTTATCGTTCGTATCCGATTTCCGGCCAATAAATAGAGAGTATACCAAAAGTTACGCACGTCTAAGTTGAAACATTTATAATTTCTTGAATACTTGCGGTCTACATAGCAACCGATTTAGTGTTGTCGTACTTTGAAGTGCGCATTAAGTTATGGCCGCTCTCGTATAAAGGATTTTAGCCAGAAAAATTTCGGTGGAAATGCTAATTTCAAACTTCTTTCATGCTTTCCATTAACAGCATAATTCCTTAACAATGTCGACGTACATAAAGTTCGCACCAAAATACTCCAATATGCGCAAGGTTGAAAGTTTAGTCTTATGCGGGTCAATTTCATTCATATTGTTAGATTATTCCCTACTAGGTGAGGTTAGGTCTGGTAAGCTTAGGTTAGTCATTTTCATATAAAACATGAAATGTATATGCCTGCCTGAAGTTGAGCTGGAATTACATCTACTTGCATACAAGGTCGAATGTTTGACTTTATGAAATTTGACTTTTCTCACGCGCAATACGGCAACTATGCAAATGACCATGAAAAAGAACTCAATTATCCTAAAAGTCGTCTCTATACAATCAAAAACAGATAATCAAAGCCTACTTATAAGCAGTATCACCACGTTTCTTTAACCCTAGAACGACAGTATGGGACCGCACACATAGGGTAGCGACTAGCGTGGGGTCTATGCAACCCCATACGGAAAATTACTTTGATGTAAAATATTGTAAAAGACATCATTTCCAGAACAACAAATGTGCTTTTATTGTAATAGGCCACGCTGGCTTTCTAGGATTAAAATTTGATACATTTTGTGAAATCGAGTAAAAGTCAGTCGCTCAATAAATTCAGAAAAGACCACATCCACCAAAATTTTGAACTTCACATCCGAATCAATGGGTCAAAATATGTGAAACTGCATTTAAAATCTAAGTTACCTCGTGAATGTGAAGTTCTGAATGACCTAAAAACTAGTTAAATATCTTTTGCATGCAAATTATTTACACGTTATAATGTGAGCTTCAACTGACCAAATAGAGGTAAGCTTTGACAGAACCTTGTATTGTTCACATTTTTATAAGAAATACATTAAAACTATCTTGCAAGTTCTCAAAATTTTGGTTGGTTGTGGGAATCTTTTTCTGAGGTGTTGCAACGTCACATTTTAAACTCTGAATAAATGGAAGATAGATAAAATTATTTTTTGTTGCACATATGCGGTCGGACTTCCAAAATATTGCTTTAATTTTAGTTTTTCTTAATTTTTACATGCTATCGAGGTTCATAAATAAATATATATATATATATATATATATATATATATATATATATATATACACACACACATTTCAACTGCAAAGAACACGCAGTATAAATAACGTAAAGAACGACGCTTGTATAGGAGCACATTCCGCGAATGTGCTCCTGTACAAGCGTCGTTCTTTACGTTATTTATACTGCGTGTTCTTTGCAGTTGAAATGTATATATAGATACGGCATGCGGGAGGTGCCCCCTTGGGGCATTGTTTCTGCGCGTATGTAGAGGAATTACGGCATTTGTTCGAGTGAGGCCCGTCGTGTAATGGTTATCATATCTGACCGGCAATCGGAAGATCCCGGGTTCGATTCCCGGGTGGTTACCTCATTTTTTCATTTGTTCGTTCTATCTTCTCATCTTGCGCGGAATGTGCTCCTATACAAGCGTCGTTCTTTACGTTATTATACTGCGTGTTCTTTGCAGTTGAAATGTGTAAATATAGATACGGCATGCGGGAGGTGCCCCCTTGGGGCATTGGTTTCTGCGCGTATGTAGAGGAATTACGGCATTTGTTCGAGTGAGGCCCGTGGTGTAATGGTTATCATATCTGACCGGCAATCGGAAGATCCCGGGTTCGATTCCCGGGTGGTTACCTCATTTTTTCATTTGTTCGTTCTCTCTTCTCATATTGCGCGGAATGTGCTCCTATACAAGCGTCGTTCTTTACGATATATATATATATATATTGATGACGCTATAGAAGCGATAAAGGTTAACTCAAAGTACTTCTATAATTTCGCAAAAAGAAAGTCGAAAAACCAAGCGACTATCGGACCTTTAAAAAATGAGACAGTGATTTATCTGATGATCTAACAGCAGTATCTGAAATATTAAAAGCTCAGTATGAATCATCTTTCAGTATCCCAAAAACTGACAAATTGATTTGCGATAGAAACGCGTTCTTTGAAGAAGAACCACAAGGGGAAAGTATAACGGATTTCGACTTTACGACGGATGATATTACACAAGCCATAGGGAAACTAAAAACACACTCAGCGGCAGGACCGGATAAATGGAATGCCACACTGATCAAAAACTGCAAGAATGCAATCGCTGAGCCCCTATACTCGCGAACATAGTCCCAATATATAAAGGAGGAGATCGATCCCAGGCTAAAAACTGTAGGCCAGTGTCGCTTACATCTCATCTCACTAAAATATTTGAAAGAATAGTTAGACAGAAAATCTATGACTTTTTGGAAACTCAGAAAAAATTTAATGATAACCAACACGGGTTTCGATCAGGCAGATCATGCCTATCACAACTAATGGAACACTACAACAACATTATTGATTCACTTGAAAGTAATGAAAACTATGATGTACTATACACAGACTTTGCTAAAGCGTTCGACAAGTGACCACGGAATCATAATACATAAACTGAAATACATGGGAATAACAGGAAAAGTAGTGAAATGGATATAATTTCCTTAGTGAGCGGAGGCAAGTCGTTACAGTACAAGGAGTATCTTCATCAGAATCAGAGGTCCTCAGCTCAGTACCACAAGGAACAGTATTAGCTCCACTACTCTTCATAATCATGCTAACTGACATAGATGAGGACGTTACCAGAGACAGCACAGTAACATCCTTTGCGGATGACACAAAGATCAGTAGAAAAATAAGAAACCCAGAAGACATAGGATCTCTACAAACCGACATAAACAAAATCTACAAGTGGACTGAAGACAACAATATGAAGTTTAACACCGAGAAATTGCAGCTATTACGGTACGGAAAAAGAGAAGACTTAAAGTGCATGGAATATTATACCCCAAATGGACAGGAAATTCAGAGAAATTCCAGAGCAAAAGATTTAGGGGTTGTAATGACAGATGATGCGAAATTTGAAACACAAAATAAGATAGCAGTAAACAGAGCAAAGAGAATAACGGGTCAGATATTGAGAACCTTTAAACGAAGGGATAGGAATGTAATGATTCCTCTACTGAAAACCCTGATCATACCCAAATTAGAATACTGCTCGGTCCTAACTTCCCCATATAAAAAAGAAGACATTAGACAGCAGGAGGGGATCCAAAGAAGCTTCACAGCCAAGATCAATGGGTGCAAAGAACTAAATTACTGGGAAAGGTTACGAGAACTAGACCTATATTCACTGGAAAGGAGAAGAGAGAGATACACCATTATTTACACTTGGAAAATAATGGAGAAACTAGTCCCTAATCTTACTCTGAATCCCATAACTCCCCAAACAACGATGGAAAGTAGAAGCGGTAGACTGTGTCGTATTCCCAAATTGAAGGCGAGACAGGGAACATCCTTAACCCTGAAAGAAAATAGTTTTGTAGTGAGAGGACCAAAACTGTTTAATCAGTTGCCCAAAGACCTAAGAAACACGAAGGGAGTTGCAGTTGAAATCTTCAAAAGAAGACTAGACGCCTGGCTCAGAACAATCCCCGATGAGCCGGGCGTACCTGGCTATGTGAGGTGGAGAGCGCAAGAATCCAACTCACTACTTCACCAGGCCAACTCGAGAGGAGGGGCGACAAGCTTGACCTTCGCGAAATGAGAAATCATCGCGCGGAACCTTTGTAAGGTTGTAAGGTTGTAAGGTATATATATATATATATATATATATATATATATATATCAAAGCTATTGACTTCTCCTTAGGGAAACGGAGCTTACAGATGAAAAGAAGGACCAACACAACGGCAAACATTTTCGTTTATTTTTTGTACTTCAGACGTTTCGACAAATCTTTTGTCATCATCAGTGAATTGTCTTAAAACCTTAAAACAAAAATAAAAAATGAAAATTACATCAATACAATATTAAAACCATTAAAATTAAAACCTTAAAACAAAAATAAAAATAATGAAAATTACACCAATACAAAATTAAAATCATTAAAATTACATCACTAGAAAAAATTAAAATCATTAAAATTAAATTAAATTACCTCAACAGGTCAATACACAATTTTAACATCAACCTCCATACTTGACAAAAACTAAAAGAAAACTGTATGGTCAGTAAATTAGAAGGTATGATATGTCTATGAAAATCGGTTGGTTAGTTAAAAGAGCTGTAATTTGTAAGATGAGCTATTACACTGTGTAACACTGATTCTGTTTATATTGAATTTTTTGTTTTTATATGCATTTGTGGGCGCTGAGTCCAAATCTGGCCTTGGTTTGTGTGTATCATTAATGGTTTCAGAGATAATCCATTTTTCATGTTTTACCAATATAATGTTATTATGGGCGCAGCAATATCAGAATAATCAGGAATTGTTGAGAACAATCCGGATGTTCGTTGACAGTTTCTTGCTCTAGAAATTGCTCGAAACTTCCACTGTGCTATATAAAGAAGAGCGCAGAGTCTGAGAAGTCAGTAAGTGTGAGCACACAAAAAAAGCAGGTTGTTTGTCTGATCGTTACCAGCACTGAGGTACTGTGTTTCTGTGCTTCTCTGTGCTGACGATTTGAGTATTATCGATCCTTTTTTATTGCGAACATTATTTCAGTGTTGTGAATACATCTTTTTTCTGGAATCTGTAATCTGTTGCAGATTTAATAACTCTTCTCTCTATATCTGCAGGTTATGATTAATGTAGTACAGTTTGGTAGAGAGAATGGCAACTAGAGCTTGTAAACACTCGCCGGATATATTCTACTACGTTTGTGGGTATTACATAGGCCCCAAGCAAGTATCGCACAAGATTGTGAAAGGCACCAAGTTCTGGATCGCGTATCGGCTCTATTTTGGTATGCCTGTGGGTGACCAAGATAAGCCCTGGGCACCCCATGTGATCTGTGGAAGCTGCCGCTCCACACTTGAAGGGTGGCTGCGGGGAGTACGCAAGGCAATGCCCTTTGCCGTACCCAGAATATGGAGAGAACCAAAGAGCCACCATGACGATTGCTACTCCTGCATGGTAGATGTTTCTAAGTACAGGAAAGTTAAATGAAGGCAGACTCTTCAGTATCCAAGCATAGCGTCGTCCATAGCTCCTGTACCACATGGCGGTCTTCCAATACCACGTCCACCAGAACAGGTATCTATCCATTACTTTACCTTCTGTACTTACAGACTGTGGGCCAATGGGTCATTATGTGTCGATTTTTCTTAGTGCTGATGCTCTTCTACATATATAGCTATGCCTATATTTTGTTTCTTTGCTTTGCAGGTTGAAAATGAGGATGCAGCTAGCTCATCTGAGATGTCGGCTGGTGAGGACAGTCATGATGAAGAATATGCAGTAACTTTCAGTACAAACCCTCACTTTCCAAATCAGATGGAATTGGACGACTTAATTAGAGATTTGGGTCTGACGAAATCAGGGTCTGAGCTTCTGACCTCCAGACTCAAAGAGTGGAATTTGCTTGGAGAAGACTGCAAAAGCATTGTATACCGAAAGCGGCATGAAGAGTTTGCAAGGTTCTACGATGTCAATGGCTCTGTCTGTTATTGCAGCGAGGTTAATGGTCTATTCACAGCTATTGGGTTAACACATATACCCTCGGAGTGGCGCCTGTTTATTGACAGTTCAACTCGGAGTTTAAAAGCTGTTCTACTCCACAATGGGAACAAATATCCATCTATACCAGTTGCACATTCTGTTCAAATGAAAGAGGACTATGAAAATGTCAAACAACTGCTCACTCAAATCAGGTATGAACAATATAACTGGGACGTGTGTGGTGATTTCAAAATGATTGGTTTCCTGTTAGGTTTACAAGGAGGGTTTACTAAATATTCATGTTTTCTTTGCCTGTGGGATAGCAGGGCTTCAACTGAGCACTATAAAACAGTTCAGTGGCCTCCACGTGAAGGACTGCAACCATGAAAGTACAATGTACTCAGGGAACCTCTTGTGAAGCCTGACATAGTTCTGCTACCACCTGTCCATATTAAGTTGGGTCTAATTAAGCAGTTTGTAACTGCGTTAGATTTTGGAGGGGAAGTTTTCCAACAGATTCGGGTCATGTTCCCTAAACTCTCTGAGGCCAAAGTCAAGGCTGGCATCTTTGTAGGACCACAAGTCAAGGCGCTGTTGAATTCGAAGAACCTTGAAGCCAAGATGACTCCGATCGAAAAAGAGGCTTGGTGTGCTTTCCGTGATGTGGTTCGTGGGTTTTTAGGCAACCATAAAGCACCAAACTATAAGGAGTTAGTGTCAAACTTGATTAAGTGCTATGGCAAAATGGGGTGCCGTATGTCTTTAAAATCACACTATCTGCATTCGCATCTAGACTTTTTTCGTGATAACCTGGGCGATGTGAGTGAAGAACATGGCGAAAGATTCCATCAAGATATTCAAACGATGGAGAAAAGGTACCAGGGCCATTGAGATGCTTCCATGATGGGAGACTGCGTATGGTCGCTGATCAGAAAGGATAAGAATGTTCATACGCGGAAGTCGCGTTCTTCAGTGCATTTTTAAGGAACGCACACTGCATAACTAGGCTTGTTATTCTCTTATCGGTTCTCCTCATGATATATATTATATCCTTTGCACCATTTTGGGTTTGTCAAACAATTTTGGCTCAATAAACATTAATTTCCAGTAGTGTTTTTTATTTTTAGAAAATATTTATGTTAGCCTTCTTTATATACTTTGCCATATGAAAAGTGTGATAACCTATATTTTTGAAACGGTTGATGATAGAGCAAAACCAATATCATTTTTGGAATCAGCGCCCCGAAGTCATTAGGAAACGACAGAAAAATCACAATAAACAGAAAAGTTTTCAAATTTTGTTACCCAGTGTTATTGTTAATGGAGGGTTTGTTTCTATAGAGGTACAAAGATTCTAAAATTCGGAGTTCTGTGAGGTTATTGGATCTAGTTAGAATTTCAAACTGAGTTTTGTGAAGGAGATGGTTGTTTTCATTACTATGGTTTCTAATTGCGGATTGTGGTGGGCTACTGAGGGGACGGTTGGTACGGACTGATAACCAGATATATTAAATTACCTTTTTATGGTTATTTATCATTGCGTATTCGAGGTGAACTGTCCAAACTGCTCAAGTCTAGTTATCCCCAAGTAAATTTTAGATTCGCCTTCGTCAACCCACTTAAATTATCAAATTTTTTAAAGTTCAAAGACAAATTCCCCAAAACTGTATGCCCTAATGTTGTTTACAAATACACGTGCGACAGCTGTAAGGCTGCGTATATTGGCAGTACTCAACTCCAACTGGAGGTACGCCTTTCTCAACATTTGGGCTTATCAGTCCGTACCAACCGTCCCCTCAGTAGCCCACCACAATCCGCAATTAGAAACCATAGTAATGAAAACAACCATCCCCTTCACAAAACTCAGTTTGAAATTCTAACTACATCCAATAACCTCACAGAACTCCGAATTTTAGAATCTTTGTACGTACATCTATAGAAACAAACCCTCCATTAACAGTAATAGCTCATCTTACAAATTACAGCTCTTTTAACTAACCAACCGATTTTCATAGGCATATCAATGATATCATACCTTCTAATTTACTGACCATACAGTTTTCTCTTAGTTTTTGTCAAGTATGGAGGTTGATGTTAACATTGTGTATTTACCTGTTGAGGTAATTTAATTTAATTTTAATGATTTTAATTTTTTGTAGTGATGTAATTTTAATGATTTTAATTTTGTATTGGTGTAATTTTCATTGTTTTTATTTTTGTTTTAAGGTTTTAATTTTAATGGTTTTAATATTGTATTGATGTAATTTTCATTTTTATTTTTGTTTTAAGGTTTTAAGACTTAATTCAGTGATGATGACAAAAGATTTGTCGAACGTCTGAAGTACAAAAAATAAACGAAAATGTTTGCCGTTGTGTTGGTCCTTCTTTATTATATATATATATATATATATATATATATATATATATATATATATATATATATATATACCTTTCAACCTTTCAAACGTTCCGCGCGATGATTCCTCATTTCACGAAGGTCAAGCTTGCCGCCCTTCCTCTATATATATATATAGGGTGAACCAAATGTAGGTGGACAGTAAATGATAACGTTTATTTTGAGAATACATATTTAATTTTTTTGTATACTATAATACAAAATAAAATTTAAATAAATTTAGTTATAATATTTAATATAATAAAACACAAACACCATAGTTATAATGAACACCATAGTTATAATATAATATAACACAAACCGTATTCAACCTACTGTCCACCTACTTTTGGTTCACCGTGTATATTACACGAGTTAATCCCACCAGGATTCGAGTCCAGAACCTCTTGAATAGAAGTCTATGTCTCTAACCAATATGTTTTTAACTTTTTTAACTTATCGTATCGCAGTGGCTACCACCTGCGACTTCTACTCAAGAGGTCCTGGGTTCGAATCCTTGTGAGTTTAATTTTGTATTGTGCAAAATCTTGCGTGATCATGCAGGATAATATATATATATATATATATATATATATATATCAGACAGACTTATGGAAAGGAATCAGTCACGGCAAGAATGTTCTGTTATAACATTTGTTATAGAAGAACATTCAGACGATATGTTGAAAATTGCGTTACGACATTTTTTCCCCGTCATTTATCGTTGATGTTTCAGCCGTTACGTCACATCTAGATGACGTAACATTTGTTACGTGGCTGCACGTACCTGAGGGTTGAGCAACATTCGAAGGAATGCGCTCTTGGGTCAAATGCTCCTTGAGTAGCTCCACTTTCTCTTTCGCTTTCAAAAGACATGTTCCAATATATTTTCTTGTTTTTTCCTTTTTTTGTTTCTGTTTTGTTTTTTGTCTTACTTCTGTCTTACCTTTGTTGTTTTTGTCTTTACGAAACTAAAACTGGAACAAACGAGATGAACTCTTTCATCTGAAGTTCAGACATCTTTCACCTATACTGCAATACATGTTTTATATATAGACTATATATATTGGTAGTTTAGTCAATAGAAGGTCTGGGTTGGATCAGACGTTGAGAATAGTAAGAAACCGCTATGAGATACTGTATCATGTTCAACATATAAATTGATCATAATATACTCTTAATTTATGCAAACTTTTAAAGATAAAAAACTCCGAGGTTTACACACACACACACACACACACACACACACACTACTTTTCAGTTGGTAGGGGCATGAACTATTACAGTTTATAAAGTTCAAATCGTACTTTCTTGCATTCAATATTTTTAGCAACCTTTCTCATTTCAATCAATGATTGTTGCGAAACTACTTACAAAAACTAATATACTCTTGTATGTATGTGTGTGTGTGTGTATATATATATATATATATATATATATATATACACACACGTGAGCGGATTGCCCCAACTCTGGCTACGGAACACTCGCATTCTCCTCCCTCGTTACAGACCGCAACCTGTACCTCGAACATGTCCTTGGACACACCTCCTCTAGAGCAGGGGTCCCACACCAGCTCCCCTCAGTCAGCTACGGGCGAGCCAACAGGGTCCACGAAAGACTCGCCCCGAAAACCAGGCCTCTCGCTCTCTCCGTATGCCCCTCTCACCCGCCATCGACCCGCCTCTCCACGGAGAGAGCCCCGTGACGGACGGGGAAGTCGGAGCCAACGTCCGTCCTTACCACTAGATGTTCCAGTCCACCTCGAACCAACAGCTTCCCTATCCCTACTCAGTATTCACAAATTTTTAGTTATTCGCCCTACTTCTGATCCCTACCGTTCAACTCTGAAAGGACATTTCAGGCGATCCGCACGCGCAGCAACTCTAGCCGTCACGACGTCCGACCACAGAAGGACGGTTCTCTCCTTATAAAATAGCGAACAGCGGCAGAAACGAATGCCCTACTCTCCCTCACAGAAGTCCTCGGATGCTCGGTGACCGTTTCACCTCACCCTCGCCTGAACCAGAGTCAGGGCACTAGCTTCACTACCCGTTTATTGTTGATACCCGAGAACGAGTTAGTAGAAGACCTCACACCCCAGGGTATCATTAAGGTTCATAGATTCACGTCTCGTCAAGGAGGTACCTCCTCCCCGACCCTACGCTTCCTCCTCACGTTCGACACCCTAGTTCTTCCCGGTCGTATTGTGTGGGGCATGGGTCCGCCCATACATTCCAGACCCGACCCGTTGCTTTAAGTGCAATAAGTTTGGGCACGTCAGTTTGGTATGCCGACAGCCACAACAACTGTGCGTACGTTGCGGGGATATCGCCCACCCAGAACGATATCCCAACTCGCATAAATGCTCAAACTGCGCCGGCGCACATCCTTCTTCGTCTCGCGAATGTATCTTTTTTAAGTTTGAGAAGGAGGTCCGGGCCCTGCGGGTGGCGGACTTCATCAGCCTCCGAGAGGCGCGAGACAGGGTGCGGAGTCGGAAGGTGAGGCCGGGGGTCTCTTATGCTACTGTCCTCGGCTCAGTTCCCTCGGCTCGCCGTCCGGATCCGCCACTGAAACCACCATCAACTACTAATCCCCCTTCTCGATCGGGCCCCACGCCGGACCCTGCAGCCGCCTGTACCCCTACCATGCTTCCCGACCATGCATCTCCAAAGCTACAAACTTCCCAGAACTCTGGAATCGGGAATCTCGGTTCCCGTCCCGCAAGAACCCCGCTCTCACCGCACTCTGAGAACACACCCAAACCTAGCACCCGGGATAAATCAACGAGCCGGAGTGAGTCTCCAGACTCACCGACCATCCAACAAGCTTCCTTCTCTTCTCCTAAATCTAAAAAAAGAACTCGAGCACCTACACCCTTAACCTCGCCTAAGATGACCCTCTCACCCTCGCACTCACCCCTGCAGAAGTTGACAGTCGTAGCAGACGTGCACGAGCCACCACCTAAGGCGAGACACGGGGCAGATAACCCCACATCCGAGGATCCAGTGGACGCGGCACAGGCACGCCTACATGGTGTGACCAGGGTACCCTCGGCCGCACCCCCGAGTCTCATGGAGCTACCCTTACCCCCTGGTGCCATCTTCTCCACACCTTCACGAGAACACCCTGGCTCATCCCCCTGTACCCCCACTGAACCGGCCCCTCTCATACCTCCGGCTCTTTCCTCATCAGCCACCCAGACTTTGTCCTCTCTCCCACCCGCCCGGTTTTACTGGTACCCCCTGTCGTCACCCCTGGTGTACTGGGAAACCACAGACAAACAGGGAGGTGCCAATATGGACAACGGAACCCTTCCCCCGTTGCATGACCACTGAACCCTTCCTTGAGACTCCTCACCCTCTGAGCCCGCGACGGTCCCCGGGATGGCGCGATCCACGCCTCCGGTCCCGTTCGGTCGACTCGGCCCCACAGTCCCCGAAGGGGTTGGCAGGTCAGCCGATTCCCTCCTTGGTGAACGGCAGGTGACCCGACAGTCCGCCGACTTACCCCCCGCCATCATGAACCAAGATCTCCATCTACAGTCTAACTCCCTAGCACTTTCACCCTCTCCACTTCTCCCTCGTCAAACAATGGACCCTCCGAAAACGACGATCCTACAGTGGAACTGTAGGGGAATCTTCGCAAATTACGAAGGTCTAAATTCCCTGATTGCCTCTGCTCGCCCGGTATGTGTCTGTCTCCAGGAGCTAATCCTGGGGACCAGACCAATGCCCTGCCCCACCGGATATTCTAGCACTACCTCTCCATCTCCTACCTGTACACGAAGGTGGGCTGCCATCCTTGTCCACCGTACAGTCCCCCTTCACAACCTCCCTATCAGATCCAAGTTACAGGTGGTAGCTGCCAGGATTTTCCTGGACAAACAATACACAGTCTGCTCGATCTATCTTCCCCCTCACTTCCAAGTCTCCTGCGATGACCTGGTTGAGGTCGTTCAGCAACTCCCCAGGCCCTTCCTACTCTTGGGCGATTTCAATAGTCGCCACCCCCTGTGGGGAGACACGACCTCCACTTTTGTGGCTCCAACCCTGATTACCCTCATGGCTGAACTTTCCTTCGAGTGCCTCAACGCCGGCTCTCCCACACATTACCACGCCACCAGATACACCCCTGTCCTGTATAGATCTGTCATTCATCTCGACGGACGGCCTCCTGGACTTCACCTGGCAAGTACTTCGGGAATATGCCTCACACTAAATCGACACAACCAGACCGTTCGGGTACCGGAGAAGTGGATAAGGCCAAAGCCAATTGGCCCCTTTTCCGGAACAACACTTCCACACGTTGTACGACGGCCCACTTTCCATCCTCCGATGAATACATTGCATACTTTGAGGCGACTGTTGTCGCAGCAGCAAGCGCCAGCATTCCACGATCTTCTGCCTACCCCCAAGCCCAACGAGTACCCTGGTGGAACCCAGAATGCGCGGAGGCCACTCGAGCTAAGAAGAGGGCTACCCGACGATTTTATAGTACGCGAACCCCTACCCATCGCATGGAGATGCAGCGAGCCAGAGCCGTTGCTCGCCGTGCGATGAAGAGAGCGCGCCGGGCTTCCTGGCGTACCTTTGTATCAGGTATTACCTCCTCCACACCATCGGCTACCATCTGGAAGAAGGTACGAAGCGTCGAGAGACGACATGCCCCCTCCCGACCCCCGGTCCTCCGAATTAAGGACGGACTTCTCTATGAACTTAGGTCGGTGGCGAATCTTTTAGCATCCACCTTCGCTGCCGTCTCCTCCACAGACAGCCCCCACGCGCCGGCCCCTAACAAGAGCTGCTCACCATCCCGCGACAACCCCTACAATCGGCTGTTCACTATGCGAGAGCTACAGGCGGCACTGGCCTCTAAACGGTCTCCTTCCCCTGGTCCGGACGGTATCCCCTACTATATGATACAACACATCCACCCTACTATGCAACTGTTCCTACTAGATCTCTACAACCGTATATAGATGGAGGGCACTTTCCCCTCTCGGTGGAAAGAGGCCCATGTAATACCAATCCCCAAACCCGGCAAAGACCCCCTCGACCCCACTAATTATAAACCAATCGCATTAACATGCTGTGCCTTCAAAATCTTTGAGAAAATGATCGCCGCGCGACTCTCCTTTCTCCTTGAAAACAATGACTCCCTCCTGGCTACCCAGTCTGGCTTTAGACAGTTTCGCTCCACTACACACCCCCTCCCTCCTGCTCCTCAGCAGAGATATACAGAACGCCTTCAATAGGGGACAGTTTGTCCTGTCCACTTTCTTCGACATCCAGAAGGCCTACGACACCACCCATCGACGTATAATCCTCAGTGAGCTCCAAAATTTGAGTTTCGTCGGAGTCCTGCCGACCTTTATCAAAGGCTTCCTCTCTTCCCGGACCTTTCAAGTACGGGTGGGCTCAGTCCTCTCTGACACCTTTGAGCAAGAGGACGGGGTCCTACAGGGAAGCATCCTCAGTGTCATATGCTTCTCATTAGCAATGATCACAGTAGCAAAATCCCTTCCACCCACAGTCCGTTCCTCCATCTACGCAGACGACCTTGCGATATAGTTCGCGGGGCGGGAACTGCCCGTCGTCCAACGACAAATTCAGCTCGCCATCCATCGGGTGGAGAGGTGGGCGACATCAGTTGGTTTCCGCCTATCCACCTCTAAAACCAAAAGCATGGTCTTCAGCAGAAGAAGATCCACAGCCATACCCGCCCCCTCGGTCACGCTGTACGGCGAGCCCCTCGAAGTGGTGCCCACCGTGCGGTTTCTGGGCATGACCTTTGACCGACGGCTCAACTGGGTTCCCCACCTCAGGCACCTGAAACACACTCCAGCGTCCCCTCGCTCTCCTAGACCACCTTTCCCACACCACGTGGGGCACTGACCGACTCTCGCTCCTCCGTCTTTACACTTCCGTGGTCCAGTCAAAGCTGGACTATGGGAGTGTTATATACGGATCTGCCTCCAGCACTTCCCTCCGAATCTTGGACCCGGTACTTAACAGGGGCCTCCGCCTCTCCACCGATGCCTTCCGATCCTCCCCAGCTTCCAGCCTCCAAGTAGAATGCAGCTACCTCCCTCTCACCCACCGACCGGGTCTGCTCCTCATGAGGACTTACCTTCGCGCGCAGAGGCTGCCCTCGTCACTTCTGTGCGCGGCAATTTCAGAACCTCCACCCCGGATCAGAGCTGGCACATTACGGAGGCGGTCCGCTCTTTCATGGATCTTTCCAACATGCCCCCTTCCTCAGTCACCCCCATCTCGTATCATATCCATCCTCCCTGGCTCCTCACCCACCCCCTATCAAGTTTTGCAGGGAATTATGTGCCCTGCCGAAAGCTACCACGACCGCTACAGTATACAAGTCGCTCTTCCAGCAACACGTAACCCGACACCTGAACACTGTCCCCATCTATACGGATGGTTCCCGATCAGAGGTTGGTGCGGCTGCCTCAGCGGTGATAGTGACTCAACCGCTCTCTAGAGCCGTTCCCCTTCCCCGTGAGGCCTCTGTCCTTTCAGCAGAACTCTTCGCTATTCTGGAAGCCTTCGACATCATAAGCACCCACTCCGCCAACTTCTATGTCATCTACTCAGATTCCCAAAGCGCACTGCTCTCTCTTGAAAAATTTAACCTCCCTCACCCACTCGTCCGCACCATCCAACAAACCTTCCACTCCTTAACGGCATCCCAACACAAGACGGTTACCTTCTGCTGGGTCCCGGCACATGTCGGTATCCAGGGTAATGAGGTGGCGGACCGTAAGGCAAAATCCGCTTGCTCATTACCAGTCTCCACCCGTCCCCTCCCTTTCACGGATTTTTTCCCCGACTCTCCGCTCCCACTTCCGTTCCATCTGGCAATGGGAATGGGACCAGGCTATAAACAACAAACTTCAGCGCAGGGGTGTGGAGCCAGAAAAAAACTTTTGGCTCCGGCTCCGGCTCCGGCTCCAGCTCCGGCTCCAGCTCTGTCAAGTTATCAAAATCCAAATGTAGTTAGAGTGGTCATTGATCATACTCAACAACAGACAGATGAATACACTGTTGAATGATATTTGCAATAAAGGCTAAAAATACTCTTTAAATTTGACCTTTTTAATACATAAATCCAAAAAGAAATTATATTAATCGAAATTTGATGATGAACAAAAAAACTAAATTCTGAAAACTGAAGGGAGGCTTATCAAATGACATTAGCTACATTAAAACATACAAATTAAGACTAATTTTTTCCAATTTGACCTTTTTAATACATAAATCAAAAAAAAATTATATTAATACAATTTTGATGATTAACAAATAAATATTAAATTCTGAAAACTGAAAAGAAACTTATCAAATGATATTAGCTGCATTAAAAGTTAAAACTTGAAACAAACAAATTCATACTTTAATTCTTTCATAAACTGATTTTTAAAATTCAAAATTATGTATAACAGTTTGTTCTTAAGAACAAGATTGCTTCAATCAAGTCCTCTTTCATTACTGCTCTCAAATCAGATTTTATGATTTTAAGTGCTGAAAATAAACGTTCCACACTAACTTGAGTAGAGGGTAATGCAAGAACAAGTTGCGCAACATCTCGTATAATTTCAGGGTACTTAACTATTGCATCTTGTACTGACATCTTTGACTGACGATTAAACTTTTTAACTTCACTAAGAGATTCCCATACGGCTAACTTGAATTTAGTCAAGGTACTAAGAGGACCACCATGTGGCACATCGTTTTCAAATCCTGATCGAGAACGTTTTTCTTTTGCACCATGTTGTTTGTCAATGATTTTTTCAAAGTCAAATTCATTATCAGAAGTGGTAGTAGAAGATGATGATGGAATGTTTTCATTTTCCTGTTCTGGACATTCTTGAGACTTTCTCATTCTAACTGCTATATCACATACAGCATTCATTGCTTTGCTTTGTTGTTCATCCGTTAATAAACATCTGTACTTAGGATCAAGATAAACGCCAGCTAACATTACATCATTTTCCAGTAAACGATTTTCTCTCGCTTCCATGGAGGTCTTGATACCTTCAGCTATGGTACCCCCTGTCTTAGAAAGGCAGTAGATCAGAGACTTCCATTCCTTGAAAAACTGGCCAGGAGTCAAGTCTTCGCCTTGAATTGTCTTTGTAGTGATATATGGTTGGTAAAGCAAACTTTTAAGTTTCTTCACTTGGTCCCACATTACTTCTGATAGTGTAACTTCTGGATTCACCATGTCAATAAGTACAGGTTTTAGTTCTAATAAGCGCTCTATCATCATATATGTGCTACCCCACCTAGTAGCGTGATCTAAAATTGTTACTTTTCCAGCACGTCGTTTAATTATTTCTTGGATCTTTAGTTTTCTCGCAGCTACTGCAACCTGCCTCACTTTGCTTATAAGAATGGCTGCGTGTTTATCCGCTAAGCCATCATGAATGGCTAGCTGTAAAGTATGAACACCACAACGCATATGATGGACTCTTGAGAGGCTTGAAATTTCATCCATGATATTATTTAAATCAAGTTCTGCTGCATCATCAGGTTCCAGTTCTGGGGTCTCAGCATTTGAATCAACTGTTTCTATATCATTTTCCTCATCTCTCTCTTGGTTTTCATTTAACTTCTCAATGGTCTTGATCATGTTGGAGGCATTATCAGTTACAATACACAATACACGCTCTTTTTCTATTTCATACTCTTGTAGAACATCTTTCACAAGCCCATGAAGGTACTCGCTTGTATGTTGGGCTTGCGTATCCCGTACTGCTAATGTACGGGTAATGGTTTTATTGTTGCCATCAACAAATCTAACATTGATTGCAAAGTAGTTTGTTCTTAAACGTGTGCAACTATCCATTTTTAAAAATACAAAACGTCCTTGTAAATTATTTTTTAAAGCGCATTTTTCTTCGTTTGCTTTTTCTATTACCAAACGTCGAATACTATTTCTATGTAAACCAACTTTGAATTTTTGAGCCATTCCTCCTAATAAACCAAGCATGGCTGGCTTACAAAAGACAGACAGAGGTAAGGAATTCTTTACCACTAACTCAATAATGTGATTCTTGAACTGATCTGCTGTCATGGACACAGTGACTGTTTGACTAACAAAATATTTAGTAAGATTTGGTTGACTTACTTGACTAGAAGTACTGGCAGATTTAAGTATTTGCCTCTTTTCATTCTCTTCTATAATCTTGAACACTTCAGGATGATTACGACTTAAGTGACGCCTCAAATTGAATGCTCTTGTTGAAACATTGCTCTTGTTGGTTTTGCTTGAAGGTGTACTAATTTTTGCTCCACATGTCAAAATATTTCCACCAGCATCAGTCACTTCGCAAGTGCAAACATAGTATTTATCATCTTCAGTGGTAGTAAAATATTCGAATACAATAGACTTTTCTCTAGATCCTTTAAGTTTATTCATTATTGAGGGCTTAAAAAAATTTATTTATGTATAAATGATAAATGCTTATTGTTTAGTCTTAGTTTAGTTAATGATATATGACTCCGACTCCGACTCCAGCTCCACCCAAAAACCACCACTCCACCGGCTCCGGCTCCGGCTCCGACTCCGACTCCACCCCTGCTTCAGCGGATAAAACCACAACTTGGATATTGGGCTTCCTCGTTCCATAGGTCCCGTCATAAAGAAGTTAGTCTAGCCCGTCTCCGCCTAGGACACACACGAAGCGCACACGGTCACCGTATGGCTACATTGCCAGCCCCGCTCTGCCCCACCTGCCATACCCCCATCACCGTGGTCCACCTCCTGGTCGAATGCCCGAATCTGTCTGACCTCCGCTACAGCTGTTTCCCCTACCTGTCCCACATCCCCACGTCCGAACGTCTCCAGTCCATACTCGCCGAAGGCCCCCACTTCTCAGCGGAAGCGATTTTCTCGTACCTCACCCACTCCCAACTACTTCACCGCATCTAAATCCATACCTCCCACCCTCCCACATATTCAATAACTGAACCTTCTCATTCCCTCGGTCTAATATTCCCATCCAGCGACACTACCCACCCTCTGTCTCGTCGAGATATGTACCACTCTAGTAGGTACGAATCGGCGGTTAAGCAACTAAATGTAAAATATATATATATATTATATATTATATATATATATATATATATATATATATATATATATATATACAGGGTGTCCCATAAGTCCGGCATCATAGGAAAAATAATAAAAAAAGGCAAAACAAAAGCTTTTATTTACAGAACGTGCTCAATATGTCCACCATTGTTTTCAATACACAAATTCAGACGTGATACCCAGTCATCAAGCACACGGTGAATAATGTCAGGAGTAATGGTGTTACATGCCCCAATAATGCGCTGCCGCAAATGTTCAACACTCCTACTTTTCTCTGCGTATACCAGCGCTTTCAAGTGGCCCCAGAGATAAAAATCTAGTGGCGTGAGATCCGGGCTAGCTGGCCATTCCACAGGCCCTCGACGTCCTATCCAATGACCATGGAATTGTTGGTACAGGTATTCCCTTACTTGGGTGCTGTAATGTGCAGGAGCGCCGTCTTGCTGGAACCATGTTGGGAAATTTCCTTCTTCGTTCAAGACACTGGGAAATGCTTCTTCATTGAACATACGTAGGTAGGTGCCTCCAATGACACGTTCATCGAAAAAGAGGGGGCCTATGATGCGATCCTTCCAAATGCCACACCATACCATCACCCGAGATGCACCTTGTTCCTTTGAAGAGGTATAACAGTGAGGGTTGTTTTGAGACCAGTAGCGGGTGTTTTGTCGATTTACCTCACCATTTCCATAAAAAACAGCCTCGTCACTGAACAGAATGGTGGACGGGAAATTGGCATCCCGAGCATACGAATTATGGTTTGTAGAAATAGAAAAATATGAATTTCTCCTATGATGCCGGACTTATGGGACACCCTGTATATATATGTATATATATATATATATATATATATATATAGGGTGTTCCATAATTTAGCTTTTATCCGATTTTGTTAATTTTCATAATAACATATATATATATATATATATCTCTCAGAGCTGTATCAGAGTCGTTGTCATTAAGCCTGAAGTCACGTTTCGAGTCATTAGACTGAAATGGAAAGTGAAGCGCAAGTTGTAATTTTTTTTAAAATAGAGACGTAGAAAAATAACTATTTAATATGTTTCGGCCTGCAGCTATTTCATTTTATACCTAAGAAGTATAAGATTTGACACTTTATCATTCAATCATACTCGATTGGGGCGCATTAGAATCCCTTCATAGCTAAATACCCGCTCAACAGGTGAACTTGAGGCTGGAACAGACAACACCTTCGTGGCTGTTAGAAATAATACCGACGAGTTTCTTCTGTTGCGGAATCAAAAACGAAGGCGTTCATTTCATTAGGTTCGAGACTGTTGTATAGCAGTAGGTAGTCACTACTAAACTGCCCTGAAATGGAGTGGCTTTTAGTCTTGGTTCGTTTGCGCCTGTAACTAATAAACGGGCGAACCTCCTTCTCTCCTGGCCGTTCCTCATTTTTATCACCGCTTTGAGCAATCTCATGGATTAACTTAGTCACCTTTGCATCATTGGGGAGCGGCTCTGAAACATATTTTAAAGCGTTATACGAAATAAATTACTGTTAAATAATGTATATAAATGTAACGATGTAAGATAATGAAATTATTTACGATAATTTATTTATTATGGTGACGGGGTTATTAGCGTTTTATCAAATATTAACAAATAACATCCTGTTTAATAGTTAGTTTTCATTTAAATGAGTATTTCACTCAAATTAAATCGATTTACGATGAAGATCCGAAAACAAAAGTAGTATTTTAGTTGGTTGGTACACTTTCATTTGCCGCAAATTTCAAATACTTCTTTAAATACAGTGACTGTATGACGTATCGTGCTCAGTCGGGAAGCCTTAGACAGAACAATGTTGATTGTCCTTGTATCTTTTAACCCATCATGCGCGACAAATTGCGAATTGTGAACGAAATAGTGAAGATGCAATGCACGACAATTTCTACTAATTACCATGTCAGTGTCTTGTTGATCATTCTGCTGCAGTTCTTTCAGTTATTCCCATATATTGGCATCATCAAGGCACATCTGTCAACGGTACGCGTATATTAATGCCACAAAAGATATATTGAATCAGTAATTCGC